>SAUG01000012.1:600000-954866 GCA_011316305.1 Rusavskia elegans
TCTATTGCATGGTTACGACGTGCGACTCTCCTCTGTACTGCGGCATCCTGCCCAGCCCTCGCTGACCTCAGTTGACCAACACTTCTTTAGCCGTCCTCGGGTCGCATTAATACTCTACAATCGACAGGTCAAGGGTCTACATACATAACCGGAACGCTTGACCATTTTCAAAGGAGATCCTCGGCAACAACATCGGACTCCACCCCGCTCTCGACCCTTAATTCAAAGATAATAGCAAGAGGAGGGAAGTCCCACCTTTAGGATCAATCGACATCATGAGGCTTCCATTGGAAATCAGGGACGAAGCATCAACGAATACGAGGAAAAGTGTGCCTCCCAGTGTCGTGAGTAAACCGTCTTCCCCAAGCGCCGGCGGTCCGCTAACTGTTATAGATCGTGGGCATTGTCTTCGCCGCTGTGGTTGTCTCAGTTGCCCTTTACATCCTACTCATTGCCATCCGAGGCTCTCATTCGAATCCAAAATACATTCCTACACAGTTCCTCAAGAAACGATGGCGGGCCTGGAAACCAAAGACGATGAAGTACCGCATGTTTGGCTTCGATCCCATTTCCCCCTTGTACAACGAGGATCATTCCTATAGAGGCAACAGTCTCGAACATCGAGGAAGCCCCCGCCATGGCCCTTCTCTTACTCCTAGAACGAGCGGCCAAAACGCTAGGAACGGGAATGAAATGATTGCATCCGATAATGACACCGTCAATCGCAATACTTCTGTCCGCAGCATCATGACTCTTCCACCCTACAGACCATCACCACTGCCCTCGGAACGTCTCATCGCTCGCGAAGGCGAACGTGCTGGTGTTGATACCGTGGTCGAATTCCCCGAGTCCGCTGAGGATGAGGAAGCCCGCCGTGATGCTGACATGGAAGAATTGTACCAGATCCGCCTTGCGCGTCGCCAGGAGAACGACGAACGCAGGGAACGCAGGCTTGCACGACGAGCAGCAAGAGAAGCAGGCGACACCGCACGACTGGAACAACTGAGAATACAATCACGACTTGCCGAATCAGCAATAAGAATCGGAGGCAGCGCCGGAAGCAGCTCATCGAGTCTACCTCGTGACGCAAACACCATGCTAGCAGAGCATCAAGCCAGGGCTGAAAGTCGAGAACGGAGGGTCAGCAGCGTCAGCTATGCGGACCTGGGTCTTGCACGACACGACGGCAGCCGAATACGTGCCGACAGTGTCGAAAGCGATCACCGACCGTTATTGGACTCGGCGGCCAGTATGGGCAGCTCGAGACGCAGCTCTTTTGCCCCTCCGCTACCACGGTTCGGCCGACATCACCGCAACACCAGCACTGGATCTGTGCTGTCAACGGATTCAGATGTTGGGCAAGCAATGACGCCGATTGCATCCAACAGAAGCGGAAGCGGAAGCGATCCACCTACCCTGACTCCAAGTGCTACTCATGGGTCCGGCGGCAGCGATAGAGAAGACGTTCGTCCGGGAGAGAGTCCACCACGTTATGAAGATGAGGAGGCACCGCCCTATACGAGCCCTGTCCGGAGCAGAGCGCCGCAACTACCGGCTCTGGCGAATGTGCCGTCGATCGAGGTTGAGATTGCAACACCCGCGAATAGTGTGCCCGCTACGCCCATTGAGCAGAATGAACATCGGTAATATATAGCTGGGAGAGTTTTCGATGAGTTGAGAACAGTAAATGTTTGTCTATTTTTGTTTTCAAGCATTTGAGCGAGCGAGCGCAGGAGTTGGTCCAGTATCGGAAGGTGGATGTGATCAAATTACATTGGGATGACGAAGACGAGTAACATAGTTTAATGATGGCACATTCGTTGCTCTGGATACCTCGAAGGTTGTATTAGTGCTTCTACGAAATCGGGTTTCTCGTTATACTTTTCCTGACATTTACTTGATGCGTCAAATTCCAAACATGATAATTCTACATATCTCTAAGTTTTTAACCTAGACCCCGATTACTTTTTGTTTCAAATTCTATTACAATCTTCTCAATACATCCTCCACCACCTCCTCCGTCGTACTCTTCCCTCCCAAATCCGGACTCAACACCTTGCCCTCCACCAAACACGCCTCCACCGCCGCTTCCACTTTCGCCGCCGCCGTCTCCTCTCCCAAAAAGCCCAACATCACCGCAACGCTCCTAATCGTAGCAATCGGATTGGCAATCCCCTTTCCCTCGATATCAGGCGCGCTACCGTGGCAGGGTTCCCCAATCACAAAATCGTCGCCCACATTAGCTGAGGGCACTAAGCCTAAAGAGCCAACCAGGGCAGCGGCACCGTCGGAGAGGATATCGCCATAAAGGTTTGGAGCGACAATAACGTCGTATTGTTCTGGGTTGCGGAAGAGTTTGTAAACCATGGAATCGACGATTTGCTCTTCGATTTCTATACCCGAGTATTTCGACGCCGAGAGCGCGGAGCGGGCTGATTCGCGGAAGAGGCCATCGGTTTGGGAAAGCACGTTGGATTTATGCGTTATTGTGACTTTGGGACTTGAATGCAGTAGCGCTAAGCCAGGGTTCTGGGAACGTATTTTTTGGCGGGACAAAGCGATTTCTCCAGCTTGTGTCGCGATACGCAGACTTGCTTTTTCCGATATCCGTTTGATTGCTTCGGCGATCTTACCGCTGCCGTCGGGGGCATCATATGTCTTCTCCTCTTTCACATACAGGTCTTCGGTATTCTCCCTTACGATGACGAGATCGATTTGTTTGTTGGCGGTGGAAACGGTTTTCACGGGCCGGACGTTGGCGTAGAGGTCTAGTTGTTTGCGGAGAGCGACGATGGGGGAGGAGTAGCCGGGGACTTTTTGTGTGGGCGAGGAGACGGCGCCGAAGAGGGCGGCGGAGCATTCGGATCGGAGGGTTTGCACGGTTTTGGGGGGGAGGGCGGTCCCAGTTTCTTGGAAACAGCTGTAGCCGGCTGGGAGGGTGGTGAAGGTGAAGGTTAGGGGGAGGGTGTGCGAGAGGGTTTCGAGGATGCGGCGGCCTGCCTGGGAGAATCAGTTTTTGTGGGTTTGGGGGGGGCTTTGGGGGGGGGATGGGGTGGCTGACTGGTATTACTTCGCGGCCGATGCCGTCGCCGGGTAGGAGACCTATTCTGAGGGCTCTGCTGGCCATTGGGGGTTTGGAAGGTTTCAATTGATGATTCACTCGGAAAGTTTTGGGGAATGAGCTTCAAACGGAAGCATAATTCAGCCCTACGATGAAAGTAGCCTGGGCTTGATATGGGAGATACCCCTGACCAGCTTCATTTCCCTGCCCAATGGTGTGCTACTGCATACTTGGGCCGCTTTTCTCAGACTCAGACTGTTTCAATGGCAGTTGCAGAATAGTAAGGCCAAGGGTTCTATTGTCTACATTGTATGTATAGCTGTCTGACAATGCAAGTTGAGCCTGGGTAGCATTGGCGGACAACGCCCTTGTTTACTGGGCTTCAACTCTGCAGTGAAGCGACCACCCGGCACCCCATAAGAATGTTGATTCCCCACAGTCTCCACACTCAGGCTAATCTATCATGGATAACACAGTCATGTCAGGGAAAGCTACTGCTGGCTTCGCTGGTCTCAGAGCTAAGTTCGAGAACAAGAACGACGAGTCCCCACCCTCTCGAAGCAGATCTCCGGCTAGTCAAGAGAACGTGAAGGGTAGTGGGCGGAAGATCCGGACGAGTTTCGTCTCCGTCGAGAGGAGCGGACAGATGAGTCCTTCACTAGACCAACGAGAATCCATGGGCAGCAACGAGGATCAGACTTCAGTCACCGAGGGGGCCAAGGACCCGAAAGCTGGGCCGAATGTCGAAGGCACAAACGAGCCAAAGATGAATGGCGTTGCTGCAGCTTCCGAGAAGCAGGAAGAACCCCAGGAATCACGAAACGGACAAGCAAGCCCTGATGTCACAAAGGAAGTTGGCAACGGTACCTTAGAAATGGAGGAAGCAACCAACACCGATGCAATCAACCCTGACAAGCCAACAGCGGCCGGAGAAGATAGTACTTCATCCATACTGCCTTCTGATCCCAAAGATGAAGACGCAATCTCAGGAGGCGCCGCACTTGCACCCAAAGGAGAATCTCTCGGGACCCTCCTCAAAGGTTCAGACTTCGAGGCGGAGAAAGAGTCTTCAAAGAAATCGATTTCGCAGAAAAGCCCAAAGAAGGCCACCGCCCCAAGCAATCCTTCTACGCCAGTGAAGAAGACTAGGGGATCTCTAAAGTCAACCCCTGCAAAGGTCGTGGGTACGCCGAATGTCAATGGATCTCCTAGAGTCAAGTCAGCAACGTCCCGTCCATCTACTATCAGCAAACCTCAGGCGTCACCTTCTGCAAAGCCTACTGAAACTTCACCGCCTGCTGCCGAGGATACCAACGCACCTGCCAGTGAGACAGCATCAGCATCCCCAATCGCCAACAAACCGTCCTTAAAGCAGCCTCGGGAGAAAACCGCATCGCCTAGACAACATACGCCCAAACAACAAACACAACCTGGAGATGCACCAAAAGCAGCAGAGAATGAGCGTCAGAAGCAAACCATAGCTAAATCAAGCCGCCTGTCGACAAGCACCAAAGCCACACAATCAGCTCGGCCAGCAATAAGCAAGCCTAACGGTGCAGCTGCCACGGGTATACCCAATCGAACAGGACCGCGTTCTCCCAACGCGGTCAAGCCTAAGCCAAGGTCTCCGACTCGTCCGGTCCGTCTACCTGGTGCTGCTACTGCATCTACAGCCTCATCTTCTGCCAAGACCGGCAGCACAATGCCACCGCGCCTGGAAAGTAGGGCTTCGACTGCGAATCCGTCCAAACCATCGACCTTGAACAAGGTGACCGGGGCCAAGGCTCCTCCTAGACCTACCGCAACGAACATACGGACTAAAGCTCCTCGCTCATCATTGCCGGCATCTACACCCGAGCAGAAGCCCAAGCCTAAACCGCGTACCAGTATTGCGAGTATCAAAGCACCTGGTAATGACTTCCTATCTCGCATGATGCGACCTACCGCAAGTTCCGCCAGCAAAACGCACGAGAAGGTCGAGCCGAAAACGCCGCCGACGCCGCCTAAGAAACGCATTTCTGCCAGGCATAAGCGGATCAGTGATGAGAGTGGCGCAAAGGCAGAGAGCAAAGCAGTAGAAGCCAAAGCTGACTCGGTGGAGCAAGGAACAGAGAAGGATAAGCAGCCAGTAAATCATATCGGGGCAGGCAGCCATCAAGATAACGCTGCTCCGGTGCCGACTGAGGAGGCATCCATTGAGGAAACCGTAGAGCCGGACGGTAACAACTTGACTTCGACGAACGAAAACACAGTGGCTGCTTCGTAAGGCCTTGTCGGGTTGTTGGATCCAGTAAAGAAAGGATGCTTGAACTCGGTACATCCCCCATTCAATCTTCTTGTTTTCATCGATACCACCAATTGCCTGGAATTTGGAGCGTGTCGCTAGTATTCCGTGTCATTTTGGAAGCGACTTGATCCATCATTTGAGACACTTGTAATACTACTGAGGTATGTCCTTTGGAAGGCGGAGCAACACAGGAAGCAATTAATAGCTTAGGTGATTCGCTTAGATCGAAGAAATCGAATATGTATGGGGTATCTCTTGCCCTCATGCACATGCATTACGCGCTCCCAGAGTTTTCAACGCCGTCAATGCCGCTCTGATCCTCGTAATATACAGCAAGCAGTGTTCGAGTCCAGCGTCCTGGGGCGAACCATGAACTTTTGTACTGACTGTCACTATACCCCATTGACCCGACACAATATCATGCCTCCCGTTCTCTTCTCCACACATTCCCTCACCTCCATCAGCCCTCGATCGGTCGTGACATACATACTCTCACCTATCCCTCTCAACCCCTTCACATATCCACTCGTATCCCCCCTCGCCAGCGCCTCAATCTCCCTAAACCCCATCCACACCCTCCTCGTCGGCTTACTCACCAACCCAATCTTCTGCAACACCGGCTCATTATTCCAATACTTGAGCCCGACCCACAACCTCCGACTCGCAATATTCGCCTGCGTTATTATCGATTCGTTATTCGACTGCGACTGGTATTCTGGATCCGCGGGATCGAGGATGGGATTTAGATGCGAAGGCGGAGGAGGCGTGGGGCCGCCGACTGTGACGGAGGAGACGTAGCCTGAGCGTTGGAGTTGCAGCATTAGAGTGTGGTGGAGGTTGGTGGAGGGGATGGAGGTGAGGCCGAGGCGGGCCATGGAGGCGTTTTGGAGGTGGGAGCAGCAGTGGGCGAGGTTTACGAGGGACATTTTGGGGTGTTGGGGTTGTGGTTGCTGGGCCTGAGGCCCGTAGGTAGATGGAGACGGAGGAGGGTGAGATGGAAGAGGAGTGTGGGCGGGGAATGTCGTAGGGATTACTGGCACTGATGGTTTGCGACTTTGAGGATGGGCAGTGTTAAGTATTTGTCCACTTGTGTTGCTCTGCTGAAGCTATGGAGGAAAGGCTTGGGAAGATCACCGCGGAACCAGTCCCGCTGCACTGAAGTTCGGGTGACGATGATTCTCATGTTCACTTGGATCTATCTCTATTTCATTCACGCAGGAGAAGAAGTTCCTTCTCTCGTTGAATTTGCTTCCCAATCGAACTTCATCTCACGATCTTCTCTAACTTGCTAATTGATTGTATACATACCTCTCAAAATGTCGTTAGGACCTGCAGGCGCAAGCCTGGATCCAGACCAGGCGGAGAACTTCGAAGATGTTCGCTTTCACCCATGGGATGGAGTATGCAAAGCTGACTTTTCCCAGATGGAGAAGCAATTCGCTGTCAAGGGTACACCCCTCCATCAACGTCTCCTTCTCACGGATTTCTGACACCCAACGCCAGCCGTACAACAAATGACGACCTACTGGGCCATACTCGAAAACATGAAAGGATCTCAATTGCGTCTCACAAAACTGGATGATGAAATATACGACCACTTCAAGAAAGATTTCCCAGATTTTGACCCTACGGAGACCATTAACGAAGATACGATGAAGAGTAAAGAGGGAAAAGAGCGATGGCGAAATTTCATGATGGCCTATGAGAAGAAGATTGACGATTACAACTTTGGAACGATGCTGAGAGCAAATCCCAAATTTGAGTATGGCGAGAAGGAAACGATATTCGGTGAATTAGCGATTGAAGTTGTGGTCTGAGCGATTGACTGACAATGGCATTGTAGCTATGAGGATGCAATTTTATGCCATTGAAATTGCCCGGTAACAGGCTCTCTCTACTCTCTGTGATCTCAAGGACTGACGAAGCTCCAGAAACCGACAAGGACTTAACGACTGGGTCTATGAACAGGCGCATACAACCTGAGATGGCGAATCCCAGCGTCAGAATCAGGCTGACTGAGAGACTACACTACCCCGAGGACAATTCGTAACCATGTCTTACAGCAATTTCAGAGAGTGTTGACCTTGACCGAGCGGTAGGCAACAGGGACGACCTCACATCGCATTACAAAAGCCAGACTCTTCTGAGGAAAAGTGTTCGCATTACGCCAAATCCCTATCTCAGATCAGACGTCCGCTGGATTTACCGATGCTATCCGTAGGGACTGTTGGAAAACATTCACTGCGTGATGTACGAATTTGTTTACTTGTTCTCCTCACGTGGTTGTCGAAAACCGACCCTTGGTTTCTCTGGGGCTCTGACCTTCCTCCTACATCTCAGTAACTCCCGGCTCTACGATTTTGAACATGTCATTGTAAAGTTGTATACTTCTATAATGTTCGATTCTGCGTTGGGTGACTGTATGAGAAGTCTTGCGGCATTCCAGTCGAAGAACAATACTAAGGCACCACCACCACAACCCATTCTAGCCTACACGCATTCAGCTCTCTTTTCGTCTTACCGTTCGTTTGCTGCTGCAACATCGGTCTTCCTGCACTACTGGACTAGCTTCACAGCCTCCATCACCGTTTGCTCAATCACTCACTCCCACATGTAACATGCAGCAACTCATACCTCCATCAACGTCCGCTCATCACAAAGGCACGCTTCCCTCACAGACCCAATGGAAGCCGTCACCGAAGAACCGAACGACCTCGAGCGCCGAGCATCAGAAAATTCACAATCAATCAAACCCCGTTGGCGATCCCTCTTCGCCTTCACAACCCGACCGCATCTGCTCCCCCTTTGTCTGGCTCTCATTCTATCGGTATCGTCTGGCGTCGTGAGCCCTGTGTTATCATACCTACTGGGCAGAGTGTTCGACTGCTTTACAAACTTCGGTATAGGGAAATACGGCGGGTCCGAGCTTATCAGAAACGTCTCAAAATATGCGCTTGGTGTCACGGGGCTTGGAGTGGCTAGTGGTATCCTGCATGCTGGCTACTTCGGCTTCTGGCTCATGTTTGGCGAGCTTCAGGCCAAAGGTGCCAGGGACAGCTTATTTGGCAGCATGTTGGAAAAGGATATGGAATGGTACGATATGCGCAGGGATGGTGTCGAAGCGCTCATACAACGACTCCAAACGTAAGTACAGGAAGTATGAGTATCCAAGACCTTGCTAACGCTTGAGGCAGCCAGATCCGAGAGCTTCAGATGGGCACCTCTCAGCCCCTTGGATTCGCCCTCCAGAGCACAGTGACTGCGCTGTCTGCTCTAGGCCTGGCATTGTATACTGCATGGGATCTCACCCTGATCACGATTGCCACCATTCCGTTTGCCGCCCTCGTGCTGGGTTGGATATCATCCAGAATGCAACCCAGCATCGAAGCCCAGGCCAAAGAGCTGAACACTGCTTCAAAATTCGCCAATAATGCGTTTCAAGCTATCGACGTCGTCAAGTGCTTCAATGGGCAAGATTTTGAAACCTGGCAATATGCAAAAGCAATCAAGCGAGCCGCTAAGAAATATCTTATTCAGGCAAAGGCCAATGCTCTACAGATTGGCTTTGTGCGGTTCATAACACTTTCCATGTTCGTCCAAGGATTTTGGTATGGCAGTCACATTGTTATCACAGGAAAGAAAGAACCGGGCCAAGTCCTGACTGCCTTCTGGTCATGCTTGTCAGCGCTCCAAGCGGTGGAACAGATATTGCCGCAGATCCTCGTGCTTGAGAATGGAAGAGCTGCAGGTGCTACCTTGCAAGCAGTATTGACACAAATGGACAAAAGACATAGAGTCATCGTGAGCGGTCAGTTGACTCCAGAGTTCTGCGAAGGCGATATCGAAGTACGGAACGTGTCTTTCCGCTACCCTTCCCGACCTGATCAGCCAGCTTTGAAGCATGCCAGCTTCTTCTTTCCCGCCGGTGAAACGACCTTCGTGATTGGAACAAGTGGTTCGGGCAAGAGTACTCTCGGCAATCTGCTCATGCGTTTCTATGAGCCAGCCTCCGGAGAGATCTTCATCGACGGTAATCCCCTGCAGACACTGGATATCGCGTGGCTTCGGAACAACATCACCCTGGTACAGCAGCAGAGTGTGCTTTTCAATGAGACCATATTCAAGAACATCGCCTTCGCTCGAAGAGATTGGGAAAAAGTAGGGATGGATGAGGTCAAACGTTCGATTGATACCGCTTTCCTACAAAATACCATCAACGAACTTCCCAAGGGTGTTGATACCATGGTTGGTGCTGGAGGCAACGCTATGAGCGGTGGACAAAGACAACGTGTCGCTATCGCAAGAGCTAGTCTTAGGGATACCCCGATCTTGATCCTGGACGAAGCGACCAGCGCCCTGGACCACATCAGCAAGGGTATGGTCATGGATGCGATCCGTGAATGGAGACGGGGCAAGACGACTATAATTATCACACACGACCTTTCGCAGATTGCAGACGACGAGTTCGCATACATTCTCGACAAAGGAGTCGTCGTCCAGGAAGGTTACAGGTACGCCCTAGAAAAGGGGGAAGCTGGACCGCTGGTCGCGCCGAGGAGGCCTTCTGTCAACTTCCCAACCACCAAACGCTTACCGAAGTTATCTGAAGAGGTTCGGAAACCAAGTATCATATCTATGAGCTCAGGATCTTGTGGTAGTACCGTCTCAGTCTGCTCCCATGATTCACTGGACATCCAATACCGTCCTCGTGCGCAGTCAGTATTCGTCCCAGGCATTTTCAGTCTTGCAAAAGAAAGCCCTGAGGTGAATCGACGATCGTACTTTGAACCTTTCGTATCACCCGCGGCAACCGGAGCATTCGCTATGCATCGCATGTCTGGTGTTCCTGATATCTTCACACGACCTCTAAACCCATCAGCACAGCAAAATGAGGGCAAATCTCGAATTCCTGGCTGGCCACTCATGCCACGTCGAGAGCAGAAGGAGCAAGACCTCGGGGACTGGTCGTTATTGAACGAACTTCACAAGCGGACACATGATACAGGTAGGACATCAGGCGAAAAAAGAACGTCTCAAGCAGCCAAAGAACACTCGGAGACCATCGCACTGAAGGTGGCAAGGCGTCAATCAGAAGATCTCCAAGGGGATGGACCTCTTCGCATTGCGCCGATAAAGAAGATACTACTTACTGTCTGGCCTACCTTGACCTGGAAGCATCGCCCCTTGCTTCTCGGTGGATTCTTCTGCGCCGCTGTTCATGCCGCGGGCACACCAGTATTCTCCTTTGTGTTTTCTAAGTTACTGGCCACCTTTTTCCAGCCTGTCAACCGTGAGCGGGAGGCACTTAAATGGTCCCTTTCTGTCCTTGCGGTCGGTACTGGTGATGCTCTGGCCAGCTTCTTCATGCATTATCTTCTTGAAGCCTGTGGACAAGCCTGGGTTGATAATCTTCGGATTGAGTCGATGAAACGTATCATCGACCAGCCGCGTACGTGGTTCGATAAGGAGAAGAACAGCGTGTCCAAACTCACCGAATGCCTTGATCGGAATGCTGAGGAAATGAGGAATCTTCTTGGTCGATTTGCGGGCTTTATGTTCGTGGTGGTGATGATGCTATCCACGGCAATCATCTGGAGTCTAGTCGTTTGCTGGAAGCTGACACTCGTTGGACTTGCTTCAGCACCCTTCATCTACATGATTACCAGACTCTACCAGGCAGTTAGTGGGAAATGGGAGGGTAGAAGCAACGATGCCGGTACCTCTGCAGCAACAATTTTTACCGAGACCTTTGGCAACATCCGGACCGTACGCGCCCTGACCTTGGAAGCATATTTGCATGAGAAATACCTCAAAGCGACCGAGAAAGCTTTCCACGTTGGACTTCGAAGATCTGTTTACTCGGGTACTTTCTATGGGATATCCGATTCGGGCATCGCCTTTGCCACGGCACTGATCTTCTATTATGGTGCTAAAGTTGCCGCTTCGAGGGACTTCACTGTACAGAACATCATCACGGTCTTCAGCATGCTGCTTTTCAGCATTGCAAGCGCCAATTCTATTCTTGCTTTTATTCCTCAGATCAACTCCTCATGCGCAACAGCAACCCGCTTGCTGCGTCTGGCCAATCTTCCCCACAAGTCGTCCTACGAACACGCAGGTCACGTCCGCCTACCGGCTCTGGGAGCCATCTCCTTCAACGACATCAACTTCACATACCCCTCCAGACCACTAGGGCCAGTGCTCAATTCCCTCAACCTCAGACTCTCACCCCACACCAGCATCGCCCTCGTCGGCGCCTCCGGATCCGGCAAATCAACAATCGCCTCTCTAATCCTAGGCCTCTACCCCCCGACCTCCGGCACCCTCACCTTCGACTCCCTCGAAATCTCCGCCCTCCATCTTCCCTCCTTACGCTCCCTGATCGCCGTCGTGCCCCAAACGCCCCAAATCTTCGCCACCACCATCGCCCTCAACATCGCATACGCCATGCCCGAACGCTCCTCCCTCGCTTCCCGCGCCAATATCGAAAAAGCGGCCGAAGTAGCAGGCATCCACACTTTCATCTCCAGCCTACCGCGAGGCTACAACACCCTCATCGGCGAAGGCGGAACAGGCCTTTCAGGCGGGCAGGCGCAACGGATTGCGATTGCGAGGGCTGTGGCTAGGAAACCGATGCTCATGGTACTGGATGAGGCGACGAGCGCGTTGGACGGGGAGAGTGCGAGGGGGATACGGGAGCTGGTGAGGAGGTTGAGGGGACAGGGGGTGGGCGTTTTGATGGTGACGCATGATCGGGAGATGATGAGGGTTTGTGAGGAGATTGTTGTGGTGAAGGAGGGGAGGGTGGAGGAGAGAGGGGGGTTTGACGAGTTGGTGTCAAGACGGGGTGGGGAGTTGAGAAGGTTGTTGGGTGGTGCTTGAGGGGAGCTCGGATGACTAGAGGATGCCTGGTTAGATGGAGGGAGGTAATGGAGAGGATGTGGTTTTCTGGGCGTGAAGGTGGATGGGTCGTTCCTCAGTGTGTGGTCTTCGGCGTTCTGGTGGTTATCTGCATGAGTTTACGGAGTATATGTTATGGCTCTGGCACAAGTTTCTCTTTCGTACCACCAACAGCGCTAGAAACATTTGTGGAATAGGATATACAAAACATGAACAAGTGGGTGCATTCTTCTGGGCTGTAAACCTCGCTCACGAAGTTTGATGATTATTTTGCTAAGCTCAGAAGCATCAACCACCCCATGAATCATGAACCGAAAGCCTACCATATATTCAATCTAGTCTATTTCATCCTTCCCTTTACTTACTCCCATTCCTCCAGCTCGTCGTAACAACCATCCGTCGACCTCTCATCCAGTCCCCCTCATCCTCTACTTACTCCTCCCCATCATAATTAACCCCCATCCACCCCTCCCACCACCACCAATACCACCCCCTACGCAAACATCGCCTTAAATTTCTCATCAAACTCCCTCTTCAACTTCCCAAAACTCTTATAAATCCTCAAAAACCCCTGTTCCATCTCCGCCACCGTCTGCGGTCCCTCACCCTCACTACTCCCATCATTCCACGCCTCCTCCTCCTCCTCTTCCTTCTGCGCATCTGCGTCCGCCTCAAACTCCCAGCTCTCCACGGGTTTCTTCTTCGATGTCCCACCTATCGATCGATTGGCTAGCGAGGTATTGATTCCACCCGTCGTAGGGCCGTCGACGACACTACTCGCGGCGCTTCCGTAGCCGGAATCCGCCATCAACGCCTCATCATCTTTATTGATACCTTCGTCGCCGCCGCCGACCAGATCTTCCATATCGCCTCCACTCGCCTCGGGGATCTTCATGAAATTCGCCAGACTGGTCTGTATAGTCGCCAGGACGAGGGAGAAATCGTTGAGGAGGAACCAGACGTCGGATTTGCGGACGCCGTTGGCGGCCTCGAGGGCGTTGATGTCGCCATGCATGTAGAAGTCGTAGAGGTAGGCGTTTAGCGGGGTGGAGGTTTCGTGCGGGTAGATGTCAAGGTGGGGGATGACATTTTCTTCGAGGAAGACGCCCGAGCGGACGGTGCGGCAGAGGTCGGATATGGAGGTGAAGGTGTCGGAGTGGCCGGAGAGGGCGACGAAGGGGGAGCGGATGAGGGTTGGGGGGAGGGGGTGGAGGGACTCTGGCATCGAGATGTCGGTGTCGTTGTTGTCGTTGCTGCTACCGTCGACTGAGATACCAGTGAGTGGGAGTTTGTTGTCCGGTCGGTCGATGTGCTGGTCCACGAAGGTTCGAACATAGGTGGTGAAGATCTGGAGCGTCTGTTTGTTGTGTTCTTGTAGAATCTGCGCCGCGGAGGCCGGTAGTTGGGGCAGGAAGACTATACTAGGCGAACGCTTGACGATGTTTTCGATGTATTCCTGGGCTGAGTGTCTGCAGGGACGTCGGCCGAACAGATGTGCCATGACGATCATTAGGTTGCGGAGGACTCGAGATTCTGCCGTGTCGATCTCGGAACATAATTCGTGGAAATAGCCTTCTTTGAGCAGGGCGTTGAGAGCAAAGCTGGAGTTTTCTGTATAATAAAGATGTGAGGTTAACCCGGCAAAGTTCAACGGCACACCTTCCGCGCTGAGCAGGTCATGTCGCCGGAGATATTCGATGGAGAACCGCAGGTGATGCAAGACCTGGTCTTTGAAGGCTGGTCCGTCCAGGTAGAGTCTTGGTTGTGATAGAAGTGAGTTGATTGCATCTACAGCGTACTTCGTGTTACCGGACTCGTGCAACAAGCTAAACAGTCGAAGGATGAGCGTCGTTGTGACTGGGAAGTGACCGTTCATGTCGGGTAATCGAGAGCTGAGCAGACGGCAGACTTTGGCGGTGGTGAGATTCTGGAAGACTACATTACCGAGAAGATCGAAGCCACGGCGACCAGCTCGACCAGCTGCTTGTCGAAAATTCAGGGCAGTCAGGAACACGCTGTCTCCCGAGAAGATGACGGTAGCACAGGGCATGTTGATCCCAAGTGCCAACGTTCCTGTTGCGATGACGACTCGAAGGAATCCTTTTCGAAATAGCATCTCGACTGCTTGACGATACTTGCGGTTCATACCAGCGTGATGGACTCCAATCCCTCTGGTCAGAGATTCCATTAACCACGGCTCAAGTCCTCTCCATTTCAATTCCTTGTGGATAGCTGCCAGCTCGGCCGCTTCTGCTTTTGCAATGTTGGCAAAATGGAATCCTTCGACCGGAGCGTCAGGGTTGAAGTTCGCATAGGGGTTGGCTTCCTCGCTCGCAGCGTCCTGCATCTTGTCCGCTTTCGACGTACCTTCCTCGTCATTCGCCTTTCCCTTTTTCTTGGGCACTGCCATCTTCTTGGGATTTTGCTTACTCTTGTTGGCCAAATACTGTTCATATCCGCGAATCTTTGTCTTCCATGATGGGCTTGATTCTTTCATGTTGCTTTCCGCATCTCTCAGTTGTTTCATGATCGTTTGGCATATGCGTTCGCATTTGCCTCGGTCATAGTTGAACAGTATCGCTGGTAAAGCATCTCTTTCCTGGAGTTTGCACAACAATGGGAGGGTAGTACAATACAAATCGTCTGCCTCCAATGTCACAGCTTCTGTTGTCACAGAATTTTCTTCCGGCCGAGACGTGTGGTGCGCGGGGGGTCTGGTCTCATTCATAGGCTTTCCTAGGTCTTCGACTATCTTGTCAAAAGGCGACTCCTCCTGTAGCATCCATGACTTTAGCAGCGCCTTCAACTTCTTCTCCCATTCGATTATATCGGCCTTACGAAGAACCTGAGGCATCCGTTCGGGATCTAAAGTTTGGTCGACTGGAAACGCCTCCGTTTGATGGAGACACATACATTTCCAGAGTGTCAAACAATCTCTCGCTTCTAAGCTGAGATCCTGCGGGATGCCTCGCGACTTATTGACCAAGCTGGCAACTGGATGGACGAAAGCAAGCCCGTCGAGCCCATCGAGACCAAGCGTCCCGAAGGACGGCTCTGGTAGTCCAGCGAAGGAAAACTGGCGAGGTGGCTTGTAGATGAATTTCCGTAAATCCGAGTATCGGTGCTGATGCGTTATCATTGTCACATCAAAGCCAGACGATCGCTGTGTTGACGTGAGCCAGGAATTGAATTGCTCTGGGTTGCCAACAGTGGCAGACAGAGCGATGATAGGACAAGGGGCTAGAAGAAGAAGCTGTTCCCACACCACACCATCCTCCGCTTGACCTATGGAGTGGATCTCATCGAAGATGATGCATTTGACTTTCCGGCTCCAGGATTTGGCGTTGCCTGGGGACAACAGCATTATCTGTAGGATGTGAGGGACAGTGACCAGGATCTGACAACCGGATGGGTTATTGATTCGATAGTCCCTTGTATGGATTGCCCACACCGATCGCCCGGCGTGGCCGTATGTCTTTTTGAAGCGAGCTTGTACCTCAGCCCCAATCTGATTGACTAAAGCCTTGGTGGGCGCAACATAGACCAGTATGGAATCATCATTTCTCCGCAATACCTTCTCCATTGCATAGAAAGAGATGAAGGTCTTCCCGGCTGAAGTTGGAGCTACCACGAAGATACTTCGATCAGCGTCTAACTCGTCGAGAACTTTTCGTTGCCACCCATCTGGGTTGAAGGTTTTCACACGAGGGTCAGGCATCGAGTCAAGATTGCGGTCCATGTATGGCCCGCAATGGAGTAATTGAAATTCATGACAGGCAGTTGCCACTGGTCGAATCTCGTTCAGGCGCAAATCCGGTTCGAATGAAAGCTTTGCGTCAGTCTCTACCGCAGGAAACTCAACTTTGGGTAGCCTAAGAGCCTGTATGATCGATTTCACCTGACTGACGATGGCCTTTGTCAGCCCCTTAGCTACTGGAAGCCCACGGATCGCACTGAAGATAAGAGCCGTGATGCCGTCGATCTGATGCTGGTTTGTGTCATTCGTTTGCTTGGACAGGACCCGATACATCTTCAGTAAGGTGCAGATGATGTAGTATTCCACCTCAGCTTGGACGATGGCGCGTTTGTCGCTGGGGAGGTCTCGAAGGTAAGCTTTCGTCTTGCGATATCGTGATTGCAACGAACGCTCCGCGTCAAAATTCGTACGCACAGTCTTCCAAGCTGCCATAGCCTTGTCAGCGACTCCACCACTCTTGGCTGCTACGTTTGCAGCAATAATGGCTTTTGCATTCGATGCCCCCTTGGCGGCTTGACCTTTGCGTTGCTTTGCAGTGTCGCTGTTCTCCTTCGTCCGCTCCACAGCTGCCTTTGCAGGCTTCGCATCCTCTGATACAGATACAGTGATCAGCTCAGGCTCAAGGATCTTTCCTGTTACCCCAGTCAAGCTGGCGGCATAACTGGCCATCTCCGCCATGAAAAATTGATTTCTCCTCATTGCACGCATTTTGTCTCGATCTGAAAGCACATGGGCAGCTTTTGGGTCAAGGCGACGCTTCGCATTATGCCAATGGGAGACCTCCTGGAAGACCTTGGCAGATCTACCTGACATGTTCCTCGAGGCTCGGACAGTGATACTGATTGGTCGAAGGTGCTTGTCAAAGACGAAGTGTGAGAATGGCAAGATGGTCATCCGGTCTGAGTCATACGGGCTCAACTGTGCTGCCGGCGGTATCTTCGACATAGATTTGTCGAGCGCAGGCTGTTTTGGAGTCTCAGACGTTGGTCTTGCAATGTCTAGCAGCCCTTGCAGTTTCGTCTGGAGACCTGAGCTGAGCATGTGGAGAATCGAGCCGTTCGTAAGCCCGGACCAGACGGTGACGAATAATCTACCATCGATCATGTCATTGATATCGCATTCGAGCGACGCCTTTGTACAAAGATCATTCCAGAACCCCTGTTGTATTATTCGTGCAGAAATATGTACAAAGATTGCCAAAAATTCGTCAAGCTCGTGACGTTTGCTGCGATCGATGGCTGGCATTTCAAGACGCCGGCTTGAGAGAGAAGTGTGAGCGATCAGCAGTGCTTGGATCAGCATGGCTGTTACCAGTCGATCGTCCATTACCGATTGAGTTTCCATGGCTTTCAAAGCTACGAGAGTCAATACTAGTCGCTCGCTGCGAGTACCCAGTTTGGAGACTTCTTCCAGCACCCAGCGCGCGGAGTCCTCCGAGATGTGAAGTCCGAGGTCACGACCGATCTCCCCATCATTAAACCTTGACGCATACGCGGTCTCATCGATGGTGATCGCCGCATCGGATTTTCTGGTACCTTCGACGACTGTGGTCATGATCTATTCTAAGTTCAGCTTTGGCCTCGGGTTCTAAGCTTTGCGGAAGTCGCTAACCTTGGTGTCCATCCACTCTAGCCCATCGATCAGGGCGATGTTGTAGCCCTGATCGATCACAGCGAAGATGGTGGTCCGGAACATGAATCGTCTTCGAAACTCCTCACTCTCGATTGACTCGACATCGAACTCCAGGCGCTTCAGTTGGGGGTCCTGGTTGGGAGGAGAAGGATTTGCTCCATCGTGCGTCATAATGAAGTATGCGCCGGAGGCCACCAAGTAATCTTGAAATACTGGATCAAGCACCGAGCGAAAGGTATAGATCTTGACAGTCGGATGTGAGACAGGCAGATGAACCTGAAGGTGTCGAACAACGATCGCTCGGGCAAGTAGATATTTGTTTCTTGATGCCAAGGGCGTGGCTCTTGGGATGCAGAGTTCTTTATGGGTTTCGAAGAAGACGAGATGGAAAACACACTTGCGCTGCAGCAGACCCTGTAAAAAACGCTCGACAGCATAGACAGCATGCAGTAGCTGAAATCCATCTATCAACTTGGTTAGCAAGCAGGCCGCAGCGGTCAGCCAAGACCAAAACAAGGAAAGGTCTGGTTGAAAGAGGCCAGACTACTTGCCAGTGAAATCTATCTTGGGATCATCAAAGCATCCGAGGAGCAATCCGTCGCCTTCGACAATGAACAGCTCCTGTCCAGCGTAGTCGCCCACCAGATCGACTCGCCGAGCTGGGAGCCTGCCATACCAATCGAGAAGCCTGGACGATTTGGCAGCCATGATGTGACGGCTTGAAGATCAAATTGGGTCCTTTTGCTCGGCAAAGTAAACACTCAGGACGCCATTTGCCACCCAGGTCAAGACTCCGACCAGGGCAAGACACACGAAGCGTTCACGAAGTTGATATCATATGAAAGAGAAACGTCTTTGCACTACGACGGAGCATTGAAGTACAGAGGAGTTGATAGACAACAAGCATGAGATGGATACCAGGGAAGTAAGTAGGAGGAATAACGGTACTCCGCAGGTCGCAGACCGCTCAATGCAGCTGGCCAACACGTATGTTATGTGCTGTCAATTACCCGATGACAATGGAAGGTACAACTTTGTTAACTTCGACCTGATATTATGAAGAAAATGGGATATTTTTATCATGTGGAAGGTGCTGTGCACATGTCACTATCAGCGTGTGCAAGGATAATAAATATTATTTACGCGAGAAGAACCGCGCTAGGGAATCCTCGGACCTTGCGAGCAGCAGACTGTTCTGGAGTCTGGACAATCTGCTTCCAGAGTCGGTAGATTGAGTTCACGGACAGCTGGTCGTAGGCTTCGGTGTAGATCGGTTCCATCCATTACGATTACATAACAGCCATCTCTTGAGCAATTGCCCTGGCAGAAGTTTCCGGCTCCCTATGTACATCACCAAGGGCAAACTCCCTTCAGAGAGCCCGTTTATGACCCATTAGAATCCCATTTGCCTGACTGCCCCGCCCAGTTGATCTACAAAGATCACCCTGTCCCACACCTCGTTCTCCGCCATCCCCTTAAACTCTGGAGGTCGGACCGTGCCATTGATCCTCATGTGATGTACCGGCTGGTGATGCTTGCCTCGTCGTGATTGTTGCCTGGTTGGCGTGGTCGGAGCAGTATCAAGAATCACTATCGAGTCCTCGATGCTGTTCGATTGTTCGAGTCCTTTTCTCTTACGCCGGAAGAGCCAGATGATAGTCCCGATCAAGATGAGGATGCCGATGACACCGCCTAAGACACCCGCGATGATGGGAACGAGGTGATTTGGCCTCTGGGGCTGGGATGATGCTGAGCTTGAGGGTGGAGTAGGTGGGGATACTCCATTGGTGGGATCGCGATGCGATATTGTGGTGACTGATGGTAAAGACAGGGATGTGGGCGGCGACCATGATGACGCGAAGCTCGTTCTGCTTCCTGGGGCGCTCCGAGAAGGATCTGTCGAAGTGACAGTGCCATTGACGACAAAAACGCCCTGGCGACCGTTGCAGCAATGCGAGGCGTCGGATCCCTTCCCACAACAGAAGCTTCCATCCCGACACTGGGTAACTCGTTGGCCGTTCGCGCCTCTCGGATTGCCATACTGGTCTGGAAGACATGTTGGCATGTTGGGGCTCGGGATCGGATCCGTCGCCTTCGAATAAGGACGTCGACCATTATCAGAAGCGTACCTGTTCCTTCGACGCACAACTTGATGCATGCCGGGCTCTTCCATGTCGGATCTGTGCAACTCCCTCGCCAGACGTCGTTGTTTGGCGCATCGAAGCACAAGCCATCGCTGCGGCACCGGTCAAGCTCCCAAGTTCCACAGCACATCGAGTGCTCATTGCTCCTATCGCAGGGTTGGTACAGCTCATTGAGCAAGCCACTTGGAAAGTAGCAATCCGCGGCGACCGATAAAAAGTGGACTGAAATCGAGCCATACAATACGATCCAGATCATATGCAGGCATGATGGCATCGCCACAGACCTTGGTTTTGTGACATCGCAGACGATGACTTTGAGGGAAATAAGATCGATAATCGACGTTCATCTAGTAGCGGCTGAGGCACTCCCAATGGAGTCCGAGCGGTAACGAGCGGTTTACGTCTCGCGACCGGCCTTGTTGACGTTGTTTCAATCGAATCAAACGGTGTTACAACTCTTCAGTCGGCAATTGAGGCGGTTGTGCGGCTCTTTGATTGCGCAAGGTACTGCAGATCATCCGCCCTCTCGGAGCCCAGCGGAGAGCTAATATCACCCAGGTTGTTAGATTCCGTCACCCAATCCGCTTCTCTAATTTCTTGAAAAATCGGTTAACACCTTTGTCAAGTTTGCCGGCTTGTTGTTCGAGCTTGCCGGATGGCTGTCCACCATCGGACGGTCTATGATGCTTTTGCCGGCGCGCTTCCTCCTCAGTTGGTCTGTACAGCTGATTATGGACGTCGTAGTCGCCGCCATGTTGGTGCGAATGATGATGGTGCTGATGATGCTGGCCATAGTGGTGATCCGAGTAGCCACTGGGTGGATCATGCGTCTGTCCTTGGGGCGCATGTTGATGCTGAGGACGGTTGGCTAGATAATCTGCGTATTGAGGTTGCAGATGTTGCAACGGCTGCGGCGGAGGGCCAACGTAAGAGTTTCCCAGAATTTGCGCCGAGGGAGAATCGAGAGGCTTGTTTCCAGCGCGGTTGAATGCGTTTGGATCTCGCGGAGGGGCACCGAAGGAAGGCTGCAAAGACGTGGCACTCGAAGGTCCCTGGAGCTGTGTCGATGGTGTAGTGTATGGTGCTTGAGCCGAGGCGACAGATGAAGTCCTGGCACCTTGAGGAGGTGGAGGCGGGAGTGATGACACGCTGCCCATCCGAACCCCTGGTGCAGGGGACATACCACTCAAACCAGTGAACGGTTGCGGTGGCGGTGAATTGTACAGATTACCATGTGGCTGGGGGCTGGAGTATGCCGATGAATGCACGGAGCTAGGATACGGTGGTTGTGACATCGAGCCATGGCCTGGGTGGGACAGAGGGGACACTGTATGGCTAAGGTGATGATCTTGATACGCAGCAGCAGAAAGTCCTGTGCCTTCGGTCTCGGCTTCGGGTGGTGGTGGAGTCTTTTCTCGATGCTTGATTTTCTCCGGTGCGGGCGGCGCTGCCGGATTGTAGGCCAGAGGCTTGAAGTTTTCCGGGTCAGTCGACTTCGGCGCGCCCGGGCTGGTCTCATTCGAAGCTGTGGGCGGAGGAGAAAACACCGGCATAGCTGGCCTAGAATTGCGTGTTTGGCCATTCTGATAGGCCGAATCCTCCACCGCCACATTCTCGAGCTTTTGAACGACGGGACTCATGAGATTCTCATGTGCAGCTGGGGCCAAGGGCCTGTCGAGTATCTCCATCTGCCCAGCTTCCACCAATTTTTCGATGGAGTCCACAAACGTGGTTGCATCCGCGGCTGTCCAAAAGTATATGTCGACCGTGTGCAGCCTAAATAGGTATTTACCTTCATTTCGAGGATCGGTATTCGGTAAACGCCAATGATGTTCCGGATGTTGTAGTGGAGGTGGCAAGGGCGGCTGGTAGCCATCGACAGTGACCGTACATAGGGTGGGATGTTTGTGGGACTGGCGGACTTTGACGGTATCCAAGGCTACGACGGCGCAGGGTCAGCTCTTCACTGTGACGAAGTACGAGTGGTATATACCGCCAGTGAAGGCATCCTGCTCTGGCTTGCCGACATTGTTTGCTACCTCAATTCTTCCACCATGATCATTGGTATTCCTATAGAGGTACAGATATGAACCTTTGTCGAACCTGTGAGACAAGGGTCTGGGTGTAGGAGCGCTGAAGTAGTAGTGAACGTCGGCATAACTAGAGAGACGTTAACAGCCGGTTCGAAAACGCTGGAGTTGTTGATGAGGAGCTTTACACAGTCATCACACGCTCTTCCTTCCCGGGCTCTGCCATTATGCACCAAGGTCTTGAGGACGATAAGCTACCAAGTCAAAGCGGGCAAGAACCATGGAACGGCAATGTAGGTGGCAAGTCTGACTTGCCCTATTAACTGGTACTCACGGCCCCGCGCGCATGAATGGCGGCAACGTGGACGGGGTTATAATTAGCTCCCGCAAATCGGATGCCCCGCCAATAATGTATGAGACTATAGGCTTAGTGTCCTGATTTTGCTGCTCACCGCGAGGGTAAGACATCTACGACTTCATAACATTTTGCACATTAGCAGTGTTTCTCTCCAGCAACTGTCCATTCTTGGGCTGTCAAGTTGCGGCATTCTTTTGATTCCTCAAATGTACTATCAGCAGAAAAGGAAAACACATCAAGAATACGCGAGGACACCAAAGTAATACTAAATACACTGGGATATTATGCTTTACAGTCTTGCGACTCTTATTCGAGACGGCTCGAAGCTCTCTAAGTCCCACAAGCACCTTGCCGTCCAAAATTCTGTATTGCTCAAATCGGGTACTGTTACCCAGAACGAGTAACTTCTTGCCACATGAGAAATCCTCTTCTCAATATGTACCCTTCCAGTCCCTAAATGCCCAGGATACAAGATCAAATCTGTTTTCAAGATTGGACCACTCAAATACCTGAAACTAATCCTGGCTTATAGGACTCTGGGCATATCCGCTCCCCTCTCGGTAGGACTTGACAATATCATAACTCGTCGGAAAATGGGCTGAGAGTCTCTTGAACGGGCGATCGCATTTGTCTGAAAGTGCGGTTGGAAGCCTGCAACATACCCGCGTCGTTTCAAGAATCCGCTCAATCGGTGTTCGTCCTTGATTCATCAAGGCTTACTTCCTCAGTACATTAATCGAGCCACCTCCGTTCTATGGTGACTACTAGGAATAGGTTTGAGAACATAAGCTGACCAGATTGCTCCAACGGTAGTTTCCGATTGACTTTCCGAACATAAGAACTTGGCAATACTCGTTACCGAGGATAAGATCAATCCAACGTCTGGCTCCAAAAAAAAAGGTAGGATTGATCTTGACGTGGAAGAATACATGTTCCGCGTCGACTGTACCACATTCCCATGTGCATCCTTCCATCGGCTGATCTACCTGGTAGCCCTTCTCTAACACAAGTCTTAGAGATGGGTCGTGGAAGTCCCGAATTGGGAGGCTGTGAGTCTGCCGTATAAGGCTTGAAACCCATTGGCTGCCAATTGAAGGGTTGTCGAAAGGCTGCCTGCCACACTACCCGATCATGGACAGTCATGTCCGCCAACAAGCTCCCCGAAGGCACATGTTGATAGCCCTTGAGCTGACGATGCTGCGTCTGCAAACGCTGCAGCATCTGAAGAATGCTTTCATCCCAGTCAATCTTGATAATATCCGTAACTATTGAGAGGGTTGGGCTTGCAACGCGCCAGGGGCTTGGAAGAAGCTTAGCCAATGGCTCGTGAAGAAACATCCAGCTTCTGCCAGATTGCAACTGGTTGAGAATTGCGTGGCATTCGCATGTTTCAAGGCAGTTGAAGATGGCCGGTCTTCCCAGGTCAATTTACAATGATTGTACCATTCGCCGCATGCACTCGGATTGAGATAGTGGAATATCTCCCACGAAGGCCATCGAAACACTGAAAACAGCGTTGCCTCCATCGAGTCCATCCATTTGCCGTCGGGGACCACTTTTGCCTCAGGGTAGGCTTTGCTAAGCTCCTCGGCGAGAAAGCAACATGGCGGATCCATGACACGCTGCATCACTGTCAGTGTCAACTCAAACCACCGAAAAAGGCCATCTTCAACATCATAGTCACCAGTGAGTCCATCGAACTCTTCTCTCTCAGAACATTGTCCAATGCCATAGAATTTGGCCATCATCGCTTTGTCCCATTGCGGATAGTGTCGATATGAATACGAGCCGTGAATTTATAAACGGTGTAAGCGTATTCCTTCAGAGCTCGTGCGAGTGCCCTGGATTATTTTCTAATATCGTTGTATTCAGCCGGCCCCAACCTATGATACCCCTTCTCCCCAATTCCATTCATAGTAATGTCATGGGTTTCGTGCGAGTTTCGCTCGGTTTTCCCGCAAGCTTTCCTTGTATATCGTAATTCTGTGAAGAGGTGGCGAATAATTGCAGAAGACAGAGTAGCGCTGCAGGGCCTACCTCTTATGAGGGTTCCCACGACTTCCATCCTGTTGACTATACTGCTCAACGCAGTCAAGGTCGGAAGGGCCTCTTTTGACTTTGTTATTATGTTTTTCTGGTTCTCGTTGTGCTGGCTTCTGGGAGTTCCGAATTCTTAAGCTGTGATTTCCACGCATTGAAATAAATGTGCTCAGATATTTCCAGCACAGCACATCTTTGATCACGGCGAGAAACGGACGGTCATTCCACCGCGTTCATACGCTTGCGTAATCGTCGACCTCGCGTCGATCTGCATATGCATGTCCACATGTGTCGGATTTCCTCGCTCGTCGCTTCCAACCTCCAAAAACCAAATATGCAAGCACCACCTCAGCTTCTTACGGCCGTGCTCTTACTACTGAGTGATTGTCGGGAGTCAAAATATGCGTTGATGTGCTATGTCTTCTCTAGCGTCCTACCCCGAATGCATCGGATCTCCTCGCTCGTCGTCGCTCGAGTGTCGACTCAAATCAATCGAGGAAAATGCAACTGCGCCGCTACTTCAGAGTGCCTATCCAACATACGCATCTCCTTCCCACGAACGAACTGAACGAACATTATGTCCATGGATAGCCGCAACGAGGACCGGGCCGACAACGCTCATACGCCGCTGCGTGGGACGCAGGCCAGTAATACACGCTGGTTGCCGACCTCGACATTACTTTCCATGATGACAAGCTCGATTTACCTAATCTCTCGTTCCATAAACGTGGTCTTTGCGGAACAAGCAGACCCTGTCATTTGGGCAGCCTTGCTCATCGAGATCATGGCTGCAAGTAAGCCATAGGCTTTGACACTTGGATGGTCCCGTATTTGCTGATACGAGAGTAGTTCCTCGAATACCGCGGCAATTGTCCATCTTGTACGGACTCGACCGCTCCGCTGGCGTTAGACTGCCTCAGTCGACTAAGAACGACTCTCAGCTTCCCAGAGTGGACATTTATGTGCCCTGTTGCGGAGAAGGAGATGATATTGCGGTAAATACCGCAATGGCAGCCTGCTCGCAAGATTACCCAGAATCTCTCCTTCGAGTAATCGTCCTCGACGACAGTGATTCTACCCAGCTGTCCGAGACAATAGCCCAGTTGCGGAAGCATCACTATCCGAATTTGTGTTATGCCTCTCGGAAAGTACAAGTGACAACCCATTCGAAGGCAGCAAACCTCAATTTTGGACTGCGATATACAGACTCTTTACCAGGCGGAAGTGCAGAATTCGCAGCGGTCTTGGACGTAGATATGATCCCAGAACGGCTCTGGCTCAGGACCGTAACCCCTCACCTTCTCCGCAATGCCAATGCCGCTCTCGCCGGCCCTTTTCAATACTATTACAATGTTCCTCCCAACGACCCTCTCCGGATCCGAAACGACCTCGACGAGTTCCATGCTTCCGTTTGTCTTGATGACCTGACGAATAAATCTCCTTGCGTAGGAAGTGGCTTTGTTGTCCGCAGGAAGGCACTTGATCAGATCAACGGCTTCCCAGAGGGTTCAACCCAAGAAGATATCCTTACATCCATTTTGCTGTCCTCGCTCGGCTGGGAGATGGTTTACATCCAAGAGTCTCTCCAATGGGGCCTAGCAGCCGGCACCTTTGCCGATTGGATACGCCAACGCCAACGCTGGATCGTGGGCACCCTGTCAAAGGCAAAATACTTGGGTTCGAAGGATGCAAGCAAGCTCCCAAAGGCTGCACGCCAGGAGGGGATAGTCTCACCAGCCGTGGTCATTATTTCAACCTGCGCCATATGGACCACGGTGATGACTCTGCTGCCTCTCCTCGCTTTGTCAGGCAAGCCTCTTCTGCCGTCAACGCCCTACTTGCCATCCCTCCTCCGCCTCGCGGTGCTGGATTTTGCGACTCAAAGCATCTACCAGGCTCTACTCAACTCGGTTCTGGATTTTCGAACGTCTCTCCTCGGCCCTATATTGGCGGCATGGACGGCGCCTTACAGGCTTGCCATGGCTTTGCGGTGCGTAGTATCAATCTGGCTCGAAAACTCTCTCCCACGATCCACTCCGACGGGGGTCAGCGAGGCTGTAGGTAGAGCGGAGATCGAGGCCCGAAAGAATCGAAGCTCATGCTTGAAAATCGTTCTCTGGGATTGCGGAGCCTGGATTTATTTAGCTAACTTGGTCGCACTGGTCGTCGGAGCCGCTAGTTCCGTCATCGGCGCATCGCGAGCCTCCTTTTCCTCGCCAATCCTCCCGGCCCTGGTCCTTCGAATAGGCTGGCCACCGTTATTATTCCTGTGGTTAGCATCCATCAACACGGTAGTGCTGCCAGTCGCTTATGCGTTTTCTCCGCCCCCTTTTCTCGAAAGACGGGATATGATGGATAAGGACCCAGTCACGGGGGTTCTCTACCCTAGGAAAAGTATCAAAGAGGCTTACCTTGCTAGAGCGGGGCAGAAGATGTGGTTCACTATCGCTGCGTATTACCTTGTTTGTTGCGTTCTGAATGAAGGACGGTTCTTGAACTTCAATTAGAGCGTTAAGGGATCGTATGTATGCTGAGCTAATGAGTCTGATTAGACTCGCAAAAGACCGAATATCTGGACACTGATGCTTTTCATGACTACGCCAAGTTCTTTTTGGGATCGTGCTAGTTCGAATGAGTTCAGACATGATGAGGATCGAAAGATGGTTTTTGGTTTACTCAATGTGATCTGCGATCTTGAGACGCAGCTTGTACGGAGTACGGAGTATCCATTCCGCTGCTGGGGTCTTCGATTCAGATTTTAGGGGCTCGGCGAGCAGAAGAATCCTGATACTAAGCCTACCTAGGTATCGTCTTATGCACTTAGTAGTATTTCCGATACAGCTGGTAGTCGAGGTATCGAATTCCTACTTCCGCTAAGTCGAAGGGATACTAATAATAACCGAACGCAAGAGAGGATTGCAGACGGAATCCATTCCGCGAAGACCCCATCAAGCCCATGTAGCAGCGGAAGGGATGCACTGTTTAGATCTCTTGAATTGCAACTGGCCTTTGAGATGACAAACGGACTTTTCGACGCTTTCGTCTTTTGGTGTGATTCATTTCACAATCTACTTTCTATTTGGTCGTTATTTTCATGTCTGAAGCTTCGACATAAATCACATGATCGTGCCTTTCTTGCGCTTCAGCATCGATCCCCCCCAGTGGCATCAACGAAGCCGTTTATTCTTCTTGCGAAAGTCCCAAATCTTCCTCGGCCGGCACGATGCGGGTCGTATTCGTGTGACCTTTGCCTCCGCGCCAGCCTTGCACGCAGACAACCAGGTCGCCCTTGGTGAGGATACCCAATTTGATAGCCTCCGATATGCCCCATTTGAGACGCTTGTCCACGTCCTGTTGCCAATCCGCATTCTTGAAATCGGGCTTCGCCTCGGGGAAAAGGAAAGGGTAGACTCCACGGTAAAGGTGCGAATACTACTGCATGTCAGTGCATCCACCTCGAAAGAGAAAGTGAAGACTGACTCGTGACGCTGTAGCATTACGTGTGACCATGATGATAGGGCAGATGGGTCGATACTTGGATAGCATCCTGGCGGACGAGCCACTGTACACATCAGCGGGCTGCTGGAGGCTCTCCGGTAGGTGAAGGAGTCCTACCTGGTGGTAAGAACCAGTATAGCGCCCGCATTGAGCTCCATACTGGAACTCACAGCTGATGTTGCCGTGGCTTCCACCTGACTGATTGGCTTTTCAACAACAGCACGGAGATCGTTGAACAGGCTTATGTAGGGGATAGCGACTTCTGCGATTGCGCAAGTATCGTGCATCATCTGAACGGATTCCCTTGGATAGTTTCCCTTCGCAGTCTCTCCTGACAACATGACACAATCGGCACCATCGAGAACGGCGTTGCCGACATCGCTGACCTCTGCACGGGTTGGGCGAGGATTATAGGTCATCGACTCGAGCATTTGAGTGGCGCAGATGACTGGTTTACCGGCGCGATTGCATTTGGCAATCATCATCTTCTGGGCGATGAAGACCTGAGCGGGAGGGATCTCAATCCCAAGGTCACCTCGTGCAACCATGACCCCGTCGGTTTCTTTCAAGATCTCGTCGAAATTGTTGACCCCTTGCTGATTCTCGATCTTGGCGATGATTTGGATCTCTTTCCCGTCTTCCCCGAGCACCTCTCGGATGGAGGTAATGTCACTACCACGACGAATAAAAGATGCAAATACCATGTCCACGCGGTTCTTGACGCCGAACCGGAGATCGTTCTTGTCTTTCTCTGACAGAGCGGGGAGGTCGACATCGGTTTTGGGCAGGTTGACTCCCTTCTTCGAGGATATCTTGCCGTTGTTCATACACTTGACGCGAAGAGTCTTATCGTCGACAATGTCTAGGACTTCGAAAGACAGGACTCCGTCATCCACGTAGATGGTACGGCCTTTCTCAATGACTTTGGTGATGTTCTTGTAGTCGACATACCTACCGTGCATCAGTGGACGTTCATGACTGACCCTGCGTTCGACTCACATGTTCTTGTCATCGCAGGCAGTGGCATATTTATCGTCGGTCGTTATATTGAGCTCGGCACCTTGAGCGATAGGTATGTCTTCGTCTCCCTTGGTATTGCCAGTGCGGATCTCCGGCCCTTTCTGCGGGCTCGTCAGAGGGTCTCACCTCGTTCTGACGGAAGGACAACCGGGACGGCATAACATACAGTATCCAGAGCAATCGCCAAAGGGCGACCTAGATCCATTCGCTCTGCTTCCCTCGCATTATCGATAACCGATTGGTGGTACTAGGACAATGACGATGAGTATCGCTCTGGAAAGTGCGGGAGCACAGGCAGGGTCTGTTACCTCGTAAGCGCCGTGGGAAAAATTCATGCGGACAACGTTCAAGCCGGCTAAGAGCCGTCAACTCTTGAGTCTCGATATGGGTTACGCCCATGAGCTGTACCTTTCCGAAGCTGGTTGATTTTGGCAGCCGAATTGGTTTTCGGACCTGTGAGGGTGGTTAGGATCATGAAAGGATTGGACATTTGGCAAGACGGTGCTCAGAGCCTTACCAATTGTGCAAATGATGGACGTTCGTCGATATTCTTTTTGCGGTTTGTACTCGGTGTTCAGGCCGGAGGTCCACTCGATGCGAGTTCTCCCGGAAGCCATATGGTCCAGTGAGTCTCCCATTATCGGTGTTGGATCTTTGCGTGATGATGAACTCAGTAGCGGTAGTCGTTGGAGGATGAAAAGTAAGAGAAGGAGTGGTGATAGAGTGCAGTTTATTGTCGGTGGTGGATGTGAAACCTGATAAGCTCGGAGAAGCTTCAATAGCTAGCTCGCCTCAACACACGTGGGGGCGGAAGGTGGACCGTGCGTCGGGCCGTCTCAACAGAAGGAGTAGTAGTAGCGCTTTACATCTTTACATAAGCTGCATTAATATCATTCTACAGACACGAGTGTTCTGCCGCTGGAGGTTCGGACACGACTTTTTGGAGTTCCCCACATACCATTCTGCTTGTGGAATGGCCGGACGCCCTGACTGTGTGAGCGCGGAATGAGATAAAAGAGCTCCCTCCTACTCCATCGGCCTTGGCAGACGAATGCACGTGACACCTGTTGTATTTGCGAACGGCGAGGTACTCGATACTCGAATAGCCAATACAGAACTCGACCATTCATCCCAGTCTCTAAGGTCTCCACATACAATCATCTAAGCTGCAGATTGCTCGGAATCTGTTTCCACCATCAGTACCGCGAACATGGTGGTGGAGTCTACCACCTCGAGCTTGCCCTGCTCCTTTGACTGACTGCTTGGCAGTTTGGCAGGCTGACCCACTATGCCTTTGATGCCGTACTCGGTATATTCTTCAATTATCAGGCTCCGTGTGTCCATCGCTGACAGTCCCTCTCAGTCTCCGCTTTCCTTGCAGGTATCAAGCGATCTACTGGTTTAACGTACGAATGTCCAACCACCCAATTTCCAGTCTTGTCTGCATTCCTACACCATCTTGTAATGTGCTGACAAGACCCTTATCATGGGATCCTTAGCCCCAGCTTCCAATCCGACAAAATCTCCGAGAGCAGAGAATTGAAACGATGGGTCGATAAATATCTAGGCATGGGGGAATGGGTCATGGATCAGAGCGTGGCTGTATTGGGCTCCACCGGCTATTTCGAACGCAGACGATGACCAGCTTCGGGGTAACATGGCATGGCGGTGGAATGAGTACGGGAAGTCCAGAGCGACCCATTACCGTTTGAGGTGTTATATGGTGTATGGCCTGGACTGGTGCCACTGAGGGCAACGCCCATGGCCGGTAAAGACAAGGGTCCCAGGGGTTTACATTTAATTCTCCACGCTTTGTATAGCAGGATCACCTTGCCAAACTAACAATGAGTAATCATACACGGCATGAACAAATTTATCAAGAATAAGTGGGACTTGATTTACGTTCACATTGCATTCCGTCATGATTCACACCGTGACAATCGGACAACATCCGCCTGTTCAGAACTTCCTCCAATCAACCACGACAATTCGTCCGTCATGTCTAGATAACTCAGAACAAGTGATCCTCAGTAATGGCAGACAAGTACTTGCTTCGCGTCACTGCTGGCCCCTCCTACGACCCCTCATCTCACCAAGTGGTTGCTGTGAATACAGGGACACCCACATCTATACAATCCTCTCTCTGTTCTGCCAGAATCTCTGTACGCATCCAGAACTACCGCGGTAATTACATCCTTGGATACACCAAAGAGACTTCTGACTGTGCTAATCGTTCCATAGGCCTTCCGCAGGGATCACCTTCAACCTCTTCCTACTTCTCTCATCCGCCGCATACACATGACCAGTACTCCATAGGCTTCTCTTTCGTACCGCATCGGTCTATCAACGGCAAGTCGCTCGTTTTCGGTAACGACTTCGAACATCCTATCCGTGACCGCATACCACCCGGTTTCAATGCTGCTTTCAAGATTGTCAAATGGGCTATCGATCCCGGTCTTGATGGGGACGTATATGCCGACAAGCCTTACCTGTATGGAAATGCGCTGAGCAGCATAAACGTGCTTAGCGTCGGGCCAAAGGCTGGCAAGGAAGCTATCGAGAAGCAGTCTGCAGAAGCCCCAGATGATGAAGAGGCAATCAAAGAAGGCGGTTTCAAGGGAGGGGAAGAAGTAAGAGAAAACTTGAATGTCCCGGACAATGCGGCTGCACGACAGAAGTGGTTTCTGGGCGGCCATGATAGGCTTGAACATTGGCAATGGGAGGAAGGCCGGCTTTACAAGGCTGACTTCTTCAATCCTTACTTGGACTTTAACGGTAGGCATTACCCTGCCAGGAGCGGAATCTGCGATATTCAGCCTGACATTGCTGTAGAGTTTGCTCTTAAGCTGCCTGGGTTCTCACTCAAAGTCTTGGGCTATCTGGGTGGCGAGGATTATCTCAGGTTGGTCGTATTCCCTCTTGACCTATGGCACCCAGTGACGAGTGATGTGCTACGTTACTCACACAATGGCTAGATACGTCTTGAAAGATAAAGACACTGGGGACGTACTCTTCGTCGTCGTCTTCACTCTTCTCCCGAACAATCAGGACGACAAAGGCGACGCAGAGACTCCTCAGCCAGGCAAGTCTAATGCGAGGCCATCTAACGATTCGCCGGCGAGACCTTTTGAACCGAAGGCTGAAGACTTGGATTGAGTGGCCAAATGTTATCCTTCCCGGCATACGTACGTCTCGAGGTACCGGGGCTTGTAAAGTCGTTGAGAAACTCGGTCATGGTCGCTAAATTTAGAAGGCAAAAAATGTCTGCATTCCGGTTTGTCTGAGACCGTCATAGGTCCATTACATTACTCGTTGTGCGATATCCTTTTCTTGGCCGGTGGGTTCGGGCTTCGTAAGTAGCCTGTCAACCGTAAGTCTCAAGATATATCAGTAAGCACCCAAAGAACCTGAATGGTGGATTCATAGACTCAAAGGCACTCGGCCCTTTGACTCAATAGAACGCCCTTTCTCTATGGATAATTCTCTCAAATCTTCTCGAGCTTTTTTAGCCTATCATGAGCGATGAAAACTACCGCTTAAGTGCTCAAAATTCAACAACACTAAGAAGCAACGGCTTTCGAAAATTCTATGACACTAGTCTAATTATATATATGCGTCCTCGCTGTTCTCCTGGTCCTTGTTGTCTTCTTACACCACATATATTTATATGGCTTGTTTCTTCGGCCTTTCCAGCGTCATATCTGTGCGGTACAGTCTCATCAAGTCCTTGCATCTTTCTTTCCATCACGCAGCGCTGTTTCCATGACCACAAAGTTTACTACCTACTAAACCACTATCATCGTCCTTCTTAACATACCGCTTACCATGGCTTCGACCATCACTCTTTCCTCACCTCCGGCAACTATCCTCAGCGCAGTCAAGGGTCCAACGAAAGGTCTCGATGATGTATCCCCACGGAAGGTTCCTTCCGGTGGAGATATCCACAAGCTACGTGACGACTTTGACCCCTGGTTTGAAGCAAAATGCCGATCCGAGGACGCGATAATACGTGGCTTTCCCGCCTGGTCCTCTCCGATAGCTAACCCTACAGACACCAAGGTTCGATTCAAGTATCGAGCCAACGGCCATTACCTTGAATTCCTGTCCTTATTTCTGACAGGAGAAAGGCAGGTCGATATTAGCTTTTCGCGGCGGCACGCATTAATAGTTTTTCTTCTGAATAGCTTGGAGGAATGTCATTCCCAGTACGCCAGGCGCAGGATTCCCGAAGAATTCGAAAAATTGCAGATGCTCTCGTCGGACGAGTTGGAGCTGCAGGTGTGGCAGGCTTTCATACATGCAGATCATCACAAGTTAGGGGTGATGGACTACGCAACAGATGAAGACGGTGAGACATACAAGTTCTTCAAATCTGTGAACCGGATCAGACATCTCGCCGTCCATCGCAGTTCAACCTACCGATGGAACTTTGACACGAGGATCATTAAGAGCGCAGCTGCATGTGCTCAACATCTTGGCGACGACGCACTCGTCGAGACGATTGAACTTCTCGTCAAGGTCCTTTATGCCGATGCTGGCGGGGAATCCGAGTACGCGGTGACTGATGATGAGAGAAATAGAGCCTACAACCTCCTGTCGCCTTCTAACCGCCAGCCTGAGACCACTCATCAATTACTCGACAAGCTCCAGAATCTCGCAGAGAAGTCCAGCTACAGCTTCTGTCAAAAGCGGCTACCGCAAGAACTTGTGGGGTTTGAGTGCACCACAGCAGAGCACTTTGAGCTGTCTCAGTGGCGAAAAATCATCATGTCCAGATGTCACAGTACCGAGGACGAGGACTCTTTTGCCGAGCTCGACATGAAACTCCAGAAAGCCGATGTCTCGATGCTAAGGAACGCAGCGTCTCACCGACAGAGCCTTATCCTCTACTCCGCAGACAAATTCTACGATGATTCACCGGAGCTCCGAATGTACATCAAAACTGCCAAAGCTTACGTCCGAGCATTGGGTGACGAGGAGACAGCGCTTCAGATAGAGACACTGGAACATGAAGTGCTCCCAGCGCTCAGCAAGAAATACAACGACAACTGGCTCGATCCGCAATGGTGCGGTAACCGCGACTTGGAGGCTATCGACCAGATACTCCGGCAAAAGAGATCTCAATGGGATAGTCTCCGTAATCATTTCTGGGACACGATGGAGGTCAATATCAACCCGATCTTGCCTGTGTACGGCCGGGCGGAAACACGCCTGTATCTGCTCAAGGGAAAGCTTGGATTGAACGATACCACCCCTGAATCGTCCGAGGACAACGTCGGACAGACACCGTGCGAGTCAGCAGTCGAATCACCAATAGATCTCCGTCAATGGCCAAGCTTAGCAGATCTGGATTCTTTCTGGTACTCGAAGCCCACGGAGACGCCTTCGGACACAGAAGACTCATCACCATCCACCAATTCCACCAACTTCCACGACAACAACGGAGAACTATTTCCCTTCGCGACCGCATATGGCGCGGAACAAGAGCAGGATGACCTCGATACCACGAATGGCTCAGATAGCGCAAGCCATGTCAGTGAAGGTTACAATGCGAGCTGGGTTGAAGGAAATGAGATCGACACAGCTGTGGGTTCGGCAGCTGATCGAGGAATCGCCGTCGGTTGTTGGGACGATGCACACGATGATACGACCGTGTCAGACGCAGAGGATTCCGACGAAGACACCGACGAAGACACCGACGAAGACACCGACGAAGACACCGACGAAGACACCGACGACGAGGACCTTGACGGCAAGGATACTGACAATACGGAGGACCGCGAATGGTGGTCCCCAGATTCAGCAGCTGATCGAGGCATTGCTGTTGCTAGTGGGAACGACAAACATCATGATACGACGTTGGCGGAGGCAGACGATACAGACGAGGATAATGATCGAGACACTGATACTGACTACTGGGGCACTGACGACGGGGACACGGATGAGACGGAGGATCCCGACGAGACCGAGTATACCGACGATCCGGAGGAGACCGAATGGTCGTGCCCTGACCCGGCAGCCGATTGCGGAATTGCTCTCGGAGGCTGGAACGATGCGTGAATGATACGACGTTACCGGAAGCAGATGATACTAAGGTAGAATACTAATGGAGAAGCTACTAATGACGGGGACACTGACGACATGGACGATGCCGAATGGGTGTCCCTGAATCTAGTAGCTGATCGAGTGAAGGGGCGGGCGAGATCGCAAGGACCCACGCCGTCACTGCGTCGTCTTACACCCTGTGTGGCTCAGAGAAGAACAGGCTGTTGTACAGAGTACCAATGCATAAGCCATCACCCGATTTTGCGATAGGCGCCACCAGCGCAAGCGTCCACTCGGCATCACGGCTTCGTCTTTCTCTATTCCCACGACGATCATATGCTCTTACGTGGTTTCTACTACGAAGACCTGCGTTTCGACGTCGAAGACAACCATCCTCACGAGAAGAGAACAGACCCACCAAGCAATCACTGAGCGATGTATATCACCTACTCCCTCATCGGTCTCCTATTCGGGCCATACGCCGTCTCGTCGGCCGTAGCCCAACCGGCCAGTTCCTTGTCATCCCCCAATAATCGACCCTATCCTCTCAACGATTTCCACCACCCTCAATGCCACCGGGTTCACGGGCCCGGAATGCCTGGTCTCAACCCCACAAACTGCGTCACCGCATCCGAAATACTGTGCCAACATCTCCTACCCGGCGAACCTCCAGCGAGGGAGTGGATCTGGATCGAGCAGCCCGGGTGCGCCGTTGCTTTCTATCGGCCGCCGTTCCGCTACCCTGATTACAGTAAATGCGAGAACGTATTTTCGGCTATCATAGGCTTATGCGCGCGCAATTCAAGGTTTAATGCCGGATCGGTCAATGTGTTGTTGTTGCCGGATTTCAGTCAGGATGGAAGGGCCGAGGACGAACGACGAGACAGGTATTTGTTGGCGCCGGAAAGATTGACGTTGTAAGGGTGAGCATGATTGGTATGTATTCGACTGGACACAATCACAGAAGCAAGGTGTGAAGGCTGCAAAGTTGGTGGGCTTGATTGATATGTTTCGACTGGTAGTGAGGAAGGAGCATACCGCAAAGGTTCCGAAAAGTTGTTCGATTTGTGTTGAGGCCAAGCAGGCAGGGGCAATGAAATGCATTGAAAGTCGATTCAGCACCACTCATACGATGGATGCTCCGAGGCTACTATGACCCCTACGGACCATCAGTATGAGTATATCCACTCTCTCATATCCTCGTCATACTGGATACACACCTTCAGTCCAACGACGGCTGGCACACTGTCACCAACGCACTCGCCAAACCCACCATCCGCCATTCACTACAATCACAACGCCATTCCTAACCCCAATACCCTCAAATGATACCGACCTCAGTACCGCCATACATATACCCCCCATACACCCCAGGCGACCTTTGGCCGTGATAGCTATCATACCGGATCAATAATCTCAGCAGCGAAATTCATCGCTCCGCAATCTCCAAATCAACAGCCCCTGTCACCGTATGCGCACTACGACAAACCAGTCCACCACATCAATTCCGGCGGATCTTTGGCGCGCCGCAGAGATCCAACTCGACGGATTGGATTGGCGAATCGAAGTGTTTGGATAAGGTGTGTATCGCTTCGTCTGACGTTGAGGGTCCCGATTCAGGGGTAGAGCAGAGGGCGCGGAACTCTATCATGAGTAGCGGAAAGGAAAGGGATGGAGGAGGCGTGGATTGGGATGAAGTGCTTCGGCAGGTGGAGGGGGCACACATATATACTGGTTGTTGTACGGTATGCGAATAAAGATTTTTAAATGGCAAGGGGATTGTCGGCAACTCACACCCCCGGTCAGACAACTCCTATTGTTTCAGCAACAGCGCCGAGGAAGGCATTTCTGGGAAGGGGACACGAGTATTCGCGGCTGAAACGATGCCGGATTACAGGAGCCGCCACGGTCGTGACTTGAAAGGAGTCGGTAAACGAAGAGTGGGACTTACTGTTGGGGTTTTGTTCATGAGGATGCCTTCTATCTTTTTTTTTTTTTTTTTGGGAGTATCTGTGCTGTTTTTCTTGTTCCAGTCTTGCCGACGGTCTTCTTTGAGTTGGATGGATACGGTCTTAGTTCTGTTGCTGGTATATCATATCGTCATACCGGCACCCTTTTCCCACGGTGATTTTTATCAATGTCGGTGGGAAGGTTTGATTATCAATTCTCAATCAATCATCATTCTTCTATCGGTATCTACCGTGCCTCGGTCGCCCCCGCCCAAATATCATCAGCCTCCTTATCTCCTGCTCTCTTATCCGTCCACTTCTTTCTCAAGTTATACGAACTTGATTACCAATCGATCAACAGTAATCTATTCGTCTGGTCGCCTGCTTCTCATCGAGCATTCAGCGATGAAGATGATTAAAGGAGGAGGAAGGTTGGGGAGGACTGGGACGGGATGGATAGATGCTGAGATCTTTTGTGTGAAAGATGGATGTTGTGTTTCAATCATGTGTGAGATGCGGGTTGTGAGATGTTTGGAAGGGAGTGAGGGTTTGGGTAGGACCGTGTTCAATCTCCATCACAAGTCGTGAGTCGATATCGAATGTCGGGATCATCTACTGCTGCGTGATATGATAGTTTTGGAGAAAGGAGAAGGAAAAAAAGAGAAGAAAAAAAATAAAAAGAGAAGAGAAAAAGAAGAAAAAAAGGAAAAGAAAAAGAAGATGGAATCTACGAGCCATGTTAGCAACGAGGCCATCATTTCCGTTGTCGTAGAACTCATTCCTCGTAATCATAAGACCCCTACCTATGTGAACTCCCCCACACACACTCCCCCAACCCACCATCGCCAACCCCAGACATCTGAACCCGCCTCCACGTCCAATAAAAACCCCTCTTCAACCACGCCCCTTCAAAATCCCATCCACCACCTTCTCCGCCAGCGCATAAACCACACTCTGTGGATGCCCGGGCGTCAAAAACGGAAACGCACTCGCATCCACCACCCTCAGCCCCCTGGCGCCAAATACCTTACCCTCGGTATCCACAACCGCCATGGCATCCCCCTTGCGCCCCATCTTGCAAGTCGCCGCCGCATGCCATACTGTGCCCACGTTCTTCTGAATATAATCCCAGATCTGCTCATCGGTGCGCACGCTGGGGCCCGGTTTGTATTCCTCGCCGATGGTGATGTTTTGGGCGGTCAGGTAGGCCCAGAAGTCGCGCTGGCGCTTGAAGGCCGGGATGGCGAGGCCCTTGTCGGCGGGGTGGGTGAGCCAGGCCGGGTTGATGACGGGTGGGGAGGTGGTGGAGGCACTGGAGATGGAGATATTGCCTTTGCTGAAGGGGGTTATGATGGCGGTGGAGATGGAGGCGTAGTTGTTGCCGTCAACGGGGTCGCTGGCGACGAAGTTTTCGGCGCTGAATACGCTGCTGGCGGGGATGAATTCCAGTTGCGGCCAGTCGGGTGGGAAAGTTTGCAGGGCGGCTTGCATGGATGAGGGAAGGAGGGAGAAGGTGGCGTTGGGAAGGTTTTCCCAGCCGAAGACGGGGACGGCGGGGTTGGTGAGGGGGCCGGAGGCGCCTAGGGTCTTGTTAGTGAAAGCGGCGATGGCGGCGGCGGTGAGGGCGGGGTTGTTGAGAGCGGCGGAGGTGGTAAGGAGATTGACGCGGTAGGAGGTTCCAAAGAAGATTTGGTCTTGCAGGTTTTGGCCGACGCCGGGGAGATCTTTGATTATGGGGGCAATTTTGTGCCGCTCGAGGGTTTCGCGGGGGCCGATGCCGGAGACCATAAGGAGTTGGGGGGATTGGAATGCTCCTGCGGAGATAATAACTTCCCTTCGGACTCGAAGGGTGTACGTTTGATTGGTGTTGCCTGGGGCGGATGATGAGACAAGGACACCATGGGCGATGTTGGTGCCTGGTCTGAAAAGGATGCGGCGCGCCAGGGTATTGTTGTAGAGACGGATGCTCGGGTCTTTGCCTGGCGCAAAAGCATTGAGTAAGAAGCTCGAGTATGAACTTGACCGAAATCCCGAGACAGGGTCTTCTGTAAAGGGTATATATGAGCTACCAATGAGTTTTCCAGATTGGAAGCCGTTGATAGCAGGCTGGCCCATTCCTTGGAAAGCGCGCTGGGCCCACGTTCCGAAGGAGTCTTCATATCTCCCAAAGGAAACCTGTAGGGGGCCCAAAGGGTTGACATTGAAAAAGCTATCATCATGGCTATTCGTGCTGTTCAGGTAAGGGATGTCTGGTGCGCTATAATCGACACTCTTCTTGAGAAAGGGTAGGAAGTTTTGCCATGTATAACTCTCATCGTCTACTTCATCGGCCCATTTCTGCATGGTTCCAACAGTGGGCCTATACGGATCAGCATACTTGTAATCAGAAGTATTTGTCCGTGATTGTACCGATGATAGATCAACCTAGCAGAATTTTGAGTCAGTATTATCTCGTTAGTGTACATGTTGCAATGTGAGACATGGCACTTCGAACAAGAGCTCGGGGGTTGACTCACAGATTTCTGGCGGAAGAGCCTCCCATAGTCTTTCCACGTGGGTAATGCATTCTACGGCCATCTGCACCCTGCCAGGCAATAAGCCCGGTTGTCTGTTTCAAGATACTCAGGGTCATGCACGTACAGGTTGGGGCTCCGTGACAAAGCCCCAATCGATGGCGTTGGTGTCGGTAGGGTCTGTCCCAACGTTGAAAGCTGCATACGCCGGGACCGTACTGATATTGCCCACGGTTTCCTCATAGTACCCTCCAGCTTCGACGACAGCAACGCTCAAGGAGGTGTTCTGCGTGAGACGGGCGGCTATGGTCAAGCCGGCAGTACCACCGCCGACGATGATATAGTCATAGGTGGCGTCGGTGTTGGGGCGACCGTATGGGCTGGGGCGTCCTGTAGTGCCACGAGCCAAAGCGGATATCTGTCGATGCTGAAGTGAGATTGCGAAGGATGCTGAGATGCAGGCGCAGGAGAGGAAGAGCGTCGGCAACATCCTGAGCTAGCTTCACTCGTTGTCATGCAAACTCCATGAGTTGAAGGAAGCCATGGTCTTCTTGTACTTTTTCGTCGATGTGATCTCGTACGAGCTGAGCCTCGGCTATCGCGTCTCGCATCGCATGTTGTAGTGTCGCAAGAAGGCGCCGAGGAACGAGGGTCGATGACAAAAGCCTTGTCGGCGAAGGGTTCGAATTGGCAACATGGCCAAGAAAAAGGGTTCAAGCACCTGCCACGCCACTCGTCTCTTCGCGCAAGGGACTAAAGATTGACTTAGCAGAGGAGAGGAAAGTTTGATATTCCCGTCTGCCATACGTCCTGCAAACATCCGTGTTCAACCGACTCAATAAGCTGCGATATTCGACGCGCGCGGACGCGCCTAAGCCCGAGAGACAGCCGGCTAAGATCGTGCTAAGACTTCGTGGAGCGTGCCTGGAGGAAATGAATGGCCATAACATATTCTTTCCGCGGATGGAGATCAAAAAGTCGAATCAGATGCCCTACAGCCCTCCACAGAAATTACTTACATGGCTCTGCAAGATCCAGCTTCCTTGGCATCAACCGCCTCCTGAGGCTGTCGGCGGCCCTTGAGCTTCGTTCGTTAGAAGACTGCTCGGTCGCGTGGATGAGGGTGCAATAAATCCAGCTTCCATCCTCTGAACCCAGACTTCCATCGGCTGGGATAGTGATAACAACGTGCAGGATAGGGAGAAGGAAGGGTTTTGAATAACAATTGTATTGATCGAGTTTGTCCTGTGGAATACATTTCCAATGGAATGAGGGTAGGACTTGGTGAGAATTTCGTTGGTACGAGTATTCATAGGATGGAGGAGAATATGGTCGAGGTCTTAGTATTCCGGGATGATTACACAGGACTGGAGTCTGGCGAGATTTCTGCGTCCCGCCGGTCACTTCGGGATTGGACAAACGGAATGGGATGAGATAAGGTACAGAAACGTTGCGAGATATCCTACCGCGCGAGATGCCATGATCATCTCATCACAGCAGAACGTCTTCCCAAATCTGGGCCCCTCGGTCACGCTAAGCGCTCCTGTCGATGAGAACGCCGATCTTTTGGTCCCTGCCTAAAACACACTGGTAAGTACAGGAGACCACGATGAATTCAGACCGTTGAGGTCGCACCGATTGATCAGGTCACTCACCAATAGCAAGAGCGAGTCCTTGCCTGCCGTTCTGAACGCACAGAGTATTCACCGCAACCCCGGCCGTCCAGACTTCCCACATAGAGGCTGCCGTCACTTGGTTGCCCAGCATATCGATCCGAAGAACTGGAGGCGGTTCCGCTACAAATCGAGTGTTAGCGAATTGATCGAGGACGGGGAATGCCGTAGAAATGCTGGACTGGTGAACATCAACAACAACAACAACTGACTCCCATACTGGTTCCACCACAGCGTCGCTTGCATCCGTAGATTAGATTTGGACCACTCACCTACAGGTTCCCTTCTGGGTAGGAGGTACGTGACCGCGCTTGACCCTGCTGGGCCAGGCGCCCGGGTATGATTAAAGGTAGTAGATACTTTCTCATTCGTTGGCAGTGCGAAAAGTGCACGAGTAACTTTGTCTTTGAAGGCCCGGTCCAAGGGTGGCGATGGCGCTACGTTATCGCAACGTATAGTTGGCACTCTGTTGGCGTAGCTGCTGAATGTAATTCCCAGCCGGCTGGTGGAGCCTAGCACAGCCACAGCCCAATTAGTCCTCCAAGACCTACGTAGCACAGAATCTGACCGCTCCATGCAGTACGTGATAGGGATGGCGTGCAAACTGGCCGACTGCCATCGATGCTATAGCGAATAACTCACTGAACCTCTTGACCCAGCCGCCCCGGTTCGTTTGCCTGACACAAGTCTCAAGCACATTACGTGCAGCCTCGACGATCGAGTTCCCGTAAGCATCATCTCCCATATCCCGTTGTCCGCTCGGGGTTCGCTCCGCGTCCATCTTGAGGTCCTTTGCAGTATAGGATAAGCGCTGTGTTTTCCGAGTTAGAGTTTAGAGCTTACGTACTATCGCACATGTGCCATCGTCACTGAGCCAACGGATAGGTGTTGTTCTGCCATGATGACACTCAGCATCCTGTGCGAATGAAGAGGATAGTGAAGCCAGTCCATAGAATCAACCCACATTGTACCAGCAGGGCCGAAAGGGCGAACATGACGGCCCAGGAAATGTAGGTTTTGCTGTGTACCTCCCGGAAGATCGTCCTGCATCTTTTCCCATGCGTTGTAACAGCTGTGCCAGCTTATTGCAGGACGGGAAATGGGTTCGCAGCTAAGAATTAGGGCATTCTGATTTGCTATATTCAAATTTGGTTTGACCAAAGCCCGAGGGAGAAGAGAGGATGACCATGCTTGAGACGCAAATATGAAGGGGAATACGTTTTTCATCGTACGAAATGTGCAGACGAGGGAAGTGGCGATACTGGGTGGAGATGAGCACCTTGAAGTACAAGTATGACAGAGAACAAGCAACAAAGAGGGTCAAGTAAACCAGTTATCTTGTTTTGGGAACGGGCCGCGAGGGCTTGAATATAGGCGCATGGTTTATATCCGACGAGTACCAATATGGATCACTGTTGACGGGGCAGAGAACAACATACGCGGTTTCACTACTCACGAAATGAGATTCCGGTTAGGCGTAAAGAATACTCTCCGCAGTGCCTATTTCTTTTCTCTTCCAAAGTCCGTAACATCAACCTCAGGCTCCGCTGATTACAAGTCCCTAAGACACCCCAGTTTCGAGACAGACTCGGTACAGGTCATTCCGTTGTGATTCACTTGAGCATTCGCATTTTCCGATATTGGCCTACACTCCGGAAAAGTGACTCAAGCCCGGGTCGCGAAAGAGAACTACACAATTCCAGCGGGAGCGCATGCTGCTGGCGAAACAATGCGTATCCAGCAAGGCCACCATGTGTAGATTGATGAGTATTGATATTAATGGCAGTCGGAGAAAGCACAGGGCAGGACCGATTCACGAACGGTTGTGACCTGAGATGGGACGCGAAAGGCGGGTTTTCGGGACGAAACACCACGTGACAGCGAAGATTGCGCCTCAAGTATCACATTTTGTACGCGCGCAATGCACGGTGACCCGACCGATTTCCAGGCGGACGACACGGAACAATACAATTTTCAGATTTCTCAAGTACGACGGGCATTTCATGAAGCTTTAAGGGTAATGAGGCTTCTAATAAGCGCCTAAAAGCTACCATCGCAGAAGGCTAAAAATAGCGAAGGCGTCCAGCCGGGTAGATGTGCTAGGCTAAGGTAGGCTTCGAGTGACTCCATGGACAACTGTTTCTATATCAACACGACGGATTGAAACCTCTGTCGCTGAAGATCATGAAAAAGGTCGTCACGACGTGTCGTTCTACCGCTTTCCCACTTTATCCAACCAGGTGAATCCTGCAACAACAACCGCCCCTCTCAACCTTCGTCCTGCAACTCGATCCTGGTCATATAACTGCTCCCATGCCGTAACTCTTGCATTTACCTCATCCACCATTCTCCTCCCCATAATGCCCCGCACAATCTTGGGACCAGACCCCCGCTTTAATTCTCACCGATACCCCACCACGAGACCCTCCGCAGGATATTCGTTCTGCTGCAGGAGCTGTCCTCGCCTACACGGACTTCTTCGTGCGAGAAAGAGGAATAGCCTTCTCGCGTGCTCTCTTCCCGTGTTTACCACTCCATTCAATTCGCTGGAGGACACCTCCCCCAGCTCCAACCCGACGATCAATAGAGACCCTCAAGTTGCCGGAACGTGGGTATAGGGATTGGTTCCCTCCGAGGAGCACAGACAGGGATCTTATCGATGGTAATTTATGGAGGACCCTCGTGTGGTTCCAGCTACGCGAGGACAAGATGGAGGAGGACAAGGGCGGAGGTGAAGAGGGAGGAAGTAACGAGGCCAAGGCGCAGAAGACAGGCGAGTCGGCGCAGGTGTAGAGCTTCCATGGGATATTTTGTGAGCAGTTGAAAAGGTTGGCGGCAAGCATCGAGGAGAGTACGGTGGGGAAATGAGAGCTAAGGGAATCATCTACGGAAGTTGTGATGATTGTTGACGCAGGGTGGGAGGAGGAAGGCGTGAGGCTCACGTGGAAGAAAGACGCAGCGGTGCAGTATGTCGGGTTTGCAGCGGAAGAGCTGAGGGGGTAGAGCAGGAGGCGCGAGGTGGATTTAGGGAGCCGCGGTGCCTGCTCGAGAGAGCAATCAGGATTTTAGCTTCGAGAGATCCGGAGAGGCGAGGTGGGACGAAGGCGGAGTGGGATCATCAATTCGAGGAAATGCTGGTAGATGGCAGACTTGGTGGGACTTTTATCAGATGTTTCACACAGCGTGTATCTGTGCTTAAGGCCCCTAAGAACATAGAGGAACAAGACCTGGGGAGCTCAATCTGCCTAGTGAGCACCAGCAAGCATTTCCATCGTCACCGGCCCCATTCTTGCTTCACCCTAGTTATCGACCTCGTGCCAGACGCATAAGCTTGGCTCTCTGAAGGGAAGAAGCTTGTAATAGAGTAGTTGGAGTGTCAGATATCACGCTATTTTCGTCGTCCATATTTTGATCCTCTCGATTACCTGCTAGACGGTGGAGCGCAGCTCGTTGATTAGGAGTTCTAACAGAAGGGCTGGTCAGTGCGTCGACTCCAATTTGGCAACCTTTGCAACACGCTAATAACGGCCTCTAATTTAGCGACTCTTAGTATACCCCTTTAAAATAGAAGAGCAAAAAAAGTAATATTGTTATAGGTAGAAGAAGCCTAAAATATAATAAATTTTTTAATTAGACTAGTAATATAGTAAGAGAAATTAGTCTTTCTAATATTAGGTTCTAAGAATGCAAATATAGAGGGGATTTAGCTAAATCCGTTAGGTCCGTATTACAAAAGAGTGCGCAGCCTGCTATAATGTTCTTTTGGCCGCACTCCTTCCCGTCATTTCGATATCTGAAAGCCTTCATCTTTTCCCTGGGTCTTATTGGGGCTGTACTCGACCGCTGGGAATCGACATATGGATTATTCGTTGTTCTGCATGCAGTTTCGCCCTAGGCTTAGTTTGAGCCAAAGATACTGTTCACTAACTTTTCTAAGGGGCGACTATCCTCTGTGGTGGTGAGATGGGATACGTTAGTGCTGCACACCCGTGTTCCATACACCCAGCGCATTCATTACAATTTAGTGATCGAAGCGGTCGCTGTGCCTACCAGGGGAAATGTTTTCGCTTTAGATGCGTCTGGAGGATGATGATCATAGAGTTGCAAAGACTGAATCTCAGAGATTGATGAAGATACCACCACTGTTCGAGGCGTTGGCCACCAATTGTTGTTAACGCCAAGATTAATACATGAAGCTGGAGACATTAAAGGCAGTTCATGGTAGATGATTTCTACAGCCTAGAGTGGACCAGATGCATAGGCGAGATTGTACCCCTAACTTGCGAAGACTGAAGACGAGCGAGCAGCTACACCTACTTTGTGATTCAGGGATAGTGGGCTCAGTTTCCTAGGTAAATTCCCATCATGGCCTACAATGGATTATCGCCGTCATTTTCACAATGATGGTGTTGTTCTGACTATAAAACCCCATAGGCGCCGCTGTGGACCGCCACGAGTCCAGACAATCCCAAGACTGCGTCGGCTGTTCGCCTGGGGAACATGAATATTTCCGGTCTTCTAAGAACCCACGTGGATGGTCCACTCTCCCGCGGGACAATGTGGGCGTGTTGCGCTACGCGCTGGCTTCTGAAACCGGATATCCACAAATATTAATCGCTCTTGTGATAAGACCAAATGAAGATCTCTCGAAGTTCCCTTATACGTCTTTCTCATCTTGAAAGCTCATGTGTATTATGCGTCTTCTGCAGCTTCTCTATGCTACGTCAGCTATCGTTGTATCGATACAGGGGGCATCGATTCCTTCTCTTTCGAGAGTGATTGGTGATCTGCATCGCCCACATGATCGTTTCCGGATTCTTGGAAATAACCTTAATTTGACAACAAACAAGACCGAGAGGGTCGAAGCACGGTAATGCAGCTGGGTCTTCCACATGATACATTAAAACTTACATGATATCCCAGGGTTCCCGCAGGCTGGCGCCCAGGACACCCCTACATCTACCACGTTGGCCGCTCCTCCTTGATGTTAAAATGTGATCAGTTCCTCCATGAACCTCTTCAGGATGCCAACAAAATGGACCATCTCTTCCAACGGCTTCTAGCCAAATTCAATAACCCACGCTTCCGTAATGACCCGGTTTTTGACGGTGGTTTTAGAGCTTGGGAGTGGTACGAACCGCGGCAGCTGAACGGTGAACCTTTTGCTGGATTCGGCCTCGAAGTTCCAGCTGAAGATTCGAGGGCAATGAGGAGAGGTGATTTGTTGGTTGCGGTTTGGGGCGTCAATGAGATCAGGCTATCGTGGCCGAACTTGGATTTCTGGTGTGGTGTTTATAGGGATGGAGAGGGAGGGAAAGCGGAGAGGTATCTGGGGAAAATTGAGTTGTTCTTTGAGCCCGACGATGAAGAGGAAGTAAATTGGCGCAGTACACGTGACTTGAACACAGCTAGCGGGTGACGGCGACAGAATATTCAAGATACAAATCATTCAGGGACGTAAAAGATAGGGGTTCCCTCGCGGCACCCACCCCCATTACCTTACTTCCTTCTTCGTGCACATAGATCTCGATGATCATCATCAATATTGTTACCATACCCACATTACTGTGTACTCGCTTCAAGGAATCTGGATTAGACTGCACTCATCCAACCGATCAGGCTTTCCAGGCGCCTGGTCTGGGAGACTTGCAACGTGCGAGCAGCAGCATCTAGAATTCCACCGCGTCGTTGGCTACGGCATCCTTTCTCACCAGCGCGTCAGTAGAGCCGATGACGTTAACATCAGCAAACGCACAGCCATCGGTTTTCTCTGTAGCAGGTGCTGACAGAACTTATCTCGCCACTTCTACTTCTTCAGGACAGTGTTCAAACGGCCTAAGCAGCGGCGCCGATAGTACGCTGTACTAAGCGCTGGCAAGCTGGGCACAAAATCTTTGGCATGAGCTTTGGCGTCGCTGACATATGAGATCTCGATTCCAGAGAAGGATGTAAGAACGCAGGAAGAATGCAATTTTTCATTCAGGTTTCCGCATGAAATCGAGATGTCGGCATACTATTAGAGGAACACCTGGAATGTCGTGAATGTCTCCCTGAATATGAGCTCTGCTAGTGCCTGAGATAGACGCCAGATGGTGTCGGCCAGAATCAGCACCACATCGTTTGTAATTCACACCGAACTAAATCAGAACAATGGTCTTCAATTCAGCATCCTCGACGAGCTCTACCCGACGAGCCGACTTCGAATAATGGATCGGAAGATCCTGATATGACTTGTAAGTACCTTCGAACAGACCGACCCGTCGATACGTGTGTATTGCAGGATCGATGCAGCGGAGAGCGAGTCCTTGTACCAACGTGCCGTCATATTTATTCTTTGTCGATATCAAGAGACAGAATACGGGTTGATGGGAAACTTCGTCCTGGACATCTGGGAAGATCCATTGATCTCCAGTGACATTTCTGTCAGAGAAATGGACGCTCAGCCTGTCTGACTGTAACGCTGATGATTCAGGAGGTGCAATTAATCCTGACAAGAGCGCACCACGAAGACGTATCCACCCAGAACTCAATTGGCCCATTGGATTTCCTGGGACTAGGGGAACTGTCATCGCTTCTTGTACGGCAATCAAGATCCTTTCGATATTCGGTCGTCCAGGCATGATATGGCCGTCAAGTGCAGCCCAGCTCCAGGAAGGGGCACGATATGTTCCAGCTCTTGTGGAAGGAAGTCCATTCGCTTGCTTACCATCCATCACCTTCCAGAGTAGACCCGATGATAAGGTCCCCTTCCATAATCCAGCCAAGTATTCGTCCTGGAGCGAAGCCTGCAATTTTTTTGCTAGACCCGACATGGCAGCGAGCTTGTCGGATGCCACAGTGAGTTCACCAGCAGTGTAGGCAGTGATAATCTTGTTCCACAGATGATATGTGTAAAGTTTTGGTGAGGACCGGCTGTCACCCATCGACTGCAACTCCTTGCCATCCACATCTGGATCAAGGCCTTTGTGCTTGCTTTGTGCGTTTTGTTGGGCAAGTGGCAAACCAGCAGGATATGACTCGCAAGCATCCAATTCATGACATTCCCATGCCAGCTGCGTTCGACCAAAATGGAGTACACAGGGTGCCAGTAGCCGCTCCTGTACCACCCACGCCCTCTTATTCAAGGGTGCTGAGGTGACAATGTGGTCCCAGAGCCCATATTCAATGACGCGAAAGACGGTACTTTGCAGACCTGTCCATCTTGGCTTCACGACGAGACCTTCAACGTCTGATGCGTTACGCTCTTGGAAGCATCCGTCATCGCTAGAGAAGTTTCCTGTCGCTGAAATACTACAAAGCGCATTTGTATACACTTCACTCATCATTCCTGCCTCATACGCCCAGTCCTCGATTGAGTCCTGGATGATACACAGTGAGTCTATCCATATACACTTACAGCCCAATCTCTTAGTCATGACAACGGCGTCCTGGAATGTACGTGGCAGATCCGTAATATTGAACCCCCTTTCGAGGTCTGCAATGTTCGAATGTTTGAGCTTCAGAATTGATGCAATGCCCCAGCGGTGGCTGAGTGTCAAGTATGGGCCCGTGAGTATCTCTTTACTAGTGAGACATAAACGAAGGTTCTTATCCTCACCATCCGGTAAGATCTCCACAAGACGCGTAGGATAGTAAGGCTTCGACTGATGCTTGACATGGCATTTAGTATGATGCCCCAGACATTGCGCAAGCCAATCTTGAGCTAACGTCAAACACGTCTCCGAGGCGGTATGTGACGGAATTGTGTAGTGACTGGTGTACCTCAAGAAATCTGAAGAGAATCAGAAATTATGGCGTGTAGATTCAGCAAAGGGAGATTTGATAAACGAACCTTTAAAAGGTTCCACGATGAACATATTGTATCTATCCCTGTAATCCGTAGTAGTGACGGTATCGTCGTTAAGCGAGAACCCCAGTATATAGAGATCTGCTGGGATATCCTTGTATCCAACAGCAGGGGTCTCTTTGCCGCGTTGAACAACATACATCACAGAAATGTTCTCTTGGGAAATGTCTCCAGTCGTGAGATCGGAGAACGAAGCCCATACTAGTCGACACATCTGACACCCAACTTCACGAGCTTGTCGAAGTTCTATTACAGTGCTGTGGTGTTTTATGCTCCCCAGTTCCAATGCTCCCTGGAAGATCTTGGTGCATGTCTGACACAACATTGACTCCATACCTCAGAGAGGAACCGATTGCGGGCAGATTGCTTCAAATCACAACGATTTGTTCCGTTCCACAGACGTGAAAGCGTGGCTTATGATGGTCTATCACTTATCAATATTCTCTTGCAAATAGCTTCAAAAGATACTGAAACATAAGCTAACGGTTTCTACGCCTCAATATAAGGTAAGGAATTGTCCTTTATGCCTTGTTCGATCATGTGATACACAGTGAAAGTCCAAGACTGTGATATTTTCATCCGTGAACTTCGGAACGATCGTGTTGATCCGAATGCCAAGCCGACGGGTCCCTCGCCGGCTTTTACTCTACGTTAGGTTTAGGGTGACCGTTTCTTAATATCGCGTAAAATAGAAGAATATCGAGAACTTTCGCCTAGAATCGATTCGATATTATATACTAGCTCTTTTCTAATATTAGATTATTTCGATATATAAACGGATATTGAATATAATTCGTTAAATTAATTTTGAAATAAATATTATTAATATTTTTTTTCATTGAACGATTTTTTATAAAAATAAATTTATTATAATATATTAATTCGCTAGTAATAATTTAAAGCTACGTTTTAACGAATATTTTTTTTACTATCGATTTTTTATTATTTTAAATAAAAAGTTTTCGATATAAAAAAAGACCTTTTAATATATATAACTAGTTAAGTTTATTTAATTCAATAAAATAGATATATATTTTAATCTATTTATAAAAATAAATTTTATATTTAAATTTCTATTTTTTTTAAAATTTTTATCCGGAATTTAAATAATTTAATCTAATTATTATATTTATATTTTATATTATCGATCTAGAAATATTACTTTCTAGTTTTTTTTTCTAAATTTATCCACTATTTAATTTACTCTTTTATTCTATTTATTTTTTGGAAAATATTTATCGATATCGATATATATTTTATAAATCTTTTTAAATTTATTATAGATTTTAATAAATAGTTTAATTACTAAATTTTTATTATATAAAGCCGAATGATATAGAATTTTCGATTTTATTTATTAAATATATTATATTACGGCTATCTATTTGAAAAAGACTAATTTTTTAAATAATTCTATTAATATTCGCAGCGAAATATATTATAGTTTTTAATAGTATATTATCGTTTTCTATAAATATAAACTTATTATTTATATTAGTATCAGCGATTATATTTTTCGATTTTTTATATTTTAAATTGATAAATCCAGTAAAATCGTAAAATTTTAACTCGATTTGACGATTTGTTTATAGTTGTAAATCCGTCTAATCGCTTTTATAAATATTAAAAATCGTTAAATTAACTGTCGAATCGGATTTCGAATCCGAATTAAAAAAACCGATTCGATCTAAATCGGTTCCGACTTTTCTAGATATTAAATCGAATCCAATCGGATTTTTTAAAAATTCGACCCGATTTAGTTTCGGGTCGAATCTAGAAATCCGGATTTAATTTATTAAAATCGTTAAAACCTTTTTTTTTATATTATAAAATCTATTTTTTTATTAATAATATAGGAATATATCGAAGTAGAATATTTATCTAAATCTACTATTGCTAGATATAGATAACTAATTAAAAAATTTAATAATTTTCTTTATATTTTTATCGTTTTCGGTTTTCGTTTCCGTTTTTTTTTCTATATTTTTATCTTTATCTTTATTTTTATTTTAATAAAAGTTTATACTTTTAGCTAACTTTTTATTATCTTTAAATTTAATATTATTTTATTTAGCCGAATATCTTTCTACTATTTAGTTTTTATTATTAATTTCGACGATATTATTAATATTTTCGTTTTTCTTTTTATACGGAGATTCGATAACTATATAAATGGTATTACTACTATAGTTAAATTTTTTAATAAATTTCGACTATTTTTATAGAAATTTTAGTATTTAGATAATTTTAAATTCTTTAAAGTTATTATAATAGATTATTTATTATTAGATAAAATTAACGATTAGAATTATATATTTAATTAAAGTTATTCTATTTATATCTTTCGTATCTATAGTAGATTTAAAGAAATATTAGAAATAATTAATTATAAATTAAATAATTTAAATATATTATTTTAATATATTATTTAATTCTGTTTCTACTTTATCTAATTAATAAATATTATTTCTTTTGAATTTTTTCGCGAGTTTTATTACGGAATTTAGTTATATAATATAATATTATATGTAAATTAATATTTAGTATCATCTAAAATATTCTATTGTATTATTAAACAGTATTTTACTAATTCTATAATCCGTTTCTTCGTTTCTGACGTTTTATTTTAAAAGAATCTTTGTATTTAAATCTATAGTTTTCTATATATCGGTTTTTTTTGATTCTAAAAACGTTTATATATAGTAATATAATCTTTACTTTATTTTTTATAGAATATTTATTTAGATTTCGACTATTTTCTACCGTATTTATAATTTGTAATCGATTTAGATATTATAGATAGTAACTTTAATTTAGATATAATAGAATACTAGATAGTAGTTTAAACAATATAGTAAAGTAATATATTTAATATTTTAAAAAATCTATATAAAATAGTAGTTAAAATAGAATAGAAATATAAAATAGAATATATTAGAATGTTATAAACACGGGCGACGTAATTTAGGTAACGCGGTAGTATTCGGTATAGTACCGGATTTTCTATTACGCTTCGACAGGCAGGAATATATAGGATAGTCTAAATATTAATACTAAAAAGTATTTTAGTAGTTTTAGTAAATAAATACTATAAATACTTTAATTATAGTAGTATTAGTAGATAAATACTATAAATACTTTAATTTTAATAATTTTAGTAAATAAATACTCTAAAATAGAGCTATTTTGGTTATTTTATTTAATAAATAATCTAAATAGTAGAAGATTTTATTATTTATATAGATTCCGAACTCGACGCCTTTATAGTTTATATTAAATTTATTAGTTATCGCTATATACTACTTTAGTAATTAAACTAATTTATTTTTATATTAATTTAAATAATTATTCGTTATATTTTCGTTTATAGATATACTAATAAATCTAACTAATCTATATAGATACTAGACTCTTTAAATAGCTTTGTAATATTTTAAATATCTTTAAAATATCTATTATAGATTAACGGTAAACTTCTACTCTAAGTAATTCTAGCTATATAACTAAATAGTCCGAATTTAAAGAAAAAGAAATCTAAATAAAAAACGAAAGTAAAAATAAAAGTACTCTTTCTACTAATCTATACTTTTATAGTATTAAAGTTAATAAATTCAGTAAATACTATAGAGATTATAATAAACTAAAAAACTGACTCGTATAATTAGATATATACTTCGTATTCTATCCTATATCTAAAAAGAAAAAGATCTTTTTCGCTATATTTTACTTTCGAAAATAAATTTAATATTAGATAAAATCTTTCCTTCGCTAGTATATAGACGATAATAAAAATAATAAATATATTTTCGCCTAATTTATAAAATTTAAAAAAGCTATTTATAAAATCTTCGGAGTTTTAAACGAAATTTAAACTATTATATATTTTATTTAATATTTTTAGTAAAAGAATATAGTATCTAACTACGCTATACGATTTAAAAAATAGATACTACTAATAGAATAAAATAATAACGCCTTATACGTAGTATTTAGATAAAAATTTAAAGAGCGAATAAAGAATAAATTTATATATAATAGTCGAGTATATAATATTCTAGATAATCTAATTAAAATATCTATTGATTTTAATAATAAACTATATAAATAAAATATAGAAAAACGCTATAATAGTAGACTATAAGATAATATAGAATATTATTCGGGATAGCCCTATAGAAAATAATATCTAGATTAAAAATAGTCCGAAAATAGCTATTTTAAATCGATACTAATAGATTTAGACTCTATATAATAGTAATATAAAAGGAAAAACCCTAGAAATAGTAAAAGAAATAAAAATTCTAAGACGTATAATAACTATAATAAACTAGGCTATTTTATAAAAAAATATCGATTAAATAAAATATAATAACGATAGTTTAACGCTATACTAAAAAAACCTAAAAACTAGTAAAAAATAATTTTAAAAGACGACGATAGTAGTTTTAAACTCTAGAAAACTAATTTAGATAAAAAATTTATATTTATAGAAAACGATAAAATATTATAGGAAACTACGATAAATAATATTTGGCTGCGAATATTAATAGAATCTACTAGAAGAAAAGTCGCTTTTAAATAAATAATTATAATAATAGAAATTATTAAACTAGTATACCTTTAGGCCTTTTATAATAAGGAATTCGTAAAAAAAGGATTTATAATAATCTATAAAAGATTTAAAAACGTTGATAAAATATATATTAGCGACGAATATCTATAAAACGATAAATAGGATTAAAAAATAAATAATATTATCGATATATTAGAAGAAAAACTAGGAAATAACGTTTTTAAAAATAAAATTATATCTAAATCGATATTATAATAAAAAAATATAATAATTGGAAATTAATACGTATTATTTAATTAGACCGCCTGCTATAATAATAACTATAGAATCTATAAATCGGAAAAAGAAGGAACCGAATAATATTTATTAAAATTATACCGATACGCTTTTATAATATCTATTAAAGTCGGAATTTATAATATTTATAACTATTTTGGATATATTATATATAGGAGATATAAATATTAGAAGGAATAGTAGGAAAGAAATAAATACTTTAATTAGAAATTCTATAGATATATTTTATAAGTAGATTACGAAAATAAAAAATATAAAAATATAAGTAATAATTTGAAAAAAAAAATAAGATTTTATAGTAATAGGTATACTACGAGCGTATAATTTTATAATTCGGAAAAAATAATTAAATTTAACTAGTTATATATATATATTCGGCCTGGGTGGCGCAGTAGCAACGCTGCGTGACTTGAAGGCCCGGCGGATCCAGCGCTCTTCGGAATTAACGGAATTAATCCGACGGGTCGGGGATTCGAATCCCTCGAAGATTAACCTAATATTTAAATTTTTTCTATTAACTTTAGTCGATTTTATAGAATTTAAAAAATATAGAAAGATTATATAGTAGATCGTCTCGGTCTAGCCCGATCGATCAAATTGAAATTAAGTTAATTAAAGTTAAATAGATTACGATTTCCCTCTAGATTTTAGTCCAAATCTAATTCCTTCGGGAATTTTTAATTGAATTTTCGGTAAAGATTCGAATCCAAATAATTGCGTAATCTGATCGATTAGTACTTTTAGTACTAATTCGTAAAAGATAATCAAAAAATCCGAATGATTAATCGAATATATATATATATATATATATTCGAAGTTAAAATGATTATTAAAACTAATAACGGACTATAAAAGATTAAAATATTTATTAATTTAGATATAACCGGAAATTTCATATTAAAGGATTTAATTAAAAAGAAAAAATTCCTTCGAATTAAAAAAAAGAATCTATATAATTTAATATCTATTAATAGAAATAAAATACTAAATAGAAATAAAAAGATTATAAAAGAAATAATATCGCTTTAAATAATAATTAATTAGTATTAGAAAGAATTTTAGTTTAATATTATTCGAATAGCTAGCTATAAAATTAGATTTAGATTTCTTTAGTTAAAAGATTATAATCTAGTAATATATTAGGAAAAAAAAATATTTAGCTTCGAATAATACTTTTATATAGAAAATATCTAGCCTATATCGAAATAGTAATTTCGGGTAAATAAAAAATAGAATATAAAGCGCGAATTTATAGTTTCGAAAAAAAATAATTAAAAATTATTTAAATCCGATTTATTAGATACCGGTAGAAATTAACTAGATTAATAAAATAGAAATAGAAAAAAAAATTATAAACTTTTTAAAAATTCTATACTATCTAATAAAAAGTTAATAGAAATCTATTAAAAAGAATTTTAGATAAATATAAAAATTAGATAAATTTATTTTAAAAAAAAGTAACTATAAAAGTATTATTTAAATATTAATTATAAGGTTATAAAATTAAATTTAAATTAGATAAATAATTTACGTTTAAACCTATTTATCTATTATTAATAATAGAGTTCGAAATATTCTATAAATATCTAGACGAAAATATAAAAAAGAGATTTATTAAAAAATTTTAATTATCGGCAGAATATCCGATTTTTTTATATTTAAAAAGAACGTAATATTCCGTCTATATATCGATTACCAGAAACTAAATAATATTATAATTAAAAACCGATATCTACTATTAAATATTAACGAATTTTAAAATAAATTTACTAAAATATAATATTTTACAAAACTCGACTTTTAGAAAGTATATAATTTTATATAAATAAAAGCCGGAAAAAATTAAAAAATAACTTTTCGAATATAATATAGTTATTATAAATATATAGTAATATTTTTCAGGTTTATAATTATCCCGATAATCTATTAAAATATAATTAATAATATATTTAGAAAATATTAAAATATATTTATTATTATTTACTTTAATAATATTTTAGTTTTTTTTAAAATATTCGAAAAATATAAATAGTACGTTAGTAAAGTTTTTAAATATTTAATAAAAAGGATTTATATTTTAAACTAAAAAGATATAAATTCTATAAAAAAATATTAACTTTCCAGAATATATTATAGAACGAAATAGATTATATATCGATTCTAGTAAACTAAAAGCTATTATAAAATAAAAAATACTAATAAATATTAATAAAATCTAGAAGTTTTTTAGATTTATAAATTATAATCGGAAATTTATAAAAAACTATTCTAAAAAAACTTTCGCTTTAATAATTTTAATAAAAGATACTACTAAATAGTATTAGAATAAAGGAAAATAATAAATATTTAAAGATTTTAAAAAAATATATATAAAAGACCTAGTATTAAAAATCTTTAATTTATAAAAACTATTAAAAATAGAAATAGATTTATTAGATCTAGCTATAAATATATATCTTCTATAATAATATAATAGTAGATAGTATCTAGTAATATATATATTAAAATAATTATTACTAGTGGAATAGAATTATAATATCTATAATAAAAAACTACTAGCTATAGTAGCTATATTAGAATAATCGAGAATATATATCGAAAAATTACTAGAATTAATAATTTTTATAGATTATAAAAATCTACTATATTTTATAATAATAAAATAATTTAATAAAAAATAAATATAATAGTCTAAATTCTTCGGTTAATATAAATTCAAAATATACTATATTTTAGATAAAAAAAATAAAAAAAATAGATATTTTTAATCGAAGAAATAATTATATAAAAATAAAAAAAGTTTTTAGTAATAGTATTTTTAAAATTAATAAAAATAGATTACTATTAATAAATTAATATAAAATAAATACGATACTATATATATTTAGAAATAACTAAAAATAGTTTTCTATTAAAAAAAGAAAACTATAAATATTAGATAATCAAATCGACAAATATATTTAAGAATACTAAAATAGAATACTATAAAAATATCTAGATATAATAAAAATAATATAACTTTTATAATAGTATTATTAGTTTTCTAATATAAAGTAATATATTAAAATATATATTAAAAAATATTTTATTTATTCGTAAAATAAATATACTATATATACTCGTTATAGAAATATCTAATATTAGAAACTACCGGATTTACTATAGAAGAAAGTTACTTTAGACTTTATTATTAAATTTCTAAAATCGAAAAATCCGATAATAAATATAGAATACGATTTAATATTTAATATAATAGATAGATTTACTATTCTAGATTATTTATTCCGATATTACAGACTACTAGAAGTTTTAATAAATAATAGAAATAAACTTTTTACTTCGAACTATTAGAAAATCTTTATTTCTTTAATTAATATAAAATTAAAAATATTAATAGTCTTCTATCCGATAATAGATAGATAGATAGAATATATTAATTAGATTTTAGAATAGTATCTAAAATATTATATTAATAATATTTAAAATAATTCGATTTTATTTTTACTAATAGTTTAATTAATATTTAATATAAAGAAATTAAATATAATAAAAAAAATATCGTTTTATACTAATAATTGGAGGAATCTAAATTTATTTAAACGACCACTACTATATATATTAGCGGAATTAGCTATTTAAAAAGTCGATATTTCGAAAAAAATCTATAGAAATATCTTTAAAATATAGAAATACTCGGGTAGTTACTAAAATAAAAAACGAAAAATAGTATTTTAGTTAAAGAAAAGAAATAAGATATATCTTTTTATAAATAACTTTAAATAAAAAATTTAACTATATTAAAGTCGGACTATTTTTAATTAAAAAGATTAAAGGATTTATCAGCGAATACTAAAATGGATTTTTAAATTAGACCGGCTAACAGCCATTTCAATCTAAATAATCCAAAAATCTAAATAATCTAAAAATCTAAAAAATAGATTTTCGATAGATTAGAACTCTAATAGTATCTATAGTACGAATATCTATTTAGTAAACAGCCTAAAAGAGAATCTATATATAAGTTAAAAATAAACCTATATAATCTAACTTAAAAATAAGATTTAACGGTCGCCGCTAAAAGCGGGAATAACGGAAATCGAATATCTATTTAATAAACTACGCTAGACCTAATCTAATTAGATTCTAGTAAAGAAATCTAATATTTCCGATCTAGACGAAGCAAGTCTAGCGGTATATATAGGCGTATATAGACCTATTAACTAAAAAGGACTTAAATAAATTTAAAATCGAATCTCTAAATCTTTTCAGCCGGTTTTAGCCGTTTTAGCCGCTTAGCCGTTTCAGCTGTCTTAGCCGCGCAGCTACGCCGCTTCGGGTATACCCGAAACCGGCTAATAAGCCGCTTATAAGCCGCTTTTAGCTATACCGACTGAGAACCGGCTGAGACGGCTAAAATAGCTGAAACCGATTTTAAGCCGGTTTTAGAAAATGCTGATATTTTAAAACTTCGAATTTAATTTATTTAAAGATGTTAAAGTATATCCGGTATTCTATATATTTCTTTTAAAACTAGTTAACTCCGGCACGCTATTATAATAGATATTTAATTTCGAAATATAGAAAAAAAATATCTTTATAGTTAAAAAAATCCTATAATAAAAAGGTTAGAATTATTTAATTAAATAGAAAGGTTAGTCTACTTTAGAAAATATTTAGAAATCTAAAAAATATTTAGTAAACTACTAGAAAACTTTATAGCAGTTTTATTAAAAAGAGCTAAAAAAGTTATCGACTAGCTAAAATCGCTAGATAGAATAATCTATTCGGAAGTTATATCGATAAAAGAATTTAAATTAATAGACGAAAATAAATCTATAGGATTCTCTTTTTATTTTAATATTTCGATATTTTATAGCTTTCTATCAATTATAATATACTGCTTTTTTTTAATATAATCTAATTAACGAAGTAGATATTACTACTTTATATATACTTTATATAATTCCTTTTTTAACTTTTTATATTTATTTTTGAAACGATATTAACGCGTAGTATCTAGTAGAATAAAAATATAAAAATAAATTTATCCTATATAACTAATATACCTTTCGGAACTTTTATTAATATAATAGAATTTCTTTTATAAAAAATAATTCCGATAAAAATATATAATATACCGATATCTATTAATAGAACTTTTTTATAATAATTATTTATCGATAATCTTTTTCTTTTATTTATAAAAAAGAAGAACGGAAGGTTTTTTAGAATAAAAAATTTAAAGAAAAAACCTAGTATTATAAATACGAGCGACGTAATTTAGATAATATAATAGTATTTAATATATTACCCAATTTTCTATTACGCCTCGATAGATAGAAATATATAGGATAGTCTAAATATTAATACTAAAAAGTATTTTAGTAGTTTTAGTAAATAAATATTATAAATACTTTAATTTTAGTAGTTTTAGTAGATAAATACTATAAGTATCTTGATTTTAGTAGTATTAGTAAATATATACTCTGAAATAGAGCTATTTTAGTTATTTTAGTTAATAAATAATCTAAATAGTAGAAGATTTTATTATTTATATAAATTTCGAACTCGACGCCTTTATAGTTTATATTTATTTTATTAGTTATTACTATATACTATTCTAGTCATTAAATTGATTTATTTTTATATTAATTTAAATAATTACTCGTTATATCTTCGTTTACAGATATACTAATAAATTCAACCAATCCGTAAAAATACCAGATCTTCCAGATAATTCTATAATATAGAAGTTTATAGAAATATATAAACTCGTCTATTTTAGCCGAAATCCAGCCGACGATTATATTAATTAATTAAATTTTATTTTCGATCTTTTTTTTATAATTAAATAATTATTACTATTAATATCTAATATAATATATACCGTATTCCATTATTTATCGTTTTATTTATCGTAGTATATAAACGTAATTATAGTATATATTAATCGGATTAATAATATATTCAAATAATATAATAAACTATATTAAAACGTTAAGAGGTATTCTAATATATAAAAATATTACGAAACCGATCTATAGAAATTTAAAAAAGATAAAAAGTAATAGAATCAAATAAAAAAAGAAATCCGCTAGTATAATAGTAAAAGTAATACTTTAAAATAATCTTTTCTAAATAGTCTAGCTAATATTATATCGATATAATTATAAATTTAAAATTAATATTAAAATTTTCCAAAATATCCGTCGCTATTAAAAAGGTTTCGATAATCTAATTTTAAAAATATTATTTATTAGATTATATCGCGAAATCTTTGAAAATATTACTATAGAAATAATTAATTCGGCTAGAGTTATTAAAATATAGAATACGACGTTAACGATATTATCAAATTCTATAAAAGTATATATTATTATTTATTTAATAAAAAAATATATTATTTTATTATATTACTATTTATATACGAATATCTTTTTATTATTTTAATATTGATTTAATAGTAATTTACGTTAAACGAATTACTATTTAAAATAAAAAATTTTAGTTTATTAAAAATCTAATAAAAAATTTAGAAATATAATTAAAAGATAATAAATTAATTAATAATCGAATATTATATAATTGTTAAAATGGATATATTTCCAAAACAGTATACGATTATAGACCAGACGAGAAATATATAATAGAACTAATTTTCATTCTAGAAAAACTGAGATATAATCTAATAATAAAAGAAAAGAAAAAAGTAGAAAAAAATCGAAATTCGACGCGCTAGCGACGCTTTAGCGACTAGGCGGCAAGCTTTATTTCTAAACGTTTTAATTATATTTCTAGAATTTATATAACGCGTCTACTATTTTATAATAACTTGTTTTTAAATAATACTGTCTTTAATATTATATAATATTTATTTATATAATTATAGTGGCCTGGTGGCGCAGTGGTAACACTGCGTGACCTGGAGGCCCAACGGATCCGCGCTCTATCTCGGAGTTAGCGGAGTTAATCCAGCGGGTCGAGGGTTCGAATCCTTCGAAGGCTAATCTAATACTTGAGTTTTTTCTATCGACTAAGTCGATTTTTATAGAATTTAAAATATAGAGAACCTAGATAGTAGATCGTCTCGGCCTAGCTCGATCGATTTGATTTAATTAAGTTAATTAATAAAGTTAAATAGATTACGGTTTCCCTCTGGATTTTAGTCCAGATCTAGCTTTTTCGGGAATTCTTAATTCGAGTTCTCGATAAAATACTTGAATACTAAATAATTACGTAATCTGATCGGTTTAACGCCTCTAGCGTTAGAATCGTAAAAGACTAAAATTAAAATTCGAATGATTAATCGCATAAATTTTATATATAATTATAGTATTTATTAGATAAATCTATTACCTTTATAGTTAACTATAAAAATTAAAAAGGATAAAAAAATTATTTTTTAGCTATTATTATATTTAGTTTCCTTTTATATATAATTATACTTTAGTTATATAAATATATACTAGAATAAATCTAAAAAGAAAAGATATTACTATAAATCGAATATAGATTTTCTAATTAATAAAATATAATCGTAATTACGATTAGAAATATTAACTACTATACTATAATACTATTAAATAAACGATATAATATTATTTTAGCTAATATTTTCGAAAGAATATTTGATATTAATAGATATAGATAAAGTTTACGTATTTATATATATATAGCTTATAAATAATATTAGATAAAAGTTCTAATAAATATAATTAAACCCGAATCTAATATAAATATTTAAAGATTCTAAATAGTAAATAAATATTCGGAAAGATACGGTTCCGACGTTTTAATAATAATATAATAGTACTTTATTTAATAGAAATTCTGATTTTTTATATTTTATTTATTTAAATAGATTTTCGCTATTTATATAACTTTTAAATATTTATATATATAGATTCATCTTCCCTATTATATTTCAGATATTTATATTTTATAACTGGCGATTATAATAATATAAATTATTTATATTTTTATCTTCGAATATTTAAAAAACTATTTTACTAATATTTATTTTAAATATAAAAAAAAATAGAAAAAATCTATTTAATTATAAAATAGTATAATCTTTTTTAATATATTAGTTTAAAGCTAACTATAATAGATACTTTATTTTTTCGATTCGAATATAAAGTAAATAATAAATATTTACCGGTTTATAGTTTAAAATAAAAAAAAAACTATTTTTTAATAACTATAAATTTATAAAAAAACTTATTTTAAATATTATAAATATTATTAAATAAATTTCTATTTTTAATACGATATTATAAAATCTTATATAGATATTTATAACTTTTAACTATTTCGCGATAATATTAGATTCTATCTTTAAACGTTTAAATATATATAAATACGCTAACTAAAATCTATATTAAAAAAATAAAACTATATAAACTAAATTAACTATTTTAAAATATAAATCTTATAAATATAAAATATAGCGGGCCGCTATTATTTTTTTTTTTTTTTTATAAAATTTCGGCTTTTTTTTATATTTATTATTTCTATTTATCTTTTATTATAAAAATTCTATCCCGTCGGTAGTATATAAACTTTTATCTTTTAAAATAGATATTACTAGTATTTTAGCGGTAGTATAAATATTTAATATAATATCCCGTTTTACTACTATATTATATTTATTTTTCGGTCTAAAACCTTTAGATATAATTTAATAATCTTTTATATAAAATAGCTAATTACTAATATATTACTTTAAAATCGGATAATATTCTATAAATTATAGTATTTTCTATTATAGAAAAATATAAATTCTATCCGTTTTCGGCTAGTACTATTTATTAGATTTTAGATAATAGACTAGATAAATCTATTTCGATATATATATCGATTTTAGAATATCTAATACCGATAATTAAATAATCTATATCTAGTATCGAAATTTCTTCGCGTAAATTAATATTTCTTTTATTTCTTTAGTTATTTCCGAAGCCGATACGACCTTTTAATAGACTATTTTATATATTTGATAACTATAATAATTAAAAGTTTTATCGAATGACCTTTTTATATACTATTAAATAGAAGAATAATATATATTTATTTCCGATAGTTCTATTAGAATTTCTATTAACTTTTTTATCTATTATTCTATTATAGTTTCTTTTAACTTTCTCGCGTATAATTTCGAAAGCGCCGAAAATATCTGGATTTTAATTTCTAGAAGTTAAAACTACCGGTACTCTAGCTTTTTAAATAATTTTTTTACTAAACAATCTAATATTTTTTAATACTTTTAATTCTATTTATAAATTTCCGTAAACTTTTTTTTAATAGTATTAAAATAGATTTTTTCTCCGGCGTTATTTCCTATATCTATTATAAAATAAAAAAATTGTCTAAAATAGAAATATATAGTAAAGTTAGATTAATTATATTAATATAAATATATAAAAACTAGAATATATAAATTATATAATAGTAAATAAAATCTTTAGTATTATATATTCTATAAAATAATTTTAAAAATTTTATTATCTATAAATCTATTTCCAGATATATATATTATATATATATTCTATAAACGTTTAACGTCTATAATTATAGTTTATTTTTATTAAATTCTATTTTTTTTATAGTTTTTTATTAGGGGATTATTCTAATTATATATTTTAATAAATTTTTAAATATTTTTAAAATCATTTTATAGTTACTAGGAATTATATTCCTTTAGCTAACTAGTTTATTTTATTAGATATTTAGCTTTTAGCTTCTCGTCTTTTTTAAATTTTATAAATCTTTTATCTAAAATAGCTTCTATCTTTTATTTCTTTTTATTATTAATAAAATCCAGTAATAAATACTTTAATAGTTCGCTATTCTAGCGGTAGTAGAACTTTTCTAATAAAAATATATTAAAGGTATTATAGATTTTTAATCTAATTAAAAAAACTATTAGTAAATTTAAAAATAATCTTTTTCGATTATTTAAACTTTAGATTCTTTATAGATAATAATATTAAATTATTAACTTTATAGTCTATTAGTTAATATTTTTATAATAATATTTAATCTAATTTATTTAAAATTTATTTCAGTTTATATATATCGATTTATATATTTTTTATAAATTTACGACTTTTTTTTTTACTACTAGTATTTTCGTATTTACTATTTTCTTTTCTATAGCGTTATCTTTAATATCTTCGAATATTATATCTAGGTTATAATCTATAAACGCTTCGAAAAGGAATATTTTTAGAATATTATATTTACTATTATTATTAATGACCTGGGTGGCGCAAATGGCCTGGGTGGCGCAGTGGCAACGCTGCGTGACCTGGAGGCCCGGCGGATCCAGCGCTCTTCGGAGTTAACGGAGTTAATCCGATAGGTCGGGGGTTCGAATCCCTCGAAGGCCAATTCTAATACTTGAGTTTTTTCTATCGATAAAGTCGGTTTTATATAGAGTTTTTATACAGAGAGCTTATATAGTAGATTATCTTAGTTTAAAATAGCTGATTCGATCGAAGAAAATTAAATTAATTAAAGTTAAATAGATTACGATTTCCCTCTAGGTTTTAGTCCAAATCTAGTTCCTTCGGAAATCTTTAATTCGAATTTTCGGTAAAATACTTGAGTACCAAATAATTACGTAATCTGATCGGTTTAACGCCTCTAGCGGTAGAATCGGGAAAGACTAAAATCAAAATCCGAATGATTAATCGCATATAATTATTATTAATAAATTTAGCTAATAATTGAAATTTAATCTAATTTTCTATTTTTTATAAATATATATTTTTAGATAATATTCTAGTTATTAATTCTATTATTTAGTTTATCTATCTATTTAGAAATAGATTATAGTATTTAAAAAACGTTTAATCTTTAGATAATAGTAGACTTCCGACTAGAATTTATTTATAAATAGCGAATTTCTATCGCTAATAGTTCTATTAGAAATAGATCCTTTATATTAAAGTTTATTAATAATAAATTCTATAAAATTCTTCGTATTAATTACTTTATAATAAGAGATATACCTCGCTATTTTAGTAAATCGATTAACGGCTATAAATACTAAATCTACTACGTTTCGAGAATATTAAATAGATAGTAATCTAGTAATAAAATCTATCGCTATTTCTTTTTATAACTATATAGAATATAGAAGATTTTAAAGCTTTTTATATAGTTTATATCTATAGATTTTAGTTTATTAATAGATATTAGATATTTCTATATATTTTCTAATATATTTAGATAGGTTCGGCTAGCTATAACTATATCGAATAAGTAATAATATTTACTAATATCTAAAATATCTAACTATAAAATGATTATAGTATTTTACTAGAAACTTTATATATAGTATTTTATCTTCGGAAATATATAAGAATTTTTTATAAAAAAGAAAACTAGTTCTTATTTCTATATTCTATAGTTCGGCTTTTTTTTTAATTTATATTAAATAGTCTATAAACGTTTCTAAATATCGGCGTTTCGACTTTAAAACTATATAAATATATCGCGTATACTAGAAATTACTTTACTATAAACTATTTTATTAATAGCAGTCTTTTATATTATTTAATATAAAATTTCTAGCCTATAGTATATATTTTAAATAATAGAGTTTATTCCGTTATTATATTTTTTATCGAAAATAGTTATTACTAATCTATTACTACTATATCGGCGGGCTATTATATCCGAAAATAATTTCAATATATAAAATATATCGCGTCCTTTAATAAATAATAAAAGATTAATTCTATTATTTTTAGAATTTTTAGATTTTATAAAAGATTTTCTAGACTCTCTAATTATACGTCTATATAAAACGTAATTAATTCGAATTCTTTATATAGTAAATAGTTCGCTACTAGATTTATAGCTAATAAAATTGAATTTCTATTAAAATATAAATAATATTATTTAGATTTAAAAATTAATATCTTTATAATCCGACCTTTTAAAAGACGAATTAGCTAGATAAGTCTTTTCTAAATAATAGAAAATATCAAAATCTATAATAGCTATTTTACTAATCTAGTAATATTATTAAATATTAAATTTTTTAACTTTTATAAAACTCTAAAGATTATTATAATCTATCTAGACTTTTACTATATATTTCGCGCCTTTAAAATAATATTTCTATTATTTGAAAATTTTAATAATAATAAAAAGTTCGGTATTATATATTTTATAGTTATATTTAATAGAAATTATATTCTTCGACTAGAATATAACTAGACGCTAGCGACTAATTTTTTAGATTAAAATATAATCCTAGTTAACTCGATTCAATAATATTAGTTTCGATATAGATTTCTTTTTTTAAATTAAAGTACTATAATATTCCGACGGTATTAAAAGTATCTTTTAGTTTTTTAAAAGTCTTTTAAATTCCGATAATTTAATAAAACGATTCCGACTTCTTTTCGGCTATATTTTCTATAAATAAATTTATTAGAAATATTATAATACGAGAATATTAGTAAATAAAACGCCGGTAAAAATTTATAATTTTTAAAAAAATCTATATTTCCCGGTAAATTTTCGGAACCGGCTATTTTTTAATAGTTACTATTTATTTTAAATCTATCGAAATACTTTTAGTAGATATAATAAAATCTAAAAACTCTATACTTTTAATATTAAAAATATATTTCTTAAAATTAAAATATAGCTGTATATTATCAAGTATTCGAGAGATTAATCTAATATATTTCTAGTATTTTTTTTCCGATTTAAAAAAAATTAGAATATTATTAAAGTAGACTATATAGTAAATTTTAACTAATTTTTCTAAAACTCTATTAATATAGATTTAAAACGTTATAGATATATTATTAAAATCGAAAAGTATAATAAAATATTTAAAATATCTATATTTTATACGAAATACGTCTTTCTATTTATTATTTTTTTTAAACCTAAATTAATAGTATATATCTTTAATATTATATTTAGAAAAGTACTTTATTTCTAATAATCGATCTAAGATTTTAGAAATAAAAAATAAAAGATAACGGTTTTTAATTATTATTTTATTATAATCTCTTTAATCGATATATATACGAAAACTACTATCTTTTTTTAATATAAAAAAAATTAAAACTTTTATAAAAGACGTTAAATAATAGATCTAGTCTTTTTATAGAATATTATCTAGATAATTTTATAATTTATTAAATTTATATTTAGATAGACGATAAATCAGGCTATATAGCGGATTTTATCTATCTAATTTAATTATATAATCTATTATTCTAAACGGTAGTAAAAAATATATTAAATATATATTATAAACTTCGATTTCTTTATATATAGATTCCGGAATCGACAGTTCGGGCTTTTATATATTTTCGTCTTTATTTTTGTCGACGTCGTTAGTTTCCGTTTATATAGTAGTATCGTTATTAGATCTTGTATATACGGCGGTAATCGATATTATATTTATTACTATATATTTCTCGGCCTATAATATATAAATAAAGACTATCGGTAAATTAATACTAAGGTAAATTAATTGTTTTATTTCTATCTAGTTATTTTATATCGTTTTATTATAAATAGAAAATCGTTATTATTTTAATTTTAGGTCTATAATTATATATATCTAATATAATACTGATATATCTAAAAAAAAATACTATATTTATTAGTCGTATCTAAAATATAATATTATAGTATATATATTTTCTAACGGTTTTAACCATCTATTATTATTTAATTTAAATTATATATTTTATAATAGATAGCTGACTAATTTCTAATCTATTAAAAATAGAATCTTTCGGTTTTTTAAATAAATTCTAAATTATATTAAATAACTAAAGATTAAAAAATAACGTTAATTTAAAAATCTAGATCAAGAAATATTTTAGTTCAACTATACCCTTTTACTAGTAATTCGATAAATACTTTTATTAGAAAATCGTTTTTTACTTTAATTTATTTATTCTAGACTATTATTAAAGCTATAACTAGCCTTTTTTTTAACTAATTAATATTACCGGAATTATCATTTATTATATTAATAGTAGACTTTTTGAAAAATCTATTACTATTACTATAAAAGTTATTAGAGTTCCGATTATTTTAATTTTAGTTCTAGTTTTAAAGATAACATTTAGACTAATAATCTATACTATTATAAGTAAAATATTTACTAAATTTATTATTCTATTTATATTTTCTTATATATACGATTAATTATTCGGATTTTTTGATTTTAGTCTTTTACGAAATCAACGCTAATGACGCTAATTCGATCAGATTACGTAATTATTTAGTATTCAAGTATTTTACTAAAAACTCGAATTAAAGACTCCCGAAGGAGCTAGATCTAGACTAAAACCCAGAGGGAAACCGTAATCTATTTAATATTAATTAACTTAATTTCCTTCGATTAATCGAGTTAGGCCGAGACGATCTATTATCTAGTCTTTCTATATTTTTAAAACTCTATAAAAATCGACTAGGATCGATAGAAAAAACTTAAATATTAGGTTAGTTTTCGAAGGATTCGAACCTTCGACCCGTCGGATTAATTCCGTTAACTCCGAAGAGCGCTGGATCCGCCGGGCCTCCAGGTTACGCAGCGTTACTACTGCGCCACCCAGGCCCTATTTATATTTTCTAAAGTTATTATTACTAATATTAAAATTATATCTTCTATTAATATTATTTTAATCGTTTTACGATTAGTTTTTTCGGTTCCGATTTTTAAATCCTTAAAGATTTCTTTTATTATACGGAGGTAGATAAAATCTATTAGTAGAAAAGTTTTACTACTAACCCGGTATCGTTTTATCTATATTTTTTTTCTATCGGATAGTTTAAATTACCTATTTATTATAGCCGAAATTTTTTAATTTTATATTTTAAACGCGTATAGTACGCTATAACTCCGGATAAATTTTTTTTAAAAAAAAATTAAACGCTATTTTTCCGATAAAAGAAATAACTAGATTTCTAATAATATAAAGAAATTATAGAATTCTAGAATATTTTAATCTTTATTTTAGATTATATAAAAATACTTTATAATAATATCTAGTAAATAAGATTTAGAATTAGTAGTAAAATTTAAAAGAAAGTCTATAAATTTATTCTATAATATACTATTAAAAATATTTTTATTAATAAAAAATTTCTTTTTTTCGAATTAATAATTTAATTTTTAACTTTTAATAAAGTTCTAGATCTATCGAATTTAATCTATATAAATAGATAAAACGTCGGATTTATAAAATTAATTTCTATAGAATTCGATCTATTTAGAATATTTTTTAAAAATTATTTTATTGCTGTACTTTTTAGACTTTTTAATTAGAAATTTTAATAAAATTTAAAGCGTTCGCGAAAATCTAATAGCTAGTTTAAAGAAAAGTTAATTATTATCTAAAATATAGTTCGGATCTATTATATAAAAAGTTTCTATTTTATAATATATTTTTTAAAAGGTCCTTTTTTTCGCTACTATTTAAATTTCTAAAGTTCGAAGCTTTTTATTATTATTAGTATTATTACTATTATTTTTATTATTAATAGTATTATTATTATTATTAGGTGGCTAAACGAGATTAGAATTTCTAAAAGTAAAAATTTTTAAAAAAAATATTTCTATTAGACTATAACTAATTATTAGACGGTTATTATTAATAGATTTAGCCGCCGGAAATAGTATAGTTTTCCGATATACTAGTAATAAAATTATTATAAAGTTTCGATTAGATTTTCCAGATAATAGAAAACGATCTAAAGTTTTTTTCGTCGGGTATTTTTAATATAAAAAGATTATATTTATTAGATTAATTTATAATATCTATAATCCGCGGTTTAATAGTATTAATATTAGTTTAAAATAGTTTTATCTAAAATATTTTACTATAGCGATAACTACTATAAATACTACGTATCGATATTAATATAACTATACTATAAATATCATATACTAAACTAAAAATATTTAAATTAATAAATTAAAACTATTAAAATCGATATATTTTTAAAATAGTATATAATTATAGACTGGACGAAAAGTATATTATAGTACTAATTTATATTCTAAAAAGATTAGAATATAGTCTAGTATTATAATTTTAGATTGAATTCTACGCCAAATCTAGTATTTAATAATAAAACCTTTGATATATATTAAATATTTAGAAATTGTTTACTAATTAGTATTACTTAGTACTGTAATGGTCAAGGTTCTGAACCATTCGAACGGTTTAAAGGGTTATAGAATATATATCTAGATTATATAGTTATATACGAATTCGAATACTAACTAATCCGGTTATTAATTATAAAAGCGGGTATAGGAACGAGTATAGATCTAGCGTAGAGATACTTATATATATAAATACCTTATTCCTCTATAGTTATAGAAAATCAGCTTAGAATTCTATACTAGTAGTAATAACTTTTTAGACTATAAACGATCTAACCTTTATCCTATTATTAAAGTTTCTTTAAACCGGTTTTACCTATCTTTATAAACGAGATTCTCTAAGCTCGAATATAAGTTTCTAAATAAAATACTCCTTCTATTTTTAGCTCGGCGCTAGTATAGAGCGAATAATAGTATATAATAAAAATACGGCCTTTTTTAAAGTTTATATAAACCAGAAATCCTATTATAGGACCTTTTTAAACGATTTATTTACAGCTTAATTCGCTTCTATTTCTATCGTAGAAAATAACTCTCCTAGAAAAAGCGTTAGTTCCGGGAGTATTCTAGGTACTCCCGGAAATAATAATTTTTACGACAGCGATAACGAAGGTAGATTTAGTAGTAGGCGTAACCGACTCTTTAGTTATTTTTATATAAACCGTAGGAGTAGCTATACTAGCTCCGATTATTCTCGTACCCGTTATAATAGCTCTAATCTAGAACTACTAGGGCCTTCTAGTAGAAACCCTAATCCGCTATTATATAGGTCTATTTCTTCTAATATATCTAATATCTCTATAGCCTACGTAGTATATAACGCCTATAATAAAAAGCCTTCTGATTTTAAAGATTATAAACGTAACTACTATATCGCCTATACCTAGCTCCGCCGCTATAAATACTACTATTTATATTATAGTATAATTATCGCGGACCCCGTTTTCTATAGTAATTAATACTTTATTAATAATACTAAACCGTAGTACGTTAAACAGGTTTTTAACCTAGATAAAAGCTTCTAGAAATACTTTAAAGAAGCCTTTTTAGAATAATAAAATAAGCCGAATTTTATAAAAAACGCTTTAGCTATTTAGCGTAGATTAGCCTAGAATAGAAAACTTAGTAATATTAAAAATTACTACTCTACTTTTATTAAATTATTTATAAATATTAAGAGTAAAATTAGCGAATATACTACTTTAAAGTATTTTATCGATTATCTAAAGCCTAATATCTAGATAGCTACCGAAAGATATCTTGCTTTATAATAATAAAATAGATAACTAATAAACTTTATAAATATTATAAACGCCGTAACGATATTCGAAAAGATTACTACTAAATACTATAGTAACCGGGATACTATAACTTCTTTAATAGTCGAATAATCTAGTACCGCCGAGCTTAATTCTATAAATACTAGTAGTCGAGGCGGCAGTAGCCGAAGCCGAAATAGGCTAAGAGAAAAAGATAGATAAAAGAAATTAAATAGTACGAGCAAGTACTATAACTATAGAAAGCCTAGCTATTATAAAAAAGATTACTAGAACGTTTATATTCCGGGATATATTTTTATAAAATAGATCTTTTCCGAAAAGAAAGGCCTATCGGCGACGGCTAATAATAGGTCGTCGGAAAATAAATAGCGTTATATATATCTAGGCGTATACATAGCGCCGATATAAAGTTTTTAATAGTAGAGGAATAGCTTAGCTTAATTAAAGTACGGATCGAGGAATTAGAAATAACCTCTAAAAGGATACCGGAAGAGGCTTTAACTGCTTCCCGCGATATAATATTATCGCTTAAAGATATATAGGATAGTAAACGACTTTTATATATAGATTAAATACTAGGCTTTAATAGATAGATACGGTTTAATCTAGAAATTAGTAGAAATCGCCTCGAAGTTTTTACTAATTTAGATACTACTAACTACTTTATCGCTAGGCGTATTATTAATCTCCTAGAATTAAAGTTTTAGTAGTTATCGGATAGAATATAGTTTAAAGGCGGTAAAACTATAGATATTTTAAAAGCGATAGAGCTTTTATAGTTTTATAGAGTTTTTTCTACTATTACTCTTTATATAGTATTAGATATAAACTATAATCTAATTTTTAGGAAAGACTTCTAAAAGTAGTATAACTTAGTATCTAATTATAATATTCTAGAAGTACGAATTTAGAAAAATAGAATTATATATCGGCTATATAGCGTTTCGAATATATATCGTTTATAACTTTTTAAAAATATCCTAACCGAGTTTTCCGAAATTAACTTTAGAAGATTCGAATAACTTATTAAAAAAGGTATATAGGTCTATCTATATATTATATAAAACGAACCTAATTTTCCGGAATAATTTAACCCGGTCTAGAAAACGATAGGCTATATAGAACTAGATAGAGTTTTCGGCCTAAAACTTCTAAATTATCTTTAAAATAACCTTCTAATAAAACTACTATCGGAAAGGCTATTAAATTATAAAATTAGAACCGATAATATTTAATCTATTAATTAAATTTATTATAGCTTATCTTTTAAATAAAACGAGGAATAGAAGTATTAGATTAAATATTTTACCGAACGAGGATTAATTCGACTAAATTAATTTCTTTAGAGCGCGCCCGTTCTTTTTATTAAAAAAAAGGACGGTAGCTAGTATATATATATCGACTACTAGGGCTTTAATAATATAACTATAAAAAATAGGTATCTATTATCTAAAATTTAAAATTATCTAAATACTATTAGGATAGCGAAGTATTTTAGTAGAATTAATCTAATAAGCGGTTACTAGTAGATTAATATTATCGAAAAAAATAATATAAAGACGGCTTTTAATATTAAAGCTAGTAAAAATAAGTTTTTAGTTATACAATTTAGGTTAATAAACGTACCTATAATATTTTAAACTATAATAAATAATATATTTAAACTGTTTCTCGACGATTTCGTAGTTATTTACCTCGATAATATTTTAATCTATTCGAAGAATAAAGAGGAATATCTATAGTATATTAAAGCTATTATAGAAATACTCGAGAAAAACCAACTATTCGCGAAACCTTCGAAATATCTATTTTTCTAGAAATATATTAAATTCTGCGGGTATATCGTTAATAATAGAAAAGTCTATATAGATATAGCGAAAGTAAAAGCTATTAGAGACTAGCTACTACTATAAACGGTATATAATATACGGTTCTTTTTAGAATTATATATCTATTACCGGAGGTTTATAGAAAATTTTACTCTAATATATAAACCTCTCTATAAATTAATCCAGGGCTCGGAAGATAAAAAATATAAACTAATTTAAATAAATTTCTTAGCTCGAAATATATACGAACTAATTAAAAATATTATAACGAGCGATAAAGTATTTATTTAGCCCGATATAATTCTACTTTTTATTATCGAAACGAATACTTCCGATTTTAAATAGGACGCTATTCTCTATTAAATTAATACCAATAGTATTAAATAGCCTATTATTTTTAAAAATAAAGTATTTATATCTATAGAGCGTAACTACGCTATCTATAAACGAGAGCTTTTTACTATTAAGGAATCTCTATAGCGATAGCGCTGTTATATCGAAAACGGAATAACTATAATTATTAGAACAGATTATATAGATTTATAATATTTTAAAACTACTACTAAACTTTCTAGGAGGCTTATTTACTAGCTCGTAGAGTTCGGGGAGTATAAACTCGATATTAAATATAAACCGGATAGTAAAATAACGGTAGTAGATATTCTAAACCGAAAAAGAAATTTCTAGCTATTTACTAATAAAGTCGATAATTATATAATTTTATTTAACGACGCTATTAGAATTTATATAGAATCCGGAACTCTATCTAATAATCCGGAAATAAAGGCTACTTTAAAAAAATATAAATATTATTTCCGAGTTAAAGATAATATAGTATAGTATCGGAATTTACTATAAAATAGTTAGGTATCCTATATTCAAGTATAGATTTATACAACCTTTCTAGACTATATCTATAAATAATATAGTTACTATTCGTATAAGATAATAATAGATATTATTTATATAAGATAGTAGTAGCCCGAGATAAAAAAAGATATTAAATATTATATTAAATACTATCCCGAATATCAGTTTACTACTATCTCTCGCGATATTAAATAGGATATAATATATCCTTCTAGTATTTAGAAAGATAGATTAAATCCTTTTAAACGCTAGAGATTTAATTTTATCGGTCCTTTACTAGAAACTAACTAGAGTAATAAATAGATTATAACTATAGTTAACTACGCTACTAGATAGCCTATAGTTTAGTCGTTTCTAAATATAATAGTAGAGGTACTGGCCGAATTTATTATCTATCGGATCTACCATAATTACGACTTTCCGAAGGAAATTATTATTAATCGAAGTATAAACCTTTAGGTTCTAGCTATAGATAAGATATACCGCCTACTAGAAATCAAGTATCAAGATATAATATCTTATTACCTATAAATAAATAGCGCTGTCGAGAGGTTTAATAGAGTTTTCGGGAAAATATTTACTAAGTACTATATTAAGTAGCTAAAAAAGATTTAGAATTTTTATTTAAACTAGATTCTATTTACTATACGTATTCGTATATATATAACTACTAGATTTTTACCTTTCTACTTACTTTATAGTATTAACCCGATACTATTAACTAATACTTCTAGCCCTTTTCCGGAAGAATATAATAAGAGAATCGATTCTACGCTATTTCTTTTACACGTTCGAGCTAAGATATTTAAGGATATAATAATATAAATAAAAACTAATAAAAAGGTATAGAATTTAAAAGTAAAATATAATACTTTTATTAAAGGGGATATAGTTTTAATTAGGACTAAATAATTTTAAAAATTCGAGATTAACTAATATAGTCTATATAAGATTATTTAAATAGAAATCTTAAATATCTATATTCTAAGACCTTTTAGTAAATTAGCTAATAAATATCTAATTAGCGGGGATTATATAAAAAAATATTTTATAGAAGAAAATATTACTATTAGATAGAAAATACTTTATAGACGTAGAAAACTAAGGAAAGTTACCGTAGAATAACCTCTACCAGACGGAAAGCGTAAGCGAGGAAGGCTTTATAAACTAAAGCCAGCGGAGAATCTAGATAGTAATTATTTATCTAAATTTAGGCCTGTATCTAAAAATAATCTCTATAAAAAAAGCGATAATAAGATATAAATCTCTAGAAAAAGGAAGAATTAATTAGATTTTTAATTTTATTTATTATTTTATATATTCGTAGATATTAAAATATACTTAAATTTTAAATTAAATATAACGTCTTTACCTTTTATTTATTTTAAAAAAAAGTTATTCTTATTAATTTTCTATAGAGTAAAAAGTAAATAAAGATATAAATAATTCTAAAGTAATACTAAAGCGGAGCTTTTTACTAGTTTATAGAATTATATTTAATAAAAACTTAATAATAACTTTAGATACGGTTTTTTAATCTAGAATACGTACAATATATATTCTTTAATTAAAAGAATTTAAATCAAAAATTCGGTAAATTAGATCCTTCTATATTCTAGTATAAAGCGGAAATATAATAGGACCGCCTTTTATAATATAATTATCGTACTTTAAATATAGCTACGCCGAAATCTAAATAACTATTTACTATTTTTTAGTTTTAGTATATCTACCGCCTTCGACGGGGCCGAAGTTCCTATTAAAAACTAGAGTAATTTTTATTAGTAAAATCGAAGTCTATATATTCGCGTTTCCTTTCGTTCTAAAACCGGTCTATTTAATATTAAGCCGCTATATACTATACTTTAAAGGTACGTATATAGCAGGCTTTACAGCGAGCTGCGCGGGCGTTAGTAGGAATAGCCGATAAAAGTAGTATATTTTCTAGACCCGAAGGCGCTAAAGAGAAAAGAAATAATCTCTAAAAAAATATAGAATCGAGCTAAAAATCTAATTACGTATAATTAGTATCCGATAAAAGTATATAGGTAAACGAGTTCGTAGCCTTTAATATATATAATAGAAATCTTCCTAATAGATAACTACTAGCCCTTTTTCTTTTAATTATATTCGCTAATAAAGTTTCGGTTTAGATTATAGAAAGTTTATCTTTATATCTAGGTCTATTAGAATTATTAATAGTAGACTAAAAAAGTAAAGCTAGAAGATTAAAGTCTTTATTACTTTATAGGGAATCGGGCGGAAAAATATTACAGTTTATAATTCGCTTTAACGATAATCGACGTAGCCGTAGCGGAATAGAAGGAAGCAATATAGAATTATCGTCTATACGGCTTCTAGCTTTTATATCCGCTCGTTTTCTAGAAGATTATAGAATCTATATCCGTAATAGAAGCTCTATACCGACTATAGATTATAATCTATATAAAAATAAATACGAATATTTACTTTAGTAGTATTTCTATAAATAGTTACTATATATACCTCCGAATTCCTATTATATATTTATATAGTATACGAAAAGACAGATAATATCGCTAGTATAAAAGTTATAAGGTTTACTCGCTTAAATTCTATATAGCTAGAATAAAATTAGTCGCTCGAAGGGAAGTAGGTTATATATACCGGAAGAACGATTTATTTATATAAAAATAGTATTAAGCTTTTATAGATATATAATCTAGATAAATCGGCTAAGTTTACTAAAGTATTCTATACGAATTTTAATATTTTAACGCCGGAAATTATTAGGAAGAGTAACGCTTCCCGAAACGAATTAACGGAACTATTAATATAAGTAATACTTTTATCGAATAGTCTAATTTATAGTATTTATTACTATATAATAATAGTAATTATTTCTATAAATAATAATTACTATTTTATTAGCTCGCTATCTATTATTTTATAAAAATCTTATAATAATTCTAACTGCCGCCGGATTAGATACGATATACTATAATAGTTATTATTACTATTATTAGAGCAGATAATCGATAACATTATTAAAAGGAAAAGCTCCGAAAGTTAAAAAGTTCGAGGTTATAGTAGTCGATATTAAACGCCCGTTAATATATTTATTTACTTCTATATAAATCGTACAAAGGTAAACTTATACTTTTTACTTTATTTTACTCGTTATTACTAGTTATAGTTTTATTTCTATTACTATTTAGCTTTAGAGAATACTTACTTCCCCCTATATCTTATTTAGGAGGGAGAGAGTATAGTAGTTAAAATTCTAAACTATTTAAACGGTTTAAAGGGTTATAGAATATATATCTGGATTATATAGTTATATACGAATTCGGATACTAACTAATTCGGTTATTAATCGTAAAAGCGGGTATAGGAGCGGATATAGGCCTAGCGTGGAAATACTTATATATATAAATATCTCATTCCTCTATAGTTATAGAAAATCAGCTTGGAATTCTACAGTACTACAAATTACTAATTATTTAGTTATATTTAATATATTGATTATACTAATTATATTAATTATAAAAGATTTTATTATCTATATAGATTCTAAATTCGACGCTTTTATAACTCGTATTTAATTTATTAGTTATCGCTATATACTGTCTTAGTAATTAGACTGGCTATTTCGAACCAAAGTAGCGATCCGACTTCGCGATAAACGTGGCTATTACGTTTAAATTACTAGTTAAAATTAGTTTCCTTCCTAATACGGTTAGAAACTCGAACCCGGAATACGAACCCGGGTTCGAAACCCGATAAAACGGCCAATCTACTAGTAATTAAACTAATTTATTTCTAAACTAATTTAAAGTAATTATCTATTATATCTTCGTTTATAGATATATTAATTAATTTAACTAATTTTTAGAAATACCAGAATTCTTTTAGTAGTTTTATAATACTTTAAATATCTTTAGAATATCTATCCCAGATTAATATTAAATTTCTACTCTAAATAACTCTAACTATATAGCTAAATAGTCCGAATCTAAAGGAAAAAATATCTAAATAAAAAATAATAGTAAAAATAAAAATATTTCTTCTATTAATTAACGTCTTTATAGTATTAAAATTAATAAGTCTAATAAATACTATAGAAGTTATAATAAACTAGAAAACTAGTTTATATAATTAGATATATACTTCGTATTCTATTTTATATCTAAAGAAAAAAAAATCCTTTTTACTATATTCTATTTTCGAAGACGAATCTAGTATTAGATAAAACCTTTCCTTTATTAGTATATAGATAACGACGAAAATAATAAATATATTTTCGCGTAATTTATAAAGTTTAAAAAAGCTATTTATAAAATCTTTAAAATTTTAAATAAAATCTAAACTATTAAATACTTAATTTAATATCTTTAGTAAAAAAATATAGTATTTAATTATACCGTATAATTTAAAAAATAGATTCTATTAATAGAATTGAATAATAACGTTCTATAAATAATATTTAGATAAAGATTTAAAAAGCGAATAAAAAACGAATTTATATACGATAATCGAATATATAATACTCTAGATAATCTAATTAAAATATCTATCGACTTCGATAATAAACTATATATATAAAATATAAAATAACGTTATAATAATAGACTATTAAATAATATAGGACGTTCCTCGAAATAGCTCTATAGAAAACAATATCTAAATAAAAAATAGTTAGAAAATAGTTATTTTAAATTAATATTATTAAAACTGAATTCTTTATAATAGTAACGTAAAAGAAAAAACCTTAGAGATAGTAAAAGGAATAAAAATTCTAAAACGTATTATAACTATAGTAAACCAGGCTATTTTATAAAAAAATATCGATTAAATAAAATATAACGACGATAGCTTAACGCTATATTAAAAAAATCTAAAAACTAATAAAAAATAATTTTAAAAAACGACGATAGTAGTTTTAAACTCTAAAAAGCTAGTTTAAATGAAGAATTTATATTTATAGATTATAATAAAATACTATAGAAAGCTATAATAAATAATATTTTTCTATAAATATTAATAGAATTAACTAGAAGGAAAACCGTTTCTAGATAGTTAATTATAATAGAAGACGTTCGCCTAGTATACCTTCAGGTCCTTTATAATAAAAAACTAGTAAAAGAAAGATTTATAGTAATTTATAAATAATTTAAAAACGTTTATAAAATATATATTAATAATAAATATATAAAAAATAATAAATAGAATTAAAAAGTAAATAATATCGTCGATATATTAGAAAAAAAACTAGAAAGTAACGCTTCTAAAGATAAAATTAAATCTAAACTGATATTATAACGGAAAAACGTAATAATAGGAAATCAATACGTACTATTTAGTTAGATCGCCTGCTATAATAACTGCAGGGTCTACGAATCAGAAAAAGGAAAAACCGGGTAGTATTTATCAGAACTACGCCGACGCGCTTCTATAACGTCTATTAAAATCGGAAATTATAATATTTATAACTATTTTGGATATATTATATATAGCAGATACGAATATTAAAAATAATAGTAAAAAAAGAATAAATTTTTTAATTAGAAATTCTATAAATATATTTCGTAAATAGATTACGAAAATAGAAAATATAAAAACGTAAATAATAATTCGAGAAAAAATAAAATTTTATAATAATAGATATATTATAAATATATAACTTTAATAGACTGACCGTTTTATCGAATTTCGAATCTAAATTCGTATTCCGGATTCGAATTTCTAATTATATTAGGAAGGAGGCTAACTTTAACTAGTAATTTAGATACAATAGCTACGTTTATCGCGAAATCGGGTCGCCACTTTGGTTCGAAGTAGCCAGTCTAAACTTTACGGCTCGAAAAAAATAACTAAATATAGCTAGCTATATATATATATTCGAAATTAAAATATTTATCGAAACTAATAACGGATTATAGAAGATTAAAGTATTTATCGATTTAGATATAACCGGAAATTTTGTATTAAAGGATTTAGCTAAAAAGAAAAAGTTCCTTTAAATTAAAAAAAAGGATTAATATAATTTAATAGTTATTAATAGAAATAAAACATCGAGTAGAAATAGAAAGATTCTAGAAAAAATAATACTATTTTAAATAATAATTAATTAGTACTAAAAGAAATTTTAGTTCGATTTTATTCGAATAGCTAGTTATAAAATCGTATTTAAAATTCTTTTAATTAAAAGATTATAATCTAATAATAGACTAGGAAAAAAGAATATTTAACTTTAAACGATATTTTAATATAGAAAGTATCTAGTTTATACTAAAATAGTAATTTTAGATAAATAAAAAATAGAATATAAAACGCGAATTTATAGTTTCGAAAAAAAATAACTAAAAACTATTTAGATCCGATTTATTAGATACCGATATAGATTAACTAAATTAATAAAATATAAATAGAAAAAATAATTATAAATCTTTTAAAAATTCTATACTATCTAATAAAAAGTTAATAGAAAGTCTATTAGAATAGTAGCTAGATAAATATAAAAATTAGATAAATTTATTTCGAAAAGAAATAACTATAAAAATACTATTTAAATATTAACTATAGAATTATAAAATTAGATTTAAATTAAATAAATAATCTATATTCAAACCTATCTATCTATTATCTATAATAGAACTTGAAATATTCTATAAATACCTGGACGAAAATTTAAAGAAGAGATTTATTAAAAAATCTTAATTACTAATAGGATATCCGATTCTTTTTATATTTAAAAAAAAAATAGAATATTCCGTTTATATATTAATTACCGAAAGCTAAACGATATTATAATTAAAAATCGATATCTATTATTAAATATTAGCGAATTTTAGAATAGATTTTCTAGAATAAAATACTTTACGAAATTCGATTTTTATAAAAATTATTAACTTTATATAAATAAAAGCCGAAAAAAAATAGAAAATAGTTTTTTATATATAATATAAATATTATAAATATATAGTTATACTATTTAGATTTATAAATATATCGGTAATCTATTAGAATATAATTAATAATATATTTAGAAAATATCTAAATATATTTATTATCGCTTATTTTAATAATATTTTAGTTTTATTAAAAATATTTAAAGAATATAAATAATATATTAGTAAAGTTCTTAACTATCTAGAAAGGAAAAACTTTTATTTTAAATCAAAAAAATATAAATTCTATAAAATAAATTAATTTTCTAGAATTTAATATCGGATATAATAGACTATATATCGATTCTAGTTAATTAAAAGCTATTTAAAAATAGAAAATACTAATAAATATTAAAAAAGTCTAAAACTTTATCGGATTTATAAATTATAATCGAAAGTTTATAAAAAACTATTTTAAAAAAACTTTTATTCTAATAGCTTAAATAAAAGATACTATTAAATAATATTAAAGAAAAAGAAAATAATAAATATTTAAAGATTTTAAAAAAGAATATATAAAAAATCTAGTATTTAAAATATTCGATTTAAAAAAACTATTAAAAATAGAAATAGATTTATTAAATCTAGTTATAGATATATACCTTCTATAATAATATAATAATAAATAGTATCTATTAATATATATATTAAAAAAATTAATACTAGCGGAATAAAATTATAATATTTATAATAAAGAACTACTAGCTATAATAGCTATACTAGAATAATAGAAAATATATACTAAAAAATTACTAGAATTAATAATTTTTATAGATTATAAAAGTCTTCTATATTTTATAATAATAAAATAATTTAATAGAAAATAAATATAATAGTCTAAACTTTTCGATTAATATAAATTTAAAATATATTATATTTTAGATAAAAATAATAGAAAAATAGATATTCTAAATCGAAAAAGTAATTATATAAAAATAAAAGAGGTTTTTAATAATAATATTTTTAAAGTTAATAAAAATAAATTATTATTAGCTAATTAATACGAAATAAATACGACGTTATATATATTTAGAGATAACTAAAAATAGTTTTTTATTAAAAAAGAAAAACTAAAAATATTAGATAATAAAATTAATAAATATATTAAAAAATAATATTATAGAATACTATAAAAGTATTTAGATATAATAAAAATAATATAACTTTTATAATAGTATTACTAGTTTTCTAATATAAAATAACGCGTCGAAATATATATTAAAAAATATTTTAGTTATTAGTAAAATAAATATAGTATATATATTCGTTATAGAAAGATATAGTTTTAGAAACTACTAGATTTACTATAAAAGGAAATTATATTAGACTTTATTATTAAATTTCTAAAATTAAAAGATCTAATAATAAATATAAAATACGATTCGATATTTAATATAGTAGATAGACTTATAAAATATATTTATATAATTCTATTATAAAAAGATTTTATAGTAAAATAATTTAGATTTATAATTTTAAATTAATTAGATTTTACTTTTATTAATAATATAATTAATATTTAATATAAAGAAATTAAATACGATAAAAGAGATACCGTTTTATATTAATAATAGGATAAATTCGAACCGATTTAAATAACCGCTACTATATCTATTAGCAGAATTAGTTATTTAAAAAGTCGATATCTAGAAAAAAATCTATAGAAATATTTTAAAGATATAAAAATACTCGAATAATTACTAAAATAAAAAGCGAATAATAGTACTTTAGTTAAAAAAATAAAATAAAATATACTTTTTTATAAAGAATCTAAAAATAAAGACTTTAAATAAAAAATTTAACTATATTAAAATCGGACTATCTTTAATTAAAGAAATTAAAGAACTTTAGAATTTTAAATTCGATTTATCTAAAGATATTAAAATATATCTGGTATTTTATATATCTCTTTTAGAACTAGCCGACCCCGGAACGCTAATATAATAGATATTTAATTTCGAAATATAGAAAGAAAATATCTTTATAGTCGAAAAAATTCTATAATAAAAAGGTTAGAATTATTTAATTAAATAGAAAGATTATTCTATTTCGGAAAATATTTAAAAATCTAAAAAATATTTAGTAAACTACTAGAGAACTCTATAGCAATTCTACTAATAATAGATATCGAAATAATTTAGAAAAAATTCGATAGATTATTTAATGTACTTTAGATTTATAAAAATAAACTAAATAAAAAACTATCGAAAAAATCTAGAAATTTAAAAACTTTATATTCTTTAATACTAGATATTTCTATTATAATAACCTTTTTAGTACGTTTATCTAATAAATCTATTTTTTAGTAAAACTATATCTTTTATATAAAAGTAATATATATTTCTATCCGAGCTTTTTTTTTAAATTTTATAAACTTTTCGGATATTTTTATATAATTTTAACTTTTTATTTTTTAGATAATTCTATTCGAATTAAATTACCCGAAGATTATATTTCTATCTATAATATAGATATTTACTATATTTTCTAGATCGAATATAGATTTTATATATCTTTTTATACTTTATTTAAATAGAATAAACTTATACTATAATATTACTAAAAAGTCTAATAAAGTCGGTAAATTTATAATAACGAATAGTACTAGATTTAAAACGATATTAGAATATAATATAAAAGAAAAAAAAGGAAAAATTTAAAATAGCGTAAAAAAAGTTAGTTTCGGGATAAAATTAAAAAAAAGAGAAAATAATATTATAATTCTAAGCTAAATACTATACTAAATCTAGTATTTAATAATAAAAACTTTAATATATATTAAATATTTAGAGGTTATTTAGTAATTAACATTATTTAATATTACTAATTACTAATTACTATTAAACAATATTTAGTTATTTAATTATATTTAGTATACTAATAATACTAATTAACAAAGATTTTATTATCTATATAGATTTTAAATTCGACGTTGTTATAATTCGTATTTAATTTATTAGTTATTACTATATACTACTCTAGTAAATAAACTAATTTATTTTTATATTAATTTAAAATAATTATCTATTATACCTCCGTTTATAGATATACCAATAAGTCCAACCAACTCTTGGAAATACCAGAGCCCTTTCGGTAGCCCTATAACATCTAGTAATAAAGGAAAAAAAAAAGTAGAAAAAGATCGAGATCCGATACGCTAGCGACGTTCTAGCGACTAGACGGCGAGTCTCGTCTCTAAACGTTCTAATTATATCTCCAAGGCCTATATAACGCGTCCGGCGTTTTATAATAATTGAAAGATCCGAGAAAAAAATATATAATCTAGAATCTTTCTAATAAATAATACTGTAAATAATAGCCGTTAAATTAACTAATATTAAATAAATTATATTACCGTTTTACATTATATTAATTATTTATTATAATTTAAAAAAATAATATATCTAAAGTAATAATCGTTTATAACAACTATAATATTCGATTATTTAATATAATTATTAATCGGATCGGATTAGATTTCTATTAGTTTCTATTATAAAATCTAATTTAACTTTCGAATTTAATATTAGAAATCAATCCGAATCGTTTAATAGATCGAATCGAATCGAATCGTTAAAACTCGGATCGGATTTCCGAAATACCGACGGAAACCCGTATCGAAATAGTCAGTCTAAAAATCGTATAATTTATTTTTTAGAAATGAACCTATAAAATAAATAGATTTAGTAGATTTATAAAACGCTAGATTCTACGTTATCTAATAGACGAAGATTTATTTTAATAAAATAATCGATTTAATTAAAAAAGTATAATCGAAAGAAAATTAATATAGATTTAACGTAAAATATATACTATTTCAAAAATATCTACTAGCGCCGGAAACCAAACTTTAAAAAATTTTAATTTGAAATTTATTTTAAATTAAATTTTAGATTCTTTTTCTAAATTTAATAGATTTAGACGTATTTACGTCGATTATAAATATTTATAGCTGCTTTCGTTTAAAACTGCGTCGGTAAAATTTTAAAATCGAAATCGAAATCGCTGATAAATTTTCTAGAATTTAAAACAATAATTTATACTTATTTAAATAATTTTTTATTAATTTTAAATTTTTTTTTAAATATAACGTTAAACAGTCGTTATTATATTTTATATAATCGATTTTTTTTATATAAAATAGTATGATTTATTATAGTTATAGTAGATTCTACAATTTTTATTTCTTTTATTATTTCTAGAACTTTTTCTTTTATATCGCTATTATATAAAATTTCATTCTATTAATTTAAATCTATAGTAGTTATTATTAGACTATTTTTTAATTAAATACTATTTTCTATAAAACTTTTAAAATAATATCTAGTATTATTATACGGTTTTATATAATAGTATTTTTCGAAATTCGTTTTTATAATTTATTATTAAAGTCGATAACGATTTTATTAAATTTATTAAAAATATTATAGATATTAATATCGAATAAAAATTTATTTTATATAATTTATTTAAATATTTATTTAAATATTATATATCTCGTTAATTTTGATTTTGGTTTTGATATCCGGTAAACCAACGGTAGACTGGCCGTTTTATCGGGTTTCGAATTCAAAATCGTATTCCGGATTCGTGTAACGTCCCTGTGTATCAGAGGGCGTTGCGCTCGAGCCTAGCTACAGCTATAGACGTAGTCCGAGCTACTAAATAGTAAGGGAGTTCTAGCGTAGATTATTATAATTAATTTTATATAGCCGCAGAGATATAGTTATAATATTATAAGGTATCTTCGTTATAAAGTAATTAAAAAGAAAATAGTAGAGACGTATTTAATAATTATATTAACGACTAATAAAAGAAACTATCTATAAAAGTAATAAATAATATATATAGTAAAAATAGCCGTAAAGGCCGACAGATAGCTATCTGCTAAAAGTCCTATTAAAAAAAGTAGCTATAGCGGCTATAGGCGGCTATAGATAATTAGATTCGTTTATCTAACTAATTTTCTAGGGAACCTCTATAGAATTGTAGATATAATATAGTCTCTTCTATATCGCTTTTTACCTAGCGTATAATCTATCTACGAGGTATAAAAAGGTCTTTCTCCCCTTTTCTTTTTCTTCTATTAATACCTCTGTTATATATTTTTAAAAAGGAAACCGATTAAAGTTATTTTATTATATCTAGTTAAAAGGAGTTATAATATCTTTTCTTTATTTTCTATATACCCGTAATCCTTTAAAAAAATATAAGGTCGAGGTTAGTAGTAATATCTATAGTAAATATACTCGGGTTTAGAAGTCGTATAATTTTCTAATATCTAATACTATCTATATATTATTTCTTTTATTTTTTTATTTCTACTAACTACCGTAGGGAAGCGTTTTAAAAATAAAAAAAATAAACTTTATTTTAATATTACGGGTATTTTTAATAAATATTCCGAAGTTTACTATTATATCGAGTTCTTTTTTAATTCCGAAAAAGAAATTTATAATAAATATTTAGTTTAGAAATCGGATTTCTACCGACTTTTTAGTAAATAAAAGGATTTTATTACCTGTTATCGCGCTTTAGATAAATATAAAAGTAATTTTATCGTTTAAAAATAACGCGTACTTTTTAGGTTTAATAAATTTAATAATCTGGTTATATTTTATTCCTCTATTAGTTTTACGCTAGCCGTATAAAAGGCGTCTATTAAACTAATACCTAGATTTAGTTCGGATAATCTAGATCGATTTTTAAGAAATTTTAACTTTTTTTAATCTATAGAAAATATAGGATTCTAAAGAAAATTTAGTAAAAGATTCTTTCGCTACTATTTTTATATATTCCGGATTATATATCTATATTATAAATTATTTCCGGTTTTTCCGATAGTTCTACTAAATTTTATTTTTTAGTAACTATTTCGTCCTATAACGATAAAGACGGATACTAATCGAATTTTTTATTTCTAGGTTAAATATTAAGTACTAGGTCCGGCGTTCCTTTATTCTAGTCTATTTAATTTAGTTTATAGTATTCGATTTTATCTATAGCTTTAACTATACTCTAGTATATTTTTCTAATATAGTTTATCTAAAGTTATTAGATTATTTCTCTATTTTTATTATATTTTCTAGTAAATTACTAAAGGAAGTAATAGTATTTCTTTTAAATCTTTATTTTCTAAACTTTTCTGCTTTTTTTAAATTTAGTATCTAAGTCTTTAATATCCGTATAGTTTATTATTAAAATTTCGTCTATTTCTTTATATAAGAGATTCTTATAGGCTAGGAAATATATTATTTATAGTTTTATTTTTTTACCGATAGTACTTTTTTCTATTAGTTTTTCTAAAATCGATTCTTTCTATTCGTTTTTTAAAATAATATAACTTCTCTAACTTTCGATTATAATAAAGTTTATTAATTTAATTAATCCGTACTTTATTTTAACTTTAATATTAAGGATTCTATTATCTTTTATTATTTATCTATAGAGGTATCTTTTAATTTTATTATAGAATCCTTTAGTAACTTTATTATCTTCCTCTTTATTTATAAAAGCTATTATTTATTAACTTCCGATTTTAATTTTAAGCGCTACTATAAAAGGTTTTTCGGTTTTATATAATTTAAAATCGAATACTAGTTTCATTTTTTACGCTTTCCTTCATTTTTTAGAGTATTATCCTGTCCCCTTTTTATCTAATAGATAGATAGGATAATTATTATTATAATAGGCTAACTAGCTTTCTACTATATATTTATCGGGTACTTTTTCTACTATTTTAATTACTTCTTTAATTAGATAATTCTTTTTAAAATATCCTATTTTTTTATATAAATAATAAACTTTAGTTTATAATTCTTTGGTTTTGGTAGTATTAAATTCTATTAGGTCTCTTTTAGACTTTCTTTTAATAGATTCTATTTTACTAAGCGCCTATTTATCTAAATATATTTTATACTATCTAGTATTAATTCTTATTATAAATTTAGTAAAATCTATTAATAAATCTGGTTTTTCGATCGCTACTATAGTTTTTTTAACTTTTATCTAGAATCTTTTATAGAAGTAAACTTTTAGAACTAAATCTTCCTAGTCTATCTTATAAACTAACGTTCTAAACTAAATAGCGTAGGTAGCTACCGACTTCTACTACTTTAGAACTATTAGTTTCCTATCTATTACTCTATCCTTATTATTATTTCTAAAGGCTTTTTTTATAGCTATAATAAGATTACCGAAGATATAAAAGATCTATAATATCTTATCTTTTCTTTATTTTTTAAAGTTATCGAAGTAATCTTCTATTCGAGGCTATATCTAATTAAAGGTAGCCCTTTCTAGATATAATATTATAAATAGAACCTTAACTACTTTATTCGGAAACTGGTTTATATATAATACGAAGTAGATACTTATTTAAATAATCTATAGTTTTAAAGATTCTTTATTTTCTTTATAGATATTTAGTATTACTATTTTAATAGTATCGCTTTAATCTATAGGTTAGGATAATAAAACTAATATAGTAAGTTATTAAAATATAACGTCCCTATATATTAGAAGGTATTATATTTAAATCTAGCTATAACTATAGATATAGTCCGAGCTATTAAATAGTAAAGGAATTTTAACGTAGATTATTATAATTAATCCTATATAGCCGTAGAAATACGGTTACGATATTATAAAGTATCTTTATTATAAAATAATTAAAAAGAAAATAGTCGAGATATATTTAATAATTATATTAACGACTAATAAAAGAAGCTATCTATAGAAATAATAAGCGATATATATAGTAAAATTAGCTATAAAGGCCGATAAATAGCCGTCCGCTAAAAGTTCTATTAGGAAAAGCGGCTATAGCGGCTATAGACGGCTATAGATAATTAGGCTCGCTTGTTTAACTAATCTTCCAGAGAATTTCTATAGAGTCGTGGACGTAATAGTTCGAGTATCTAATCGTATTAGAAAGGAAATTAACTTTAACTAGTAATTTAGCCGCGTTACCTACGTTTATCGCGAAGTCGGATCGCTACTTTGATTCGAATTAGCCAGCCTAACCAACGGTTAGATAAATAAATTAAACGTTATTATATCAATATCGAATATACGATGGTAAAATTTATATTCTAATTTAACTAATGTAAATATCGGATTTATAGAATATTAATTTAAATTCATTTAATAATATAACGTATTACGTATTTTTCTATCGTCAATTTTAGAGAGAATTTTTATAGATAAATATACCTCGCAGTTATCGCTTTTTTTTTTCTATTTTTACTAGTAATATAAATTTTTTAATATCTAAAATCTTTTACGTACGTAAATAGTTCTATAAAATTATATTATAGTTAAAGTAGATAGTAGTATCTTTTTATATCTATAATAATTATATCTATTTCCGCGAACGTTATTTATTTCGTTATAGTTAGATAAATTTATATCGACTATAATAAAAATCTTTTTTTTACTATTTTTAAAACGCGCTATCCGATCTTTTTGTTTTCTTTTATTTTAATCGATTAAATATAACTTCTAGCCGTAGTAACTAGTATACTTTTTAGCTATTTTTTAAAAACTATATAGATTAATAAATATTTTAATAATTTAACGGAATATTTAGATACCGATTATATAATAGATATAGCCGAAGCGAAAACTATAGATAGATATTTCGCAATATAGTAGATAGCTATAGAGGAAATATTAGATATATCTAATTATTTATAACGTCGAAAAAAAATTAGTAGACCGAAGACTGCGAGTGACGATATTATATTTATATAGTAGAAGATTCGTAATAGCGAATAAAAGAAATAGTTTAAATAAAAGTAATTAACTACGCTGTAAATTTTATTTGACGAATATATTTATAGCTATAAAAACTTCTTTATACGTAAATATAACAATCGTTATCGTATTAAACGTTGACAATATATAAATATATATATCTATATATAAAAATTTAATATAAATTTATATAAAAGTTTTCTAAAAAGAAAATATTATATATAGAATTTTTTTTTATTAATAGTATTTAGACTGGCTATTTCGATACGGATTTCTATTAATATTTCGGAAATTCGATCTGATTTTTAGCGAATCGATTTAATCCGATCTAAATTTTTAATAATTTAGATAATCCGATCCGATTCGATTATAATTCGATTCGATTTATTAAAAAAAGATAATATATTATATATTAATATATTTATTTAATAATTTGGATAATATATTATAATAATATATTTTATTTATTTAGAATATTTATAATTAACGTAGAAAAAAAAATTAAACAATTTATATTAGTTATAGAATTAACGGTACTTTTGAATCGAATCGGATTATAAATTAAAACCGAAAATCTATCGGTTTAATATTTAAAAAAGTCGAAATCGATTCGAATAGAATCGATTTTACTAATCCAAATTCGAAATCCGATTCGACGGCCAATCTAATATTATCTATTTTTTAAATCGTATCACGTTATCTAATATTACGTTTTTTTTATTAATTTAAATTTTATTTAAATTCTAAAACTATTTCGAAATATTTTTTTAAAACGTTCGAAATATAAAATTTTTTTTTAATCGTTTCTATCATCTATATATTTTTCAATAAAAGAATTTATCTAATATCAATTTTATTTTCGAAGATAAAATATTATAAATTTTTTTTTTCAATTATAAAATATATTATAAAATATATATCTAATTATATAACCGATTTATTTAGTATATTATAATCGCTTTAATATTTACGGAATATATATATATTAATATCGTAAATTAATCTAATTAGTATTATAATATATTATAGATATTTAAAAAAAAAAATCTAATTTTATAGAAAAATAAATAGTCTAAAAATTATTTAAAAGCTTTAATATTTTAAGTAAATATTTAATTTTATTAATTATTCTACAAATATAGATTATAATCTATAATTTATTATTAAATAAAAATAGATTTGTTTCAATTATTAGTAGATTTCGAAACGGATTAAATCGAATCGAATTCTAGAATTTCTAATTCGATCCGAAACGGATTAGAATATTTCCGAACTAGATTATCAACGGATTACAATATAAACGAATTTAAATTCTCGCGGGTTTATTTTATTTAAAAGACGAACTAATTAATTCCTATATTAATATAAATATTAAATTAACGTAATCGAATTTTTTTAATATTTTAATAAATAAAGAAGCTAAAATTCAAAAATACGCTAATTTAGCGCCTATATTTAGTTAATAGAAATTAATTTTAAAAACTATTATCTTTAGTAAATTTCCATCCGACTTTAATCTATTTTAATTCGGATTCGATTAAAATTTATATAATTCGATCCGAATTCGTTCGGATCGGATTAGAATCGAAAATTTCTATATTTCGTTCCGAAAAATAATTATTAAAATAGTATTTAGTATTAACTAATAAAATAAATAAAATTGTCAAAACGTCCAATTTAAATCGATATAAATAATAAAATTTTCTTTTATTTAAAATATTTAATTAATAAAACTAATAAACAAATTCGTTTTTAATATATTTATTTGTTAAAACTACTAAATAATCGGTAATATTAATACTAAAACTATTTTATATATATTTGTCTATCGAGACGTAATAGAAAATCTAATATTATACTAAATACTATCGCGTTTCTAGAAATACGCTGCCTGTATTTATAATATTAAAATTCCATAATAAAATTCTATAAAGCTAGACTATTCGATATAACTGATTATAATTACCATATATTTAAAGGATAGAGGCAACGGAGTACGCCGATTGGTTAAATCTTGTTTAATAAGCGTGGAGTTTTATAGTAATCCCCAGGGATTGTTTTAGCGCTCTCTATGGAGTGCTTTAGTGATAATGTGGAGTGCGCGAATCATGACCCAACAACATGACGAGAATGGTTTCCCTTTCTAGATGCGTGCATCTATGAATTCACGCTAATGTCATCAGCTGGACCCATTCCACGGAGGGCAGGTGGATCTATTTTACCTGCATACAAGTGATGAGTGCTCCAGCAAATGGTATCCGGGTCCAGCTAGGTGGATTTTTCCTGAGGGCAGGGAATGGGAAGTAGATGTTCCAATAAGCTGGCATTCTCCACGCCATGGGAATTTGTTGGTGAGCGTCAAGTACAATACCGAACGTCACCGTCATAGCATCCCTGATCCTATCGGAGTATGACCTCGGTCAATAACTAAAGAGGTGATTTGTAAAACCTTTTGCCTTCCATAGGCAGGGCATAAAACGACAAAGTATAGCGATGTTGAGACCACGAGAGATTTTGGCCTGGCTGGCATGGCAGTGACGTGGACTAGAGTATGGGACACTCCTGTCGAGGTTGCAGACCGATGAGTCTATCTGCAATCTTTCGCATTTGGTGAGTGGATATTGGGAAATGATAGGTTAAGTTCGACAAGCATCTAACTGCCTATCTTACTAGACTAACGAATCATAATACTTTCTACTAACAAAGTTTCCCTATTACTTATCTGGCTGCAGGTTGACGAAGCACGTGGACGGACTATTTGCTGATATCCAAGGACATAAATCTCGACCTCCCAATTTCAGATTGACAGACCTTGATTGAATCTGAATAAGTTTTTCTGAATACTCAAAATTGGCGGACCGAATTTTTCCCGAGCTTCCAGTAGGGTCTTAAAACTCCAACCTTCCTGAGCATTCGATAACGATCATTAGACTAGGATCCTATTCTACTCGAACGGCCTATTGGTTGCAAGTTCTACCCCTGACTAAGTTACATATATGCCGTCTAGAAAATCAAAGTCGGATCGAAGATGGTCCATACACCCGACCCTGCACGACGATGTATCACAGCTGTTAGAAGTAAACGATCTATACTTCGACTTCCATGAAAATGACGACACCAAAAATTGCATCAAGACGTACGACACTAACATTATGGGTCGTTTCATATGCCGTAATCGCGCATGTGGTTCTAATGGATGGTCGAGCAAGAGGATCGCTATCACCATACGGATGTACCCCGGAGCACAATACAATGCAAGGGTATATAACCAACGTTGTCAAGGATGCAATGGACTCGGTGAACCGCGTTTAGATGATTCATATGCAGAAAGAGTGGCTTATCGTCTCAAAAAGTGGTGTGGAATAGAGATGGATAGGCCAAGTCACTCAGGTCAAAGTAAAGGTCCTCATCAAAGAGATCTGTGTGAGGGATGCAAGGATGGTCACTGCACTCTACTGTGACCGGGATAGCTTGAATGATTAGGCAAGTAAACTATTCGCGTCAATTAGCGGATTGGATATCTAACAGCTAATCAGTGCCTACATAATAGCCTCTTGCCAGTACCTGTCCATCGTTTTAATCCGTGCGCATGCGCTGGAGCGAGAGCAATTTTCCTACGCCGTCCAGGTCGTCGCCTACGAGGTATAAAACACTCATCAACGGTCGTCAGATTCGCCTTCGATCCAAACATTGCAGGTCACAGAACCGTCGTCGACACCATACAGTCAGCAAGGCAAACCATTCAATAAGTCACTGGAGTCTATAGACCAATAACGGAAGCGGGCGTCAGTTGAGGAAGATCAATATCCGCAAAGTGGGCTTCTAGCCCAAGCGCTTCAATCCCCTTTATCGCAAAGGTCGCATTTGGAAGGTTGCCAGGACCGTAGTAAGACAGAAGTCAACAGAAGTCAAAGCCTTCTGAGTTCTGCCAAAACGTGCTTTTCAGACTTGTGCGCTTGTATTCTTAGCTTCTCTTCTCGTAAGCACGGGAACATGGCGCTGCAAGTTTACTGTCGTGATACAATAACTCTCTCCGGCCTCTTTTTGTGCCTATTGGCATTTTCTAGCTTGCAGTCGATCAGAGGTTCCCTCTCATTGTAAATCCTCTCGCGTTCAAACTGAGGCGCATTGCTGCTGAGGACCGGGGGTGTCATTTGTACGGTCCCTTCCTGGATCATGGGGTGTCCAATGCTTGGAGGGCTTGGGTCTTAGAGCAACTGATCGCGTCTTGCAATCAGTACAGCAATTCTGCTGGTCAAGTTACTTAGCCTAAGATCTCCGCCGTTCCTCCTCTTTGTCCTCCTGTTTGTCGTCCTCTCTTTCTTGGACTTGCCCATCGGCTTCACCTTCCTCAGTATCATCATCCCCTGGCCCTGTCAAGTACCAGGGGAATTCCGAAGCGACACGACGAGCTCCATACAGTCGGGCGGCGCCTCCCCCATGATCACTGTTCTTTGATGAAGGCTTTGAAATTGATCCAGGAATTTCTGGTGAGTAATGAGTATTCTTATAGACGATTTCTGAAGTACTAGATGCTGTCTGCCTCCAGTGCGCTATCCTGGGGATACTCGAATGATGGCTCGAGAGGTGTGAAGCCCATGAGGGAGAAGGAAACGAACGAGCTTGATACTAAAAATTCTGCCGCAATCACGAACCAAGCAGTGACGAACCAGGTTTCATCACAATGGAATAAATTGTTGTTTGAGTAGAACGTGATGAATCCTGAATCCACCGTGACGCTGTTGACATTAAGTTTCTGGGTTCGGGATATCAACAAAGAGAATGGCTGACGTTCGCAGGAGGGGCGTTCAAAATTTGCAACATATCGCTGATGTGGTAAATAATGTTTGATACTTGCTGGCTAGTGCTAGTGACTAAGATATATGTAGGCAATAGCAACGAGCGGCGAGGAGAAAACTCCGGACACTAAGCCTATCATCTCATACATGGGTAGGGCATCCGAACTGGCTGGCAGTCGAAATATCGGATGCCCGTGTCGCCAAGTCGAAGGGATGGCCGCCGGTTAAGCCGGCCCTGACTCATGCCTTCTCTTCTCCCGCTGACGAAGTTCAGCAAGCTCTTGATCTTGTCTCTCCCTCATAGCCCGAAGTTGGTGAGTGTGCTGGCGTTCATCTTCTTCGCTCTGACGATCAATTGCTTCGAGCTGCTCTCTGCATTGTCCCTGAATTTCCTCACGCTTACGTATGGTCTCTTTGCGTTTGCTGTTGTATTCGTCGAGACCCCTCTCCTCCTCGCAAAGGTGGTCCCATCTCACCTCCCAATCTGCAATTTGCTCCCGGAGTTTGTCCATCTCCAACAAGTGTGCCTGTTTTTCTTGCTCCATATGCTGCCGGCGGAATGCAAGTGTTGTGGCTTGTGTATCAGGTGACATTGGTCGAGCTAGATTCGGTCTCTGGGCTTGGATATCAATAGTGTTATCGTTACCAGATTTCTCCAATGCAAGATATAATGCATTGGCTTTCCCGGCGACGTTCTGAGGAGGTATCGATTCTCTAGAACCGCAGTCTTTGCCAAGCTCTGTGCAATCACCCATAGTATGACGCGTAGACTGAGAGCCTCTGCACTTGTTGGATAGAGGGCATTGACCAGGGCTATGAGATCCTGTACATTCGCGATTGTCACAAGTGGCTATCATCCTAGCTTCCGGTGCTCGCTGTACCACTCTCCGCTCCTCGTTATATCTTGCATCAAGATGGCCCGCGTTCCTGATGTGGGAACCGGAACTTGGCCAACTCCGCTTCGATTCCGACTGGAAGTCATCTGAAGACGGACGCCGTTTCGATCCCGTAGTTTCTTGGTATGATTTGTCCGGGGACAGGGTGTTGTTCATAATATCTTTGTCTGCGCCTTCGGAGTGCCCCCTTTCGTTAGGTGTTTCGAACCCCGGCCTAGATGGACGTGCCCGCTTCAAATCAGGACCTGGCATCTGGAATTCCACTGGTCTAGCTTTCAGATTATCCATTGATTTGGGAACTGCTAGGGTCTGGAAGGCAGAGGTTGAGAGTCTAGGCATAAGGTACAGGGCGAGAGATATGGATGATTGGGGATTTTGGTCGGTCGAAAGACTAGAAAGCCTCTAATTACATCTATGGTGGTTCACTAAACGTCAGGAAAATTGTTTGCGTGATCTGGGATGAAGGTAATTTACTTACACGAGTGGACTATTCGATACTGTAGGCAATACTTCCCAGATGACGATGAAGAACTGTAGCTCGGTCCTCTGTATGAGATATCGTTACCGTTTGAGACGTTATGTGCCAAACTCCCAAGCAAATACCCGAATGGGAAGTCACGCTCTTCTCTGCTTTGCGCTGATCCGCTGTCTATCGCGGCTTCCAGCCGTGATAACATTTGAATTTCCAGTGTCATCTGGTGGAAAGAGCGCCACAGCTCTCAGCCAATGGCAGATAGCTCACATCACCAACTTATAGAATCACTCTCCCAAGTGGATACTCTTGAGAATAATGCCCCAGCTCGACGTTTGCTGGGCCCTTGGATTATAGTTTTTGGTGCAGCTCAACGCTTGACCAATGGTCTGACCACTTCATGAAACGGAAAGATACTTGGCTAAGAACATTGGAAGGATCGGCTGCGCAGGCCAGCCAACACCAATGATGGGTAGGATGTGGTGAGAATTTCTGAGTATGATTCCGGAAAGGTAAGCCGCATATTCTCTACGCTCTGCGCTTTTTGCATGGTGCTGTGGGTGAGCGGTTTCGCCGGTATGATCTCAGTCAAGTGCATCCACGCTGAGTCTTACTGCTCCTTTTTCTTTCTCTTTCCTTGTGTCCCATTCGGCTTTTCGAACCGGTTGACAACCGTCTGAACCATCTTGCCAAACCAGTAAAAGTTCAAGCCACTCAACGCAGTGGTACTTGCGAGATATGCGATTGCGAGCCATGACGGCACGGGAAGCTCGCCAGGATTCTGGATAGCGCGCCAAATGTCGGTGTACATCCGATAATTCTGATATGTGCCCCAGACCAAGCGACTGCCACCGAATGTGGTCAGGAGAGCGATACCGTTGACCAGCTGGAAGGTACTGCCAGTCATGCCAACCTTGTCCAGCCACCAGTGGATATTCAGGAACGGAGTTGAAAGTTCGTATAGGATGAAGTTGAGACCGTAGTAATTGACAAAAGGTCGCTGCAGCAAGATTAGCCACGCCAGGGTCCCCATCAATGCCACGCCAAGAACGTACGAAACCCATCATGGACACGGTGAGGGCACTGGCAGCATGTGCTAACGCTCCCCAGCCGTGTACGTCGATATCCAGACTACTGGCAAGGAGATCCCAGGCAAAGTATCCTGCAGCGAAACCTTGCACCATTCCACCAGCCCCGGTGTATCCCCAGACTCTTTCTTTCCAACTCATCTGCATTCTTTCTCTATCCGCACAGATGACCCATAGCGCCAACGTATTGATGAAGCACGATTGGACCATAGATACAAAGTGGACATTCCAATTGATCTTTGTTTTCGGCGAGAGCTGTGGGTAGATTTGAGGAGCAAGGCGAGCTGAGACATAAGGTGAGACGATTCGATTGATGAACTCATAGATGCAGAAGGCTGGAAGTATCTCGTGAACGTGCAATGGAAGGGTTTTCAGCGCAAGCGATTGCGCGAGTGGTTGGGCAGCTCTCACAAGCAAGGCAGGAGGGCGGAGGAAAGGGTCACGCATAGTGATGAGCAAGGTTAAATTCGAAACGTCTTTGTATGTAGCAAGATAGCTAAAATGGGTAATTCTTCGCAAAATACCGTGTGCTACGTGAATTCAACAAGGAGGTCGAGGAGGCGGAGTTCTTGCCCCTGAGAACGGCAGGGTTTAGCCCTTTATCAACCTTGGTACGCGCTCAACTAATAATGCCCCAAAGTATTTCTCTTCCTCGGTGAAGCGCAGAGGCTGATGAGGTCAAACTCGAGAACATTAGAAGATCCCTCTATCCTTTTAGTCCACCAAATACAATAAACCTTTTGCTACCCTCCCGGCATTATTATTAAAGCCCTCGATGAGCCGAGAGTATCCAGAGTGACCCTTGCTGACTCGATAATGGGCCTGCCTGCTGACAGTGACACAAGGAGGGCTCAATCGCCGAATGCCAGACAAGCCCGTTGACGTATCTTCAAAGTCCCGACAATGTCATGGATTGTGATAGCCTACCACCTTTTGTAGCGCCTAAGATGCTCCGGATCGCTGGCAGTGACGCCTGTATCAAAGTGAGCGTAGTTGCATTGCTCGGCGCTTTTGTTACACCCGGCGGTATTCTTCCAGAAGTAGCAGGTCAGATGTTTTAGCTGAGAACTGGGCGCCCACGCTATATCAGCTTGAGGCCTGGCTCGTGGTTTAGAAGGGGGTGACCGCGATGTCTTGATCTGGACCGAGTGGCTCCTTGACGAGTCGGCGCGTTCACGAAGGCGTTCGTGAGGTGGCGACAAAGGAGCTGCTTTACTTGTATCCGGCGCTGTTGTTCCTTTGACAGGGCCGTTAGCCTTGGATGTATCCGGCGCTATCGTTCGTTTGACTGGGCCGTTGGCCTTAGATGAAGCGTCAGGTAACCTCTTTGGGGCTGGAGGTGACTGGACTATTTCGGGCTGATTTGCGGTAGATGTCTCTCCCTTAGGAACTTGTTGAGACTTTGGCGGTTGACCTTTTGGAGCTTCTTGGGCCTTAGCTTTGGTGCTGACAGACTGCACACGCTCCTTTGCTGGAGATAGGGGTTCGACGGCAGTTTTACCAGCAAAGTTTTGCAGCCGTGCGGGATCGGACGTTCCTCCAGATGCGGAGCGGGTCGCGGTTGGGCCCGGTGTTGTACTTTCCTTGCTGGAGGAAACTTCCGAGAGCTGACGCCAGGCAGCCATCTTGCTTTGGTACTCTACTTCTGCCATAATCTGTCGTCGTCGAGCAACTTCGGTTTCGTATCTCGCCTGGGCCATGGCCATCTGGGCTTCATGCTTCGCTTTTGCTGCTACCTCTTCCTCCTGCAAAGATGCGAGTTTTGCTGAGGCTGTCTCTGGTATCTCGGTTTGAGTAGCTGCATCAGCACATCGACGATGGTTGGACTGTGCTTGGGTATGCGGAGAATGATTATTATTGCAAGGGCGCTTGATGGCTTCCTGATGCTGTGACTCTTCCACTGGGGACGCAGCCGACCTTTTAAGGTTGTTGCTGACCCCGACATCCCCTGAGCGCCTATTTTCATACCCCTCGTCCCGATATTCCTGACCATGGAAGTTCTTCCTACTTTCAGTAAAGCTCAAATGTGCGGGCCAATCATCCAGACTTGCACCGTGCGCAAATTGCCGAAGGAATGATGTAGCAGGGGATTGCGTCCGTTCGTGGGTAGAGTAGACTCCTCGGGATGTAGGGCTGGTATCCATATCGCAAGGTGGATTGTGCAGACGAGACTGATTAGATTCTGGCGTGTGTTGAGACAGAGTCTCTGTAATCTTGACTAATGCGGTGTCAATGGCCCTGGAGTAGTAGCTGCAAGACCTTGTGATATTTCTAAGGCAGTAATTATAGAGACGAGCTGTTGTTGATCAGGGATGCCGACTTCTGCGATGAAACGGAATTGAGATTAATCACACATCCGGAATCCAGTAGAGGTGAAGTAGTAGTAGGTGAAGTAACAGGTGGGCTGGAAGTACCGACTGCGGCGGCGGTAGGATATATCAATTAGGGCCGCTCATGTATTCTTTGTAGAGGTGCTGCCGGTTGTAAGAATTGATACTCTCTTTGAAGATTGTGGTTTGCTTCTGCAGGTAAGCTTTTCTTGACAGGCACTTTAACCGGTAGCTGGCTGGCTTAAAGGCAAGGTCACTGGTCGTAGAGGATGACCGAAGATTTGAACAATAAAAAACTTTTACCTGTGGAAAGTCAGCTTCGGGTGATGTCCAGATCTTTGTATCGGCAGGACGACTCTGCAAAAGGATCCGCAGCAGCAGCGGAAGCAGGAAAGCAGGAGCCCGAAAACGTGCACCGGACGTGTGAGCTGGTGGTGGTTGTAATATGATATCTCACCTATCTGAAACGCAGTGAGCAAGATTGATTGGGTGCCTACATCGCCCGTCGAATTTGAGTGGGGATGGGAGGAAGTTGATATCGTCCAGATGAACGTCGAGCAGAGGGGCAGTAATAAGGTAGGTGAAGCAATCACTGCAGCGACTGTAGAAAATTTGAATTTAAGGTTGCTGAGAAAAGTCTCTACCTTAGTGTCACGCGTGGCATTGAACACGCGCCATCTCCCGATTGATCCGCCCACTCTCAACAAAACATCCGATTTTCTCTTGCAAACTCAACATACAGTCTTAGTAGTAAGGTACTGCCTTTGACCAAGTTCGTGATGGCTATGCAGCAATATTTCGTAACCTAAGATAAAAGACCCTGTATCCCTTACGGATAGACTGTAAAGGAGTAAGCATCTTACATAGCACGTGCAGGTCTATCCATCACCGTCAGCTGAACGCAGCAATACGAGTTCTTCCCCACATGGAACATCCTCAGCCCAACCGTGTTGGCCAAAGTCAAGAGGCTAATGCACAGAGCTGTGCATGGCTGACTCCGGATATTCACTTCGATGTTGACCGGAAGCAATATGAAAATGAATGCTCCTTCTCCTACTTGATTCCTTTGAATATCATCTCCCTTTCCATCACCACAATCAAACCCCTATCAACCAAGTCCATATCCTTCGATCATGCATTTCCTAAGCACCGTTACCGCCTTGACCAGCTTGATGGCAATGGCTTTGGCGAGCACCTGTAACCAAGACAACTGCTACCGAGCAATCAAAAGATACGAGAGCGCCTCGTCCACCTTCTGCAAGCAGTACCTTGCTACCCCGTAACGTTTCCTCTCCCCCCTTATCCTCGCCATTGACTACTAATAACAATTAGCACCAACGCAGCCCCAACCCCCTTCGCAACCTGCGGTCTCGCCGTACGTCCGCCTTCCCACATCCCTTACCCTTCTCCCTCTCCCACCTGGCACCTCAAACCCCCATCTAACAAACATCTTCACTTCAGCGAATCAGCAGCGCCTGCAACTGCCTCGAAACCAAAACTGCCCAGCTCCCTCCTCCTCCCACCACCACAGCAGCCACTACGACCAAGAGCTCCACCTCCTCATTCATCACCTCCACATGCTCTCGTAGCAGTGCTAGCGCCTGCCCTACCGCCACTGTCAATCCATGTTGCCAGTATCTTTGCGCGGTGGCACAGGTTCCGTTCCGGATCTGCTCGCCTTCGGATACGTCCGGGCAATTTGAGGTGTGTAGCAAGTGTCCGGTGCCGACGGCCGCACCCTGAGGGCAACGACGTTGGGTCGAGTGGAGGAGGGATGGAAATGTGGTAGGATGCTTCGACGGCGAATAATTTCGGGGCCGTAGGTGGAATGAAAATAGGGTTTGGAATATATGAGATTCAGGGTGGTGGGTAGCATAATGATCATGGGTAATGAAAGCCACCCGTCAATCACATATATTTGCCAAGTTCGATGCCGTAGACCGTGTTTCCCTGCATGTGAACTACTTTTTCAGTGATGTAGATGAACAGGGTGAGATCCATGCTCGAACCAGAATACGGAAGATACGTTACATGACCATATATACAATCGCCACCATCATGTATCAATTCTGCTGATGATCCAAAAGCGCTCTCAGCGGCCTCAACCCACTTCTCCTCAGCAGCGCAAAGGCCGCCACACCAGTCAGACCAACAAAGCCAAGCCCGAGCACAGTAACGATCATCTTCCCCTGTCTAGCCACAGCTTCTTCCACTTCACTGTATCGTTGGTTCTCGAAGCTCACCCGGCTGTACTGCGTGCTCCAACCCAGACTCGGCAGATAAAGGCTGACTGATTCCTCGAGCCATTTCCTCATCCTGTACAGAGGCGACTTCACCCCAGCGCTCATTTCTTGGTAATTTCGTAGGGCCAAGTCATTGATCGCTGCGGCATCAGGTGTTCTTTGTGACGTGTAGGCATTGAGCGCACCTGCCCTTCTCTCCTTGCGACTGGTGGCCAGCTTCGGGGATTCATTGTACACGTCGTGGCCGTCCAGGAAGTCGAAGAGCACTCGGACGTCTTCGAGCCCTGCATTCATTCCCTGGCCGTAGAAGGGCACCATGGCGTGGGCGGCGTCTCCAATGATGACGACGCTGGATCTGTAATGGTATGGCGTACACTTGATGGACAGTAGTGGAAGGTGTGGGTTTTCCGTGAACTGATGGCGTAGGTCTTCTGGGGAGATGAGTTCTGGGCAGACGCCGGGGAAATTCTTCGAGAATGATGACACGAAATCTTTGGCTGACAGCGGAGTAAGGGCTGTGAAGTAGGATTCGGGAGCGAATAAGGTACACGTGAAAGATTTGTCCATGGATGGGATTGCGATGAACATGAAGGACCCGCCGGGCCAGATATGCAGATGGTCCGGGGAGATGACAAAGGACGTGTCAGAAGATCTCGGATTGATATGAAACTCACACCAGAGCGTGTCGATGTATTCTTGCTGGTAGGCTAGGCGTGCAAATTTCATCATGTGGAATCTCGCTGCTGAGTGGGCGCCGTCAGCACCGATCATAAAGTCGAAATCCACGGTGATTTCTTTTGGTCTATCCTTGTCTGATTTTGTTGGAGCATTGCCAGTAGGGTTCTGAGCATGATCTGTCTTCGCCAGGGTTCGCTGCTCGAACCAAGCAACGTTCTTCTTGAAGTCGGCTCCAGTCAATTTGTGATTGAAATGTAGAGTGACGTTGGGCATCTGCTCCAGATAGTCAAGCAGCCGCTTGTTGAGCATCGCCCGGTCGACGGCTCTGATGTACTGAGCTCGTAAGTTAGAAATTCTATCACTGTCCTCTAACAGTGAAGAGGGAAAGGGCTTACTCTGCCCTGCGCGTCATAGAGTTGAGGCTCCTCGTAAAGTTCGCCATCTTGACCTCGACCATGGATCATTCGCCCGTGCATAGGAATGCTTTCTTTGAGGACCGCATCCAGAAGTCCTTCGCATTTTGCATGTCTTATGGAGTTGATGCCACGTTCCGACAGGGCTAGGTTGATAGACTTTGTGAAATTGAGGGGAGTTGTGGAGGGGTCACGTAGGTCTGTGTTGTTTCTGGAGTCAGACTCTTTTACCCTTGAAGGATCGCACCAGAGCGTCACTTCATGATATTACTTTTGCTCCGGATGGTAGCGCACGGGCATGTATGGTAGAAGCCAACAGTATACACAGTGACCAATACAGACAATAGTAAGGGTATCAGAAGAAGACATTATGAGCAAAAGAGAGGAGGTATGAGCTGAAGAAAGAGGATCAAATTTCATAGGATAATCCCAAATTATTACCATCTCGTAGTTCATATACCGCAACATCATCCCCTCGTCCGGCAGCATAGAGAGCCGACAGGGCTCCCACCGGGCCGGCACCGACGACCAAGACTTTCTGCTTCCCGTTTACGTCGGGCATTGTTATGCTCATGAAGAATGTACAACCTCAAAAATCAGAGTAGATCTTACTGGATGGACGTATTCGAGTTCAAGCGCCGTAACCGCTTCGGCGCTTCGGGTGCCGCGAAACTAACGGAACCAACCACTGTAAAGGTCAAGAGACGAAATCGACTGGGTCCCAGCCTTACTTCTGGAACGATCTTGGCTCACCCGTTTGTCGTACATCATCGCTGCCACTATGGCGGCCGAAATACCCATCAAGAAGGCCTGTATGGGCGTCGAGTGTCCAAACGAAGCTGGTTCTCTGCAGTGTCCCACTTGCCTCAAGATCGGGAAAGAAAGTACCTTTTGCTCACAAGACTGTTTCAAGCGCAGTTGGGTAGGCTACCCTGTGCCTTCGTAAGGTACATATTTGAACGCATCTCTCTGCTCATCGCTTACGCGAAACTAGGCAGAGCACAAAGTAGTCCACAAAGCTGGTACAGCTCACCTACGTCTCTCTTCGTTCATTTGAAGGCTGATCTCTTACTAGCCTCTGGTGGAACACTACACAACCCTTTCCCATCTTTCAAGTTCACTGGATCACTACGACCCGTTTACCCTCTATCCCCCAGACGACCTATCCCGGCCCACATTACCAAGCCTCCCTGGTCAGAAGATGGAGATCCGAAGTACAAGATGTTTGGTCGAAATAAGATCACAATCCTCGATAAAGCCGGTCAAGATGCCATGCGGAAAGTCTGCCGTCTCTCCCGTGAGGTATTGGATATCATCGGTCGTGAAGTCAGACCTGGGGTAACAACCGACTATCTTGACGAGATCTGTCACAACGCCTGCATAGAACGAAACGTAAAATGTTTTCTGAGTTTCATCTAGCCCATCATTGACTGATCGTCCTAGGCTTATCCCTCCCCCCTCAACTACATGAACTTCCCAAAATCCGTCTGCACCTCGGTCAACGAAGTAATCTGCCACGGTATTCCCGACTCCCGAGTTCTCCTCGATGGCGATATAGTCAACCTCGACGTCTCCCTCTACCACGGCGGCTACCACGGTGACCTCAACGAAACCTACTACGTTGGCCCCGCAGGCCTGAGCAAAGCAAATATCCACCTGGTCGAAACCACCCGCGAATGTCTTCGTCTTGCCATCGAAACCGTTAAACCAGGCCTCCCCTTCCGCAACATCGGCAATACGATAGAAAAATACGCCAAGGAGCAGAAATGCTCGGTAATTACGACGTATTGCGGGCATGGTATCAATACGCTGTTCCACTGCGCGCCGAATATTCCGCATTACGCGAAAAACAAGGCCGTGGGCGTTGCGAAGCCTGGGATGTGTTTTACCATCGAACCTATGATAAGTGTGGGCAGTCCCAGGGATAAAACATGGCCGGATAACTGGACGAGTGTGACCGTCGACGGGGCGAGGACGGCACAGTTCGAGCACACGCTCTTGGTAACGGATGACGGGTGTGAGGTTTTGACGGCGAGGTTGGAGGATAGCCCCGGTGGGAAGGTAGAGATGCCGAAGGAAGGTGACAAGCAGGGCGAGGTGGAGGCGGTGGTGAATGGAGTACATGCAAATGGTATTGAAAGTAAGGACTGAATGAAACGTTGACGTGGTTGTATGGATGATGTAAAATTTTACAAGTAAGGAGAATTGGATACCTTGGCAACAGACTTTACTATGGAATTACTTGCTGAGTCGCTTCTCACGAACGAAAACTAGCATGAAGGCGTCAGCAACGACTTTTAGGACTTTCTCGAATGACAGGTGACTCACAAGCACTCAGCACCGAGAAGAACACAATGCCCAGCATCAACCCAAATCCATTCCGCGTGGCATGGCTATAACATTGCCGCACAACCTGTTTTACCTCCGGACTAAGCGTCTTGATGAAATCCAGACTCTGCCGCACTTTCTGGGCAATCTCTTCCGCATCCTTTCCACTGCTCAAACGATCCTGTAATTGGTTACGCAGCGACTGTTGGACCACCGTTGCGGCGAAAGATAACCCAACGACCGATCCCAATGATCGGAAGAGATACGAACAAGCCGTTGCTACCGCTTGATCTGCTTGTGCCGCATTCGCAATAAGCCCAATTAGCGAGGAAGTAACGCCGATACCATTACCCATTCCGGAGAGCACCAGACCAACAGCGATGCCGTAGGTGTTGTTGACGAGGACGTCGGCGCACAGCATCACGATCAGAACACCAGCGAGAAGCATCGTGTATGCGATAACAGTGAGCCAATAGTACTTGCCCGTCTTCTGCATGACCAGGCCTCCGAACAACGATCCAGACACAGCAGCAACGATCGCTGGCATAAGCCTGACGCTGGCTTGAGTGGCCGTATAGCCATCTACAGCCTGGAAAAATAACGGCAGGTAGAAGAGAACAGCCAGATAACCGCCGAGGCTGAAGAAGTTACAGAGATAGCAGGCAACGAGGCCCCTGCCCCAAATGATGCGGGATGGTGCGAATGGCTCGGCTGCGAACCTTTGCTCGACCAGTCCGAACAGGATGAACAAGGGAAATGATAGAGCAAGCGGTACGTATGCGATGGGGATCGACCAGCTGACATTGCTTCCTCGGTCGAGTCCAAGCAGTAAAGCGAAGACGGCAGAAACAAGAACAAAAGCACCCAGGAAATCTACACGAGCAAGCTTCTGCTTCCACCCACTACTCTCTTTCTCTGGAAGGTGCAACGTAAGCGTAACGCTCACGATGGCCAAGGCACACAGGGGGGCCTGAGCCAGAAAGGCCCACCTCCAGCTGAAGAGGTCGGCCAAGATACCTCCCAACGGTGCACCGCAGCCGGCACCGGAGGCGTAGATGATGTTGATGATGCCTTGCCATGTTCCTCGTTCTCGCAGCGGTACGATGTCGCTCATCAAGATGGAGACGACGGTTGTCATACCTCCTCCACCAATACCTGCAAATGCTCTGGCTGCGATGAGCTCATTCATGTTTCTCGCTAGACCGCAGAACAGGCACCCTATACCGAAGACGGCATATCCGAACAGTAGAGCGGGCTTTCTTCCAAAGATGTCAGAGAGCTTTCCGTACAGGGGCTGGAAGGAGGAAATGGTTAGGAAGTAGCTGCAGTCCCGTGTAGTCAGTAAGCTGGCATAACGACGTTGGGGAACAAGAAGCATATTCACGCAGTCGAGACCCATGAAGTCTTGTTCAACGCCTTCAGATCACTGCCTATCTTCCCATACATTGTGACAATGAGTGTCTGATCGGCAGCTGAAAGGAAGATTCCAATGGCTAGTGCTGGTAGGAAGTACTTCAGCCTGGCTTTGACGTCGGGCATGCCTTGATACTCCGTGACGTGGTCCTTGACCTGCTCTTCATCCCCAGCCTCGGCTGTGTCGTTGGCTGACCCATAGATGCCACTGCCACTTGGTAGAGATCCTTGTGGAGCAACGGCTGGCTCTGGGAGGACATTGGACGTGCCGCGTAGCAGCGGTGAGGTTTCTGTGGCATCATTGTTGTCTGGCATGGCCTGAAATCAGCGGCCTGGGCCAGCAAGCGAGGGTATGCAGCTGTCATCTTGAGCTGCACGAACACTGATCCCTCAATGATCCGGATGGCGCAGCAAGGGTTTGGACTTAGTCATCCATCCGAAGGCATTACGAACACGAGAGACAACGTGCTTGCGGCGCTTTTAGCACCACGAATCAACAACATTCTGAGCGAATGGCTGCATCCAGGCTCGGGGCGAGTTGCAGTTAACGCGTGGGGTGAGGGTGGAGAAGAGGTCTTGGTGCTGTCTATCGAGCATCTCCGGATCGCCATTGTCATGCGGCTGAGGCAAACGGCAGCATTTGTCAAATACGAATCGAGTATCATATCCACCCTACAAGGGAACAAGACAAGAATCAGGTTCAATGAGTCTACGGAGTACAAGCCTGGTCTTGTTCTCTGCCCAGTCCAACACCAACACTGTAATGAATGCAGTCGAGAGCATGATGTATAGCGACATTGAAGCTTCGTGAAAATCCGGGATGCAGCCCCTTGTCCATTTATTGGCCCAAAGTCGTATGGATATTGGTTGGAAATTTACCGCACACCCACTCACTGATCCGTTCGTATCATCGTTTATTGTATGTACAAGCATTAGTCGTCATCCATTTCCCAAGTGCTACACTGAATACTCCAGTAAAGCATGGTTCAAGGGATGGAAAGGAGTTTAGCTGATCTTCGCGTTCGAGAAATCCATTTCGGGGTGTTGGGCTTGGAATTTCTGTTTGCCTCACACTCAGTCATGACCCGCGGAAAGAGTGAAATGTAGAACATGTACGGAGAACTCACTTTCAACATGTCCATCTTGCCCTGTTCCTCGCTTGTAGGCTTACCCATTTCTTTCTGCCGTTGGTCGTACCTAGGTGGATGGATCAGCCACCAGACAACATTCGTCGTATGACCAGATGCTTACATCATCTTCTCCACCATCCCTCTTGTCTCGCCGTCAAGATCCCCCAGCTTGCTGTTCTCCGGTACGACCTTGGAAGTATCGATCTTATACTCCGCATTCGTGACCACCGCGTTCCACCACTCCATCTTGTTGCTCTTGTCCAAATGTATTGAGACCTCTTTACCCCCTCCGCTTACTGACTCTAATGTCCAGGCTGATTCGTCGACTTTGATTGCATGTGTGAGATCACCCTAGGTATGGTCAATACATGATAATATCTATAACACCTGGCTGGGGGAGGCGAACATCGATGAAAGGCTCCTGTCCCTTAACCGCAACCTTCAATTTCGTCTTCGTCATGACGACTTCAATATCTTTGCCCCTCAGATTCCCAGCTACCGGCACTGCGACATCGAGATCTTTGATTGTTTGGGTCCACTTGTAAGGGAGCTTTGCTTGTTCCTCCTTTTCCCGCGCTTTGGCTTCGGCATCTGATCGTTCGCGCTCGCTTGGGGTGGGAGATGTAGACATCTTTCTCTATGAAAATGTGAGGATTGGCTTCGATTCGACACAGACCCAATTCAATCCCGCGTGCCAGAAAATCATAACTGAACGGCCACGGAACTGTTCCGCTTGACATACCACGCTACTTCAGACAGCTGGTTATCAGGTGTCGGCATCTTTATACATTCTAGAGAAACTCATTGGTGCCAGCGATTTAGAACAATGATGTCGAAGCCATAGGTCCAGTGGTCCCCAGAGATGGGTGTCGTTTGCGAGCAGCAAACCGTCCGGTAAACACGATGCCCTTCTTGAGGCTTAAGTACAGTTTGCCCCCTCTCATCTCACGAGACCTTTTATCAAGCAGGTTCACAAGTTGAGGAAGACACAATGGCGACCTCAATCCTATCAAGACCCGTCAATATGAAGCCCATCAGCCCCCTCACGGAATCCGAGTTCGCCCCGTTCGGCAAAGTAATCGAATGCCCCCTTAAACCCTCTACAACAACCTTTCCCGCTTCTTTACCCACCTTACACAACGTCGTTCCCGCGAACCAAGACACAGCTCTCAAGTTCATCGATGTCACCCATATGAGAAACTGCTATGACTCCGCACCCAGCGACATCCCCGCCAAAGCAGTCATGAACATGTTCAGCTGCTTTCCCCCGCTCCTTCGCTCTACGAATAAGACCGACTTCCCCGTCGATGTGAAAATTTTGGAGCGTCATCCATATACAACGCAGACATTCATTCCGCTGGGCGTTGGCCGGGAGGCACAGGGCATGTACCTTGTCGTCGTTGCGCCGACGTTACCTCCGACTGGCCAACCACCATTCACGACGATGGGCCCGCCAGACTTGAACAAGGTGAGGACGTTTTGGGCACACGGTGGACAGGCGGTGACGTATGGGGTGGGGACATGGCATATGCCCATGGCTGTTGTGGGCGAGGAGAGGATGGATTTTGTTGTGGTGCAATATGCGAATGGGGTTGCTGACGAAGATTGTCAAGAGGTCAGGCTAGTACCGGCAGTTCAAGAGAAATTGTGAGGTTAGCTATTGTATATGAGAAGATTGGAAGGATGTCTCAGGGAGCAATCATTGCGCGTCTCCCTGTGGGAACGACTGAGATCGCTTGCTGTGTGTTATCCCGTCCCTATCGGGTGGCAATACCGATATTTTGTCAACCCTAGAGCATATCACCGGAGAGGATCCTTGAATTACAAGACCACTTTTACTGCTACAAACACGATCTTGTCAACCGAGGATAAAGAATTTAGGGAGTAGCCGACTCGCTCATATGGTCCAATTGGTCTGTCGTTCCTCTCTCAGTCATTGAATAACTGTACACAAGCACATATTCAGGATAATCATTCAATCGTAAACATATCAATGAGCGACGATCCTCAATGCCAAACCCCAACCTCACCCAATCCCTCGATCTCCCGATCCAGCACCGACTATTCCAACTCCTTCCCAATCTTCGCAAACTCCTCCCTCCACTTCGCCGTCGGACTAGGCCTCTTAAACGGATCCCGATTCACCCCCTCACTATCCATCCAAATCTCCCCCTTCTCCTTCCCCAAAACCATCTCCCCAGTCGCCAACCTCTTCCCATAATCCACATCCCCCAACCCCGGCCCTCCCGCACTGATACCATACCGATCCTCAAAAACGCTCACCTTGAATCTCCTCCCAGCTTGGAAGAAGAAATTATTTGCGCTTGTGGGGCCTAGGCCGCCCACGAGGTGGGAGGAGGGGAGGAAGGGCTGCATGGCGCTTTCTTGGACGTCGTCGAGATAGAGGATGCAGCCGTTCTTGAGGCTCGTGGCGGGGATCGGAGGGTCAACCGAGAGCGTGACGTTAGAGGCTGTGAGTTGGATATTGGGGGCGAGGAGGAGCATATGGTCGATATGGATGGAGGATGGAGTGCCGTAGAGGTAGAAGGGCATATGGCCAGAGGGGTAGGCGTGGTCGCGGTATTTGGAATTGAGAGGGCGGTCTTTGAGCGCCGTGAAGGATGTGACTCGGACATTTTGGGCGATGGTTTTGCTGGTGGGAAGGATGTCAATTCAATATGTTGCTGGGGGAAGAATGAAAGGGGGAAAGGGGAAGACGCGACGCATACCCGGATTTGGATGTTATTACGGCTTTAAAGGCACCGTCGCTTAGGATGGTCTTTGAGATGTCTTCCTTTTGTGCAGTGCTGAGGAAGAAGCCCTCAGCCGGGTTGTTGTTCTTCGCGTCACGGTAGGCGTTCAAGGACTTTTTATCAATGTTTGCCGAGGCTATGAGTTGCCGACGTCGACTTGCAAGATGGAACATTGAGCGGTTGACGAGGAAGATTTTATCGGATCCGTCTTGCAAGATGAAGCTGTGGTGATTCTCCTTCGTTTCGTTGCGTTTACGGCAGACCTGTTTTTTGTTAGTCATTGAATCATATCGTGTATCACCTGCCTGGCGTGAACTGGAAATTCACCTCGACCTCCTTCTCAACTACTTCCCGGAAGATAGTGGCCATCTTGTCTATGAAGTTGCCCTCGGTCGGGAAGGGCGTCATCATAACGTTTCTCAGCACGAACAAGCTCACTTCATCCTGTGCAAGACCCAGACGCTTCTTGAAATGCTTTGCGCAATCGCCATACAGTTCATGCTCGAACTCCGTCGATGTCAAAAAGAAAGGGATCTTGGTGGGATCGTCCTCTGGCGAGTCAACAGAAAGCACTTCGACGACTCTGCGATTCAAATAGTTTGCTTCCTCGACGTCGTCATTGACCGTACCGTCAGAGTATCGGAAGTTGAGTGCGAAAGCATTGATGTTGAGGTCAGAGCCAAGAGCCCTGAGAAGAACCATGGCCTTGTCTTCAGTGGCTCTTTCAGCATCTTCATCAATGATTTCTTGGTTGGACTTGTTCAAGATGCGTTCGCGGATCTTCTGCTTCTCTTCATGGAGGGCTTGAGCATAGTCCTCTGGAGTTGTGTTAGGATCTTGCATCGCTTTTCGCTCTGAGGGCAGCAGGTTGAGAGGAACACAAATGAAGCTGGTAGTCTTAGTGGACATGGCAGCCCAATGAGCGGATAGCTGGGACACCATTAGGTCAGTCGAACAGCCTCGCTGAGAAAGCAACAGTCGATTCTCTTACCCTGCTGATAGTGAAACACACTTCGGCCAGGAGAGCACCATAGCCCTCAGTGCCTGTGCCGATGCATCTGTTCGCAAGCCATGTTGACATGGCCGAAGCGCCTGGTTTGCTATCCCAAACGGTTTAGCCTCCAGTGGACAGCCCATGGTATCATTGATGCTTACCTTCCCTCGACGCCATAGATACCAATACTCTCAGTTGTTCCTGCCCCTGAAATATAGGGACTTGTCCACGTTACAAGGAACCTCATTCTCTCATCGCGGTAGCACAGGCTACCAGCAGGGTAAGGAATGTATCCAGCCTTATGAGGATCTACGGTAATCGAGTCGGCGTCTCTCATCGCATAGATGTCTTCTTGTGTCTCCACCCGGAGACTCGCATCCGGTACGAAACCATCGCCTTTCCCGGTCTGCTTTGGTGGCTCGGCATTCTTAGGATCACCTGGCTTGAAGTCTTTGGGTACCATTGTGGCAAAGTAGCCACCCCACGCAGCGTCCGCATGGACAGCAAAAGAGAGACCTTGCGCTTGATACTTTCGTCGAAGCTCCAGGACCCCTCTCAGAGGATCGACAGCTCCTTCCTCGGTCGAACCTATTATAGCGACAACTGCGTAGACTGCCTGCTGTTTCTCAAGGCTCGCTTGTAAAAGCTTATCCAGTTCATTGAGATCAAGCCGAGCCTCGATATCTGGTGGGATTCCAACCACATTCTGGGACCCAATGCCGGCAATGGCTATATACGAGTGTCAGGCACTCTTTGAGCAATCGAAAACCAAGTAGAAAGTACTCACCACCGCCCTTCGGCCACGAATAGTGTCGAGTACTTGCAAGCATGTACTGAATGGGCTTATCTACATCGTATTGACGTTCAAGCGGACCGAGTCCAACCGACTGGATGCCATATTGCTTCATAGTATCTTGTAAGAATGTTGATGAGATCCCATATTCAATGGAGAGTCTTTCCGGTATTTCAAGTACTGTAGGGACTTTCAAGTTTAATAATTCCCACTTAGAGAGGTCTTTGAAGAGCTTCTTAGCACCTCCGCACGTCTCGACAACGAACGTACTTCCAATGAACGACAACGGCCCGAAGTCCTTGACGGCGTTTCGTAATGCTAGAGGGTAGAATTTCAGATTGCGAGCTAGATGATACCGATGGGTTAATGTCGGATTCTAAGGGAAAAAAAAGGAAAAAAAACAGCACAAAAGCTACCCACCAGCCCTAGGAAAAGATACTCATTAGCCGAGCACACATGATGGAATGGCGGGATCGTATCCCAGCAAGATTAATGGCTTACCAAATACTTTCCAAATTTGCTACAGACCCTCCACAGGTGATATGACCCCATCCGACAGGGGCATCCTTGACTTCAGGGTCCAGATTGTAGCCGAGCATCTCGCAAATTTGCTGGCCTGCCTCAATTTCCGCCACCATGGTCAATGGACTGGCTTCGATCGAGACATTGTTCGGATTGTAGAGCATGGTCATGAAGTAGCCCAACAGCGATGGCATGCTCATGTCCATGCACATATGCGCGGCATAACGAGGTGACCACCATGGGACGGAGTGCTTGCTTAACAACTCCGCAGCTTTCTTGACAGCATTTCCGATTTTGTCGGTGTGCTTGCCAAAGGTTGCTGAAGCTTGGACTTGCTTACTGATGAAAGGCTACGGCAACTGACTTTAGCCAACCCAAAGCGAAAGGAAATCGTTGTACATGGGAGAGGACAGGAACAACACGCGTTTAAGGCAGTCAACGACCAACGACACGGACAAGTATAGTGGGTTTCCTTACTCCATCTTCAGGAAAATAGTTCAGACGAGCATCCCTGGTCGCCTCAAGGATGGCGATGATGTTGCTTTTGAAGTACTCGTAGTTCTCTGCGTGCGGCCCTAAGAAGAGGGAGCTGATCATCTGGTGCGATTCATCGTCTTCTGGGGCCTTTGAGGTGTAGATATTGCCACCGGCGCGGTCTTTTAGGTTGTCCTGGCCCATCTTGAATCCAAACGGCTTCTTCAAACCGAGTGTGGTCAGCCACATCAGTAAGGCAAATGTTCAAAACGGCTTACATGGATGAGAACCTAAGATTGAGCTTTCGGCGTAGGGAAAGTCAGTAGAACTTCAAGTGCTGGTGGATTAGCACTAAAACGGTGTTGTTAGCCTATTGATGCAACCAATATCTTGCAGACGTCTTCCCCACTTAGGAGCCGGCTCAGTAGCACAGGTATTCAACTACTGCCACATGATGTCTCCTGTCCAGTAGATCGGAGTGTTAAGAGTGCGAATGTGCAACGCGTTGAAGCTTGGACTTCATCTATAGTGCTGGGGAAGCCCATAGCGTCGCTGTACAGCTGCATGAGCGTTTATCCACCATTAAAGTTGAATCAAGAGCTAGAAGGGTGCTCGGACTGAGGTACCGGAGATGCTGCGGGATGAACGCCGACAGGATAAACCCGTAAGGATTTGCCATAGACTGACCGTCGGATGGGTCTGGCATGAGAAGATAGCTCCTCGTGATGAAGTGATTTGACCACCTTAGTGATCATCTCCGATATGGCTGGCAGTCGCGGTATCGGATGCCCACCCCACCAGTCGAAGGGATCATGACGCTTGGCACGGTGTTTGAATTCCGATGCGGCCGAGGACGTACGACAACGCTTCTCCAACAACTTACACTGCTGTTACCTTTTCTGTTAAGAAAGAAAATCAGGCACGCAGAAGTAGGAAAAATGTCGTCATAGTGGGTGGGGGAAAGCCAAATTAGTGATATTCGTGCTACACCAAGCGTTATCCCGCTGCAAGGCGTTTCTTAGAGGAGGCACAAGTATGACAGAAGTCACGAATGTCGCGTTGACAGATGGAAAAATCATCTTTGAACATAAAAAATGCATCAATCAGATAGAATACGCTCTCCACGGTAGTGGGTCACCGAGGAAATGTCATCTCCGCTCCACAATGTGTGAGCAAAGCAACAATACACAACCGACGGAGTGGTCTCGGTGCTGCATGTTGCAGAAGCAGGCTGCGTGGAGCTGCGAACTCGATCATGCACACAGTCTGGCGGGACCGCGGAAATCGAGTCATCCCCGAAACTGGTGGTGTGAAGAAAGCGGGGAGCGGCAGCTTGTTGTTTCCGGAGCGGGAGAAGGCGAGATGCATACAAGATGCATGGGGAGATCGTCGGACCCTGGCAACCTTCCCCATCCGCTGATCAATAGCCTGCAACTAATTTAGGAGACATTATACCCGACTGGCTTGACTTGCGTACCTTATCAATGCCAGACCTGTAACATATCTTAAAGAAGTGATAGAGCAAATGGTCAATTGGGGTAAACAGGTAGCATTGGGGATGTAGAAAATAGACGAAGGACTGTCAACCTTCGTACCTCGTTTGTAATTCGTCCTCTGCGCTTGCATCATTCGCTCAGCCATCGAATTTAGTCACACGGACGATTGATCGTCAGAAGCTCGGAAATGCAAGAAGTATGTCTTGAGTATTTCATCCGTTAGAGGGCCTGGGGACTTCACCAAAGCGTCTTCCCCTTTACCCGTCTTCGGGAAGGCAATAACCTCCCTCATAGATGATTTGCCCAACATCAATGTGATTAGCCTGTCAAACCCAAGTGCAATTCCTGCGTGTGGAGGACACCCCGCTCGAAGTACATCAAGCAGGTGGGAGAAGTCTGCAACCCTTTCTGGGCTCATCTTCAAGACCTGCCGCATTACGAATTCTTGCATTTCTGCGCTGTGAATGCGACGACTTCCCCCACCCAGCTCAACCCCATTGATGACCAGGTCATAGTGATCACCGATGACTTTTCTGGGATCAACGGCAAGCAAATCAACGTCTCCGGCTGACTTAGGCGACGTGAATGGATGATGCGTAGCGGTTAAGCCGGCGCTTCCACCTTGGCCAGGCTCATCTTGCGTCGTTGGCGAGAAGAGGGGGAAATCTATCACCCACAGCGGTGCAAATCCAATGGGCGGCTTGACGAGGCCCTGTCTTAAGGCAGCCGCATGGAGTGCCAATCTGAGGTTACCAAGAGTTGTCGAGCCACCGCTGAAGGGAAGGTCTTGGCGGGCTTGTAGAACTATGAGGTCACCGTCTTCGATCTGATAAATCTCTTCGACACGTTCGGCAGCTTCGAAACCTAGCGCTTGGAGGCCTTGAAGAGGTTTTCCGGAGTCAATGACAAAAATACCAGGGCCCCCGTCTGGGTTATTAACAAATGCTGTTCCCTCGGCCGAATCGAGGAAATTTGCGACGAATTGCTGCATCGTAGAAGATGCATCAGGCACACACTGACTGAAACGAAGCATTAGAGATTCCACGATTGGAGCTTGGAGAGGGGAGATTTTGCTGATAAGGTCACCAGGTAAAAGGTCGTCAATTCGTGAAGTCTGTATGCCAAGACGCGTATCAGGTTTATCGGAGCCGTAGCTAGCCATAGCCTCTCGGTAGCTCATCCTTGGAAACGGACAAGCAAGGTCGGACTTGAGGAATGTGGACCAGAGGGACCGTATCAATTCCTCGATGATGTGCATCACCTGGTCTGCTCCGACGAATGACATCTCCATATCGAGCTGGGCATCCAGTCAGAACGTTGAGGTCTTCTCAGGGGCCGAGATTTCTGCTTACTTGCGTGAATTCAGGCTGTCTGTCTGCCCTCAGATCTTCGTCTCGAAAGCAGCGAGCGAATTGATAATATTTAGGAATACCACTTCCCATGAGGATTTGCTTGAACTGCTGAGGGCTCTGGGGAAGTGCGTAGGCAAACCCCTTCCGTCTGGTAGGAACGATGAATTCACGAGCGCCTTCCGGGGTCGACTTGAAGAGAAGCGGGGTCTCAATATCAACAAATCCCAAGTCATGCAGTTTCGATCGTAGGGCCAGTCCAACATCGGAGCGGAAGGAAAGCGCTTTGCGTAGGTCCACGTCTGTACGTAATTGAAGATGGCGCTGGTCGGGCCCAAAGACTGTATCTGGAGTGGCAATGATGTCGGAAGGAAATTCGTTTAGAGACTGCACATATAGCACATCGAGTTCGACATGCTTGATCTTTCTGATGCTTCCCGAGTCTTGTTCGGGTCGCTGCTCTCTTTTCCGTAGTACACCTCTCACGGCTACTGGAGTGTGCATAGGCAGCTTCTTGACCAACTCGTGAGCAGAGCGATCTTTATTTGGTAGCTCTTTCGACGAAGAGACAAGTTGTATGCTGCACGTCCGGTCTTTGCTAATGAGCTGTACAAAGAGTAGATTCTTTGACAAATTGGCACTGGTTCCCAAGTATCCATGGAGGACGACAACTTGCCCCGCGTCTGGGGTTTCTAACTCTGCAATCTTGGAAAAAATGAACGTCTCTTCAGGGAAGTTGACTTTTAGATATTAGGATTGGTCCGTATCGAATAATGGTGCACTGGGTCAGGAATGCATTGGGAGTTCAAACGGCACATACTGGTAGCTTTGAAACGGTGTAGCAGGGAATACCATTGCTTCTCGTCCATCTGCTGCTTGCAAACACTTCCTCCATGGAAAGATCTTGGATTTGATGATACATGACACCAAGGATGTAGCCGCCATGTTGGCAGAATAGTGTTGGGAGAGCTGATATTCAAAGACGGGCGAATGTGGCCCCTTCTAATCCAGTACTGCGATATTCGAAAACTAAGGTCTCGTGAACAGCCTCCAGCAAGCATCACACTGATGCATGGACCCTCGGGAGTTGAAAAGGATACTCCGTACGTTGGGGGCGCTTCCAATTGCCTCAGCCCTCAGACCTACTCCGCTAAAATTAAGCGAGATTATATCTTAGAAGACCTAGGGGTCTATACTAACCCTATATAGCTAGTCACTCAGCTTTTCCTAGGCTTGGCATACACGTTTTACCCGGGCATGACTATGACGATGTTATGTAGGGAGTCTGAGAGCTGAGGCAAGCTTCCAAATGCTATTAATAAGCGCCTAGCGGCCCCCAGCGTCAGCCTTACAGCGGCTCTTCATGAATGCGTGCAGCGGGTGTTGGAATTTTCCTCTTCTGCATCCTTCCAAGTTTGAAAAAGTCTGTACTCCATCAATCTCACTGGACAACGGCTGACCATGCGTGCAGATGATGAAAGCCTAGAGTGTAGCGGATGATCAATTCCTCTTCCTCCAGCTGGTAGCTCTCCCCTTCCTGGGGCTCAAGTGGCTTCCATGTTGGCGGTATAAAGGAAGAATGATATCGGCGTTCGGCACACCCCTCTTGTTACAACACGGACGCGATGACGGCATCTCTGATCATTAGACTTGGAAGATGAGGATTCAAGGAAATTGTGGGACACACCGAAGGCCTGGCTAGTCTCCGTATTTGGAGCTCGAGCGTACATAGTCATCAATCACATCATCTTACTCTGAAGCCCAGCGTATGATTCAGTTTCCATGAGTCAGGAGTATACCGCAAGCTCAATGGAGCTTCGGCATGATCCCGCGGTTCCTGTAAGCGCTGCGGGAGAAAAATCCTTAGGCTGACAACAGTCACTTGCTTGCAAGCCTCAGCTTATGTGAATATAAGCATTGAGACGTAACATCAGCTTGACAATTTGTAAACCTAGAAACCTGGCATTTACTGCGACAGTCGCCGTTTTGCCACGTTGGCATCGCAGCGAGTGTCGATTTCTCTATAGTTTAGTGGTTTGATTTGCAGCTTTAATGCAAATCAAGGGTAAAAAATCGAGAAAAAAAGAGTGATCCATCTGGGGCTCGAACCCAGGACCTTGAGCGAACGATGAGAGATGACCTGAGTCACCGCTCAAATGTTAAGCTCACGTGATAACCAACTACACCAACAGACCCGCTATGTTTTGCTTGGTTTTTTTTGCCTAAAATGGCAATTGAAATTTGTGGTATATATATCTATGTTTATGCTTGTACTCCGCTATTCAGACAGTCTCGGAAACGTTTTTAATAAAAAGCAGTTTATAGCTGCGAGGCTATATTATAGCTTAAGGCTGGATAAATAATATAAATCGGAAGGTTCCTAAATTATCTAACGGCTTTATATAGAGGTGTTGTTATATTACTATAAAGTTCCGAAAAATTAGGAATTCGCTATTTCTAATAGCAGCGACAGTTAATAGGATCGATAGTAGATAGCGGTACCGATATATAAAAGTAAAGAGATAGTTCCTCTACTACTAATTATTATTCCTCTAGCAGCCGATATTATTTATACTACTCCTCCTGCGATTTTAGAACGGAATATCGTCTACTTCGCAGCTAAATCGTCTACTATCTATCTAAACTCTATCCAGATTTTCTATAAATAGATCAAATTAGTTCTATCGTTAACGATTTTCCGGCGTTCTATAAATAGTCGAACGATATATAGAATATTTAAATCGATAGATATATCTTATATTTAGGTATCAGACTTTTAGCAGTTAACGATCAGAGCAGTAATTATAACTCCGAAACTAATACTATTCCAAGCTTTCCGTTAAACTAGCAGCTTTAGAAGCTATTATTTCCTCTAATAGATTCCGAGCCGGATTATATTAGTATATCGTCGAGATTTTACGAACTATTCTTTCTAAAACCTTTTTCCTCTACTAACGCCTAGTTGGACTATATAAGTATACCGTCGGAATTTTACGAACGAACGTTACTAAGCGTCCCTATATCTAAAATATCTCTGTATTCTAGGTCTATAGAAACAGATATTTTTAGAAAGTAAATTAAAGAAATCGAGGGCCGTTAGACGGTAATCGAATATACTTTTAGATATATAAAAGGTAGTTAGACGAGGATCGAATATACTCTCGAGAGTATAAATAACCGTCGGGCGAGAATCGGCGATATTTTCGCGAACCTAAAAGGTCGTTAGACGATCTTCGAAGTAGAATAAAATATTCTTAAAGAGATAAAACGCCGTTAGTAGACCAGACTCGTAAATAAAAACTATTATAACTATTATAATAATATTAGGTTCGCCGAAAAAGATAGCTAGGTTAATTTAGGCTTTTAAAATAGCTAAACCGAAGAAGATTTCTTCTACGTAGCTAATAATATAGGGAGCTCTTTATAGTACGGCCTTGCCGAGGACCCCTATAATAGCGATAATATCGACGATATCGAAATCTTTACTTATCTATCGAGCTCTAAAATAATCTAAGCTAGAGATAAATTTTTCTTTAAAACGTTTAATATCGTTAGTCGGAAGCGCAGCCTTAAGGCTAAAGAAAATCGTAGCGATAGTACCGACGAGTAGGCTAATTTATCGGGCTTTAGATAAAATAAAGAGGGAAAATATCCTCGGTATAGTCTACGTAGTAATCTTAGAAAGCGAACGAGGAAGGAATAGATTCTATTTTATATTCTTTTATAGTAGCTCTTTTAGAATCTAAAAGTTAAAACGATAATATTAGATATTAAAATTAGAGATATATAGTATATTAAATATCTTAATACTATAGCTAAGTATAATAGCTCCGTTTAGAATAGATTAAATCTATTCTTCCTAGTAACTTGTATCTACGCTCTCTAGAGAGTTCGAGCTAAATTATCGAATAAAATTAATACTGGCGCTGAATACCTTTAGATCTCCTATATAACGTCGGGGGTCTATTATAGAATTCCAGTTTAGATCTTGTCGACTATAGAATTCTTTTCGGTAGTTTTATAGTAGCGATATTTTACCTGTATCTCTTATAGTAAAGAGGTACGAATACTTTAAAGAATCGTTTTTTAATAATTTGACGTATATTAGCTGGAATATCAGGTATAGCTGCGGCGGTATAATATTTACTTAGGATTTTAATAGTTCTATCCGCTAAGTAGAACTCTTATATAATCAGGTATTAGTCGCTATAATTATTAGAACTGGAATAGATTTATATATCGTCTGATTTCGATAGTTAGACTGCCAAGATTATATTATTAATAAAAGGTTAGAGTTTAGTACCCTATTTTACCTCGAAAACTATAGCGGACGATAGGGGATTTCCAGATAAAACTAAGTCGGAGGGAAGAAAACCCAAATTTCGAGGTTCGCTCGCAGATATTCAATATTTCGAAGCATATAACTCTACCAGATCGGCTCTAAAAGTTATAATTCCGATATTATTCGAAAGTTCTAAATCTATTTACTCTAAAATACAATTTTTAAATAATCCTACCGGTAGTATATTAAGTTAGGTTTTAGTAATAGAGAGATAGAAGGGCTTGACGCAGCTTTATTTAGCTCTACCTAGCTCTAAACAGCCCTATAATCTCTTTTAATAATATAAGGCGGTTAGAAGCCCTAGCTTTATAGCGCTATATACTAATACGCTGAAGGTAAAATCAATTTAAAAAGAGTAGAATAGAGTATATAGACGTAGCGCTTTCGAATAATACCGGAATTATCGCTTCTGGAACAGATTTAATAGAGTTATAAGCTGTTATTTTATATTCCAGGAGTTTAACCGGCAGTCTTTTTTCTTCCGACTTTGTTTTATCTGGAAGCCTCCTATCGTCCGCTATAAAAGACACTATAGAATTATTGTTTAGGCCTATACGAATATATTTTAGTAGTACGTTTTACGTGTTTAATAATAGTATAGAAATAAGTTTTTTATACTTTGTTTAAGTCTGGTTATTTAAATAAGCGTTATTCGTAAAGTTAAATCTATAGTTCTAGCAATTATTTAAAACGCCTAAAATACTAACCAGATAATCTAATACTACTACGACCTTGATCGTTCGTAATTAAACACGACTATATATTTTTCTTCGAGATTCCAGCCTTTTATTAGCTTCCTATACCTTCCTATTTTAGATATAATCTAATATCTTCTTCTAAAATTCCAGCCTTTTACTTTCTTCTAATATATATCAGGTTCTAGTAATTGCGCCAGTATTATATAGGTTTTATTCGGCGGTTTTATATTATTCGGATAACAAGCGTACTGGTAGTCTCGCTATAAATTATCTAACCTAGAAACTTTCTTTAGTCGTATATTATTATTAATATTTCTATACTGGTTACGGATATGGTTTTATACTGAAATAACGTTTCCGAATCTTTTATTATAGCGGTACTAAATTCATTTTATAATCGGCTTCTTATAACCGTCGGCGTTAGTTAAATTATCGGGCGATACTTTAGTATATTTAAAATTAATCGCTTTAAAGCCGGGCGGAAGTAGAAATTTATACTTGAAAGTATTAAAAGGAAACCGTAAAGGCTTTCGTAGAGGAATTTTTAAAGTAATTTCTATAATCGCTTCTAGGATAGATTACTAAATATAGTAGGCTTCGATCGTTGTAAATATAGTATACTATTAAAAGTTAGCGGTTATTTTCTATATTATAAATCTTTTAGCTTCCGTCGATATATTTATATAAGATATAGAGGATCGTATAGTTTATAAGTCGCAGGTATTTTCCGCCCTTCTATCCGTATAAACCGCGCTTGTTTATAATATTTTTTCCGGTCTTGATTCGTATCTATATTCTTAAACGTAATATAAACGATATAATAATCCTGGTAATATAAATATAAAGCGTTCTTTAGCTTCCAGCGATTAGTTCTAATAAAGTTATTAAAGTCTATTTCCCGCCGTAGCTATTTATTATAAAATCCAGACCTACGCGTAAAAGTAGTTATATAGCTATTATAGCGATACGAATATCGAATAAATTCTAAAAAAGGATAATTTTCCGTCGAAAATATATCTCTTAAATCTAAAGGATATAGGAACCTCTAGTCTTTATAAATTAAAATATATAAAGCGCAGTAATTTGGTTATATATTCTAGCGACGGAAGAATATAATCTTTTCTCTATTATAATTAGCTTTCGTTTCCGAAAAAAGCTACGATATATATTTAATCTGGAACTCTTTAGTTTTAGATAATTTAACCTCGTATTTTAGAACAGGTTTTCGATTACGAGCTTTAACGACTCGATCGTAGTTTTTAAATAATAATATCTTTCGTTTTTTAGAAAGATTTTCCGAAGGTTCCTCGGATATTTAATTATTAGAAGTAAATTCGATATTAGAAGCTCCGCGGTTACTCGCGTTAGAAGGCGAAGACGGATAGAGATTCGCCCCCGGATCCGAGAAAAGGTAGGGACGACTTATTATATTTAAAGGTAATAAATTATCTTTTTCTATAACCGAAGCCGGATAGAAATAAAATATCCTACCCGAAATTATATATAGCTAGAAAGGTATTCTATTAGATAATATAAAATCGAATCTATTACTAAACCTAAATTTCTAACGGGAATTCTATTCGTCTACGGTATTGCCGCCTAAAGAAATACTGGTCGTAGAACCGAGTTCGGCTAAATTTTCTCGGGGAAGATCTGCAATTATTAGTAGCTTATAATTTATCTAATCGACTTCGGTAGCAGGATACTGGTAGATTATAGAATTTTCGTAGGTCGTAAGATTTTAGTAGGTTACAGGATTATAATAGGTCGTAGGATTTTAGTAGATCGTAGGAACTTGGTAAAAACCAGCTTCTTTATTTTTAGTCCTTTAGCCGAATACTATACTAGACCCTGGCTTAAAGTAAACGAAGGAATTTTAGAATAGATCTGCTTTTATATCTATTCCGTCTATCCTATATATAGTAGCTGTTATTTCGGGTTAGATTCTAGAATCTCTGCTTATATTCTTGTAACGTCCCTGTGTATCAAAAGGTGTTACGTTCGAGTCTAGCTACAGCCGTAGACGTAGTCCGAGCTATTAAATAGTAAAGGAGTCCTAGTATAGATTATTATAACTAATCCTATATACCCGTAGAAGTATAGTTATAATATTATAAGGTATCTTCGTTATAAAATAATTAAAAAGAGAATAGTAGAAACGTATTTAATAATTATATTAACGACTAATAAAAAAAACTATCTATAGAAATAACGAGCGATATATATAGTAAAAGTAGCTATAAAAGCCGACGGGTAGCCGTCTACTAAAAGTCCTATCCGGAAGGACGGTTATATCGGCTATAGGCGGCTATAGATAATTAGGCTTATTTATCTAACTAATTCCTCTATAGAACCTCTATAGAATCGCGGACGTAATACAGCTCCCTCTATATCGCTTTCCTAAAGTTTCTTAAGGCTCTTTAGGCGTACTTAAAATATTTTCTAGATTTTTAAGTATTTTTTTTATTAGAGAACTCTTTCTATTTTACTAAAAACTCGTCCGTTTCTTTCCTTTTATTTAAAATTTTTTTAACTTCGTATTCTTTTCGTCTTTAGTAGTATTAATATTTTACTAACGGAATATAATCTGGTGCTTTCTTTAGTAATCTAATATAGAACTTAGGAAAAATTTCTATTATCGGAAATTTTAAATATACTGTCGTTCTCTAAATATTCTAAACTTTAAAAGCTCCTATATATAGTTTATTAAGTTTTCTGTCTATTAAATTTTTTATCGAAAGTAAAATCTTATTTCCTTTATTAATTTTATAGTATTTTCTTAATTTATCTAACCTCTATTTAACTTTTTCTTTTACTATTTAAATTCTTATTTTAGCTTTATTCTAGTTATTCTTTATCTTATTAATAAAAGATTATACCGCAGGGTTTTTTATATCTAAATATATTTCCTTTCGAATACTTTTACTATAAAGTAATTTATCTGGTATTATTCGAATATCTTTATTATAAAATAAATTAATAGCTATCTAGGCTATCGGAAGAAATTAAATCTAGTTTTTTCTTTTATTTAAGTAATAGATTTTTAGATAAGTTTCTAATATTTAATTTATTCTTTCTATTTATCCGTTAGTTTATAGATAGAACGATATTAATATTACTTATTCCGCGCCTACTATCTATATTAAGCCTTTTATAAAGTTGAAGATAAATAATTTATCTCTATCTAAAATAATTTTTTCTAAAATTTCGTTTTCGTAGAATACTATCTATAGAAGTAGAAAAGCTAACTATTCTGCTATTATAGTCGTTTTATATAGTACGAACCTTATATACTTCGTAAATCTATCGATAATTATTACTATTATATTATACGAAACTTATATATACGGGTTAACCGATTCTAATAATCTTATAACGAAATCTAATATAATCTACTAGTAAGACGTATCTAGCGTTTATATCGGCTAATACTTTCCTACCGGTCTCTAACGATTTATTTTTACTATTATATAATTTAGACAGTTTTAAATAAATTCTTCTATATATTTTTTAAATACCGATATATTAGTTTTTTTTTAAATTCTTTTTAGTATTTTAGTAATACCTTGGTACCTAGCTGTCTTTGGATTATACGCTTATCTAATTATATTATTAACTTTTTCTAAAGCTTTTATTTATTCGAAAATATTTCCGACTTTTTTTAATAAAGGCCTAGATATTTTTTCGGCAGCTTCGTAATCTGATCTTCGGTTTAAAATATCTATAACTATATTATCGGTACCTTTAATATATCTAATTTCGAAATCGTAGTAGATTATTTCTTCTACCTATCTTATTTATCTTTAATTTAGTTCTTTATCTACTAATAGTAATAGTAGATTTTTATAGTCTATATATACTACTATCTTATATTTAGTTCCGTTTATATAAATTTTCTAATACCTAAAGTTTGCTATAATTACTAATATTTTCTTATCCGTTATTATATAATTAACTTCTACTAGAATTAATTTTCTTAAATAGTATCTAAATAGTTTTCTATTCTAGAAAATATATAACTCTATCGCCCGATCCGAAGCGTCTATATAGAGGATAATCTATTTTTCCGGGTTAAAAATTACTAAGGCTTCTTTAGATACGAAATTCTATTTAAGTTTTTTAAATACTTTATTTTAGATACGTATCTACTAAAAAGGTATATTATTTCGAAATAAATCGGTAAACGGAATAGTTTTCTTTATATAGCTTTCTATTATATTCTAATAGAACTCTATAAATCCTAAAAAATTTTAAATATTTTTTTTATTTTTTAGTACTAGCTATTCTCGTATTGCTTATAATTTATTCGCTTCTATAGCGATACTTCTTAGTCTTATTATATATCTAAAAAACGTAACTTTTTATTTATAGAATTCTAATTTTTTTTTTAATTCTAAAATTATATTTTCTAAACGCTTATAATATTTAGTAGATATATTATATATATTCTTTTTTTATTTCCGAAAAGATTAGTACGTCGTCTATATAGACTATAATAAAGATATCGAGATAGTCGTATAATACCTTATTAACTGCGCGTTATAGAGTCGCCGGTATATTTATTAACCTAAAGGATATAACTAAGTATTCGAAAAATCTATATTTAGTTCTAAACGTAGTTTTCTATTTATTTTCTATCTTAATTTATAATAGGTTAAACGTATCTTTTAGATTAAATTTTATAAAAAATTTAGCTCTTCCGATTTTACTTTTTAGGTCTATAAAGAGCGGGAATAGATATTTATCTTTTTATATTATTATATTAAGTCTTTTAAAATCGATATAAAGTCGAAAATTACTATTTTTTTTTAAAATAAATATAACCGATTATTTTATTTTTAATTTAGAATATTATATATATCCCCTTTTAAAATTATAATCGATATATTATCTTAATACTTTCGATTATTTATTATTTAATCTATAGATTAGCCTAGCTTTTAGCTTTTTTAGCTCTATTATAATAATTTTATAGTCTTCCTAGATATAAGCCGGTAAAGATAGCCTTCTTTCCGGTTCCTTTAATATATTCTAGAATTTCTTAAATAGTTATAAAATTTTATTTATAGTAGTTAATTTTCCTTTAGTCTTCTATTTCCGAATAAAGATTTTATATATTTTCTATATCTCGGCTATCCTTTTAGATATATTAAAGAAATAGTTTCCTATTTTTACCTATATTATTTTCTAAGCGATCTCTAGATTTTATAATATAAGTTATAGAATACCTAGATAGATATCTCTTTATATTTTTATAATATCGAAAATAATCCTTTCTTTATATCTATTATTTTGTATCTATATAGATTTAATCTAATACTCGACTCTAATATATCCTATTTTATTAATAGTTCCTATAAAGTAAAGTTCTGTTTTTTTAATTAAAAGGACGTTAAACTTCTTTACGTATTCTTTTAATATAATATTCTAAATTATTTCTAAGTCGATTAAAGCTTCTATAGGTCGTCTAAATAACGTTAGTTAAATAAAAATCCGATTTTTATCTATTTTCCGGGATTATTAAAGTATAACGTCCCTATATATTAGAAGGCGTTACGCTCGAGTCTAGCTATAGCTATAGACGTAGTCCGAACTACTAAATAGTAAGGGAGTTCTAGTATAGATTATTATAACTAATCCTATATACCCGTAGAAGTACGGTTACGATATTATAAGGTATCTTTATTATAAAGTAATTAAAAAGAGAATAGTAGAAACGTATTTAATAATTATATTAACGACTAACGAGAAAAACTATCTATAGAAGTAATAAGCGATATATATAGTAAAAATAGCTATAAAAGCCGACGGGTAGCCGTCTACTAAAAATCCTATTCGAAAGGGCGGCTATATCGGCTATAGGCGGCTATAGATAATTAGGCTCGCTTGTTTGACCAATCCTTCTATAGAATCTCTATAGAGTCGCGGACGTAACAATTCTCTATTCCGTCGTTCTATATTATACTATTTACTAATATAGATTGATTTCTAAAATCCTGGAATAAATTCCCGGCCTCTATTCCGTAGTTCTATCCGTACGAATCTAATCCGAACAGTTTTTTTAAATTTCGATAAAAGGCTTTAGTCTGTATTCCGCTATTCTATATTATACTATCTGCGAACTCGAACTAGTCTATAGAGTTCTAGAAGCGGCCGGTTTCTATTCTATCGCCCGTCCGTATTTCGGTAGTATAGTCTGCCGGAAAGATAGAAGTATAGAAAAAGCCGTCGTATTTATTTACGTCGCTCGGTAGAAGTAATAATATCGGGTCCTATTATAAAATAGTATCCTATTATAAAATAAAGTCCTTTACGCCCAGCTATAGCTGCTAGTATAAGATATTAGGTTCTATCCCAAGCAATTTTTAATATCGTTAGGCAGGAGGTAGAAACGAAGGTACCGGATTTAGTCCGCTATAATACGCCTATTAAAAGAGTATTTAATAGTACGTAAATAGAAATATACGCGTTTTATAGAATCTATAACTCTAGTATAGCCTTATACGACCTTTAATATTGAAAGTTTGCCGTATATTAGAATACTACCGTTTTCTAGAACTCTAGCGTACCCCGGGAGTTTATAATACTTTAAATATCCGCTATATTATTAAAGGCTGCTATACTCTGGTAGCTATATATATAGCTAGCCGAGCTCCCGCTTTATAGTAAAACTTCTATAACCGGTCTTTAGCCAGGAGAAACTCTATAGTTTAAACGATTCTATTTTGATTAGAAGCCTGAAACCGGCGATTTATATTAAATATAGTTAATTAAATCTATAATATTAAATAGAAAAAGTTAAAACTATAAGGATTTCAAGTAGATAATATTCCCGGTTAGTAAAATTATAAGAGTAAATAAGCTAAAATCGATAATAAATTTACTAGAACGGCTTTAGATATTCTAAAGAAAGTCCTCTGTTTAATAGCAGCTTGGCTTTTAAAATAGTCTATACCGCTGGATTAAAGCAGTATTAGGTATCTTGCCGTCTACTAGAGTGGAATAAAAGGTATAATAGGACGACTTACTCTAGAAAGTATAGAGTACGTTATAAAGAAAACGGTATACGGCTTTTTTCTTATCTGTAGTTTTACCGACGATACTATCTATATAGCTATAACTATAGACTGCTTGCTATAATTTTAAAGCTGGTAGGCCGTATTTAATAATTATTTAAATTTCGTAGCGGATGTACGTACGCGGAAAACTAAAATAATATTTCGGCTTTCGGATTAATATAGATAAGATACGATCTAAGTATATTCGGGAATCTTTACCGTCTATAAAACCGTAAACTTTGTTCTAATCCGACTAGGTTTAGTATTATTCTTTAATTATAGTTACGGGTTATATAAACTACCTTAATAGTTTATTAATAGGTCTTTTACTATCTAAGTTTTATCTTCTATTTTAGATAGTATAGTATATTTTCCTATATATTTATTAGCTTCTATTAACGTATAAAGTAGTAAGCGCCGCTTTATACTACTATAGTAAAATCCGATAAACGTTATATCTATCTACGGTCGGATTATATTATTATTTAATAATAAAGTTTTTAGCGATAATATAAATAGGGAAACTATATTGATATTAGATTCTAAAAGCTAATTTAAAACTCTATACGATATCTTTCTATCGGGCGTCCGACCTAAAATATTACCGTTAAAAATACTATTACTATTAAAGGACTATATTCGTTTATTACGATTCTAGTACTAGAATTAGACGTAGAAATATCTTTAAATCTACTATTACTACCTTTAACGCTCCGGTTCGGCGAAATAGCTAGAAAATATATCCGCTAGTAGGTCCGCCTTTCTATTTAATTTCCTTTATTTATCTATTACCGGTCCAGGTCCGATCCGATTTTATAGATACTTCGAGATAACCGCTAGCGTCTATAGCTTTAGATACTATTCGGAATAATAATAAACTTTATAGCTTTTCCGCCGCTATAGAAAACCTATCTATATACGAAATCGTTCGATTACGGTATTTAGGCGCTCTTTAGTAGCGAGGTACGAGATAACTTACCTATATAAATAAATAATACTATAAAAAAACTATTTTACCGATTCTAGAATAATAGAATATTATTTTATAATATTAGAACACGTATCTGCTGATTTCTAAAGCTTGGCGGTTTTTACGACCACTCGATTTTATTATTCTCTTAAATATAGATAATAACCTCCCTCTCGCCTTCGCCTAAAGCCTGCGGGTATAGTATTCGTACGACGATTATACGACGACGCTAGCCCGCGTAAAGGTATAGTATTCCACTTAGTACCGTACTAGCGCCGACCTCGATAATTTTATTAGATCTAAAAGTTATAAATCTATAGATACTTTTTATTTCTATTATTATAAATACTATATAGTATATATAATCTACGAAGCCGTAGATATTAACTACGATTAAATAGAATATTAAAATAGAACGCGTTTCCTATAATATTAATACCGAGCTATCCCTGAATATTATATTAAATACGACCTTCCTTGCTTAATATAGTACGCTGCTTTTATTACCTTCGAGATATATTATATTTAGGCGTCGGTTTTCTATTAGGTAAAGAATTTCCCGCTATTATAACGGAAACTGTACCCGCGATACTATCTTTATCCGATCTTTAAATCGGCCCTTCCTTATTTATTTTTAGCTGTATCTATTATATTATAGGAACTAGTCTCTAAAACGGCAGATAATAGTCTACGAAATAGGCCGAATCTACGTTATAGTTTCTATCTACTTTATTATTTCCGAAGATATACTAGCGTAGTAGTATTATAGGCCTATATAGTCTACTATTATTAAAGGAAGAAAAAGAAAGATTATACGGCTAAAATCCGTCGTACCGCCGTCTTTTAATAAAATTATTAGAATACCGATAGAAATATAAAATCCAGGTCTACTTCTATAGTATTAAAATTAAAACAGGTCTAAAGGCCAGAATTTAACTAGATAGACGTCCTCGATTAAAAGCTTCGCCTATAATAGATTATAATAGGGATCGTTTTATATAGTAGTTTGTTCCTAAATACTTTACGGTATACGATATATACGTTAGTTTTACGGATAATATTAGATATTTTATATTTTTATCTATAAACGATATATAATTGGATTTTATATTTCGATACTATATATATGCTTTTCCAGTATTCTTTCCTTTAATAGCAGAAGGTACTATACTTTTAACTAGGATAGTAAAATAGCCAGTTTCTCTATACTATATTAATAGTATAATACTTTTTACTACGAGAAAGTTTTTTTACTTTTCTATCTTTTTTTTATAGGTTTTTCTTTTTTATTCGTAGTAATATTATATACTATTCTATTAGTAAAAGTAAAAAGATTACTAAACTCGTCTACTTTACTAATACGTTAAAATACGATATTAGTACGAATTTCTAGCCTATAATCTATCTCTGCAGATATTTTATACTATTTTATCATACGACTATTATAGAATATACAAGACGATATATAACTTTTTCTATAATAACCTTCGTTTATTAAATATATTTAAATATATCTTTTTAATATTCTAAAGACTGCCTGCCTCGAAGGCAGTTCGATTTCTCTACTAATTAACTACTATAGATATACGCTAAAAAAAGCGCGCGTCTAAAAGTAGTATCCGTTATATATAGACGCGTCTATCTATATAGAATTAATATTTACCTTCTACTTCCGCTTTAATATTAGAGTTATATTAGTCAGGAAAATCTTTATTAGCAAAGACTATTAACGTAGATATTAATACCGTAAATTAAAGGAAGCGTTTATTAGTCGATACAGAGGTAATTATTATTACTTTCGTAACGCCTATTCGATATACCTATCTATACGCACTTATATATCTTTAATAGCGAGAATCTATTAAAGTTCGCTATATTATTAATACTATCTATTCTTTCGGCGAGTCTTTTTTAGAAGATAAAACTATAGGGTAGGACGAAGACTGGAGTTATTTAAGGTTTCGTTAAAAGAAGACGTTAACTATTTAAATAGCTGAATATATCTATTAACTATATTTAATTTAGATAGCTATTTATTGCTACAGATATTTAAACAGCTTTTATCTATTTACTTTAAAGTAAATAAAGAGGACTATAAATATTATTATATTTGCAGGCACGCTGACCTATTATTATAAACTTTATACCTGGTCTTTGATTTTTTAAAACTGTCTAGTATTTAAAATTGATATAGTAAAAAGATACGAATAGCTTGGTTATTATAGTCTTTAAAAAAGAAATTTTAAAGGATCTTTAATAGAAACTATATAAGGCTGCTATAGTCAGCTTTTGCTTTTACTCTAGTAATAATAATAATCTATACCTAAATCGATTCGAAGTTCTCTAATATATATTAACGTCGGAGGACAACGTATAGCTTTATATACTATCTCCTTCCGATAGCTGACTTATCTCTTATATGTAGAAAAAGGTAATAAACCCTTAAAAACGTTGTAGAAAAAGCGCAAAATTGTTATTTTAATATTTACGAAAACCATTGAAATAGAGCACGCAGCGCTTGCTATATATATCCTATATACAATCTATCTTTTTATTTAGAAATAATATAAAATTTGGGAATTTAGTAATAACGCCGTACTTTTTCTAAACGATTCTACGTGCGTATCTGCGTATAAACCAATAATAAAGGATATCTTTAAAGATCGTCAAAACCGTCTTTTATTATATTAAGGTACGATTTCTGTAAATTTAATTATCTGATAATTTTATAGATATTTCACGTATCCTCCCGCGTGCAACGTATATAAAAGACTTTAAAAATTAGGAATTTCTTAAATTCTATAAAATTAGAGAAAACGTAAATTATATATTCCAGTTCTAATATAGAAGAAAAAGCTGCCGTTATTGATTTTGACCTCTATAGTTATCTATATTCCAGCTTTTTATATACTTTTATATAATCTCTGTTTATATAATTACCTTTACTCTGGCTTTTTAAACGCTTTTCTATTATTACTAATTCGCCTAACTCTATAATAGATCGACGAGATTCTAAACTTTATTTATACCGTTTAAATTAGAGAAAGAACGGCTATTATTTTACCTACTAGTTATTAGATATTATCTAAAAACGCAAACTCGTTTATATCTAAAAGATCGTAGAACTACTTTATTCCTATATATCTTCTAGATAATAGAAAAAAGAACTGACGGTCGTACTTTTTACTAACTATAATCTATTCTAAAAGTAATTCGCTATAGACCGTAATTACTTTACGGATAGATATACGAAGCTTATATCTAAAAAGATATAGAAGCTTAAAACTAGATATAGCGACGGGATACTAGAACCGGCGCCGCTTGCGCAAGCGGTAACAGATAGTTTCAGTAAATTAGAAGATAATTCTAGGGTATTCCTTTACTAATATAGTATAGATTTCGTACTATACCGGGTTCAACAGATAGTATAATAGGCCTAAAGCTCAGGCGCTAATAACGTAGAATATATTTACCAGGACCCCGATTTAATAGATAATCCCGCTGCTGAACTGGATTTCGATATAACGGCCCTCGCTATAGCCGACGGTAATAATTAGAATATCTTTTCTAAAAAAGTAGTACTATAAATTTAAAAGAATAGTAATAACTACGGCGTAGAATTTTTAGGCCTAGAAGTTTATATAGTAGATAGCTAATTATACCTTTAATAGATAGCTTTAGAAATACTAACGCCTGATAGACCGAAATTATAGGAGGTAAGATTAATCCGAATACGATAGATTAAAAGAGAAGATAAGATCTTTATATTAAAAATGGCTTTCTAGATAGAATAGTCAGTACTTTTAACTATATTACCTTACGGAAACTAATAGCTATTAGGCTGGAAAAATAGAAAAAGATAATATTAATTATAACGCTGCGCAGATAAACCAGACCGGATATAAAGTCTATTATATTCTATAACCCCGTAAGGAAAAGGTTGTTAGATACGCTACTAACGGATATACCTCTAATAGATACGCTACTAATACTAGAATAACGGGTATTAAAAAAGTACCCGGAATATACTCTAATATAAAAATAAATTAATCTAAAATAAAATCGACTCTATATAAACTAATCGCGGTATAGATAATCTAAACGGGCTTTAGAAACAAGATATAAATCGAGGCTAGAATCCAAGGTCCAGCGGTAGGATCTAAAAGACGTTATAACGATTACGACTCTGACGCTAAAAGATAAAGCGAGTCGAAGAAGATAGATCTAGCCGTTAAGCGTACGAAGCTCTAAGTCGATAATAGAGAATCTATAATAGGACCGGAAGGAGAGGTATAGGAAAAGATAAACGTTAAAATCCTAATATCCCGGCGTCTAATTACCCGGCCCAAATATACGCGCGGGCTAAAGCCTTCCCTATACTATATTAGCTAACTCTATTAATATTACTATCGGTATTATAAAATATTATAGCAACTAGTATAATAGATAGGCGTTTAGTTTCTACTAGTATTACCGTTAACGTTTATAAAATTCTAAGGTAACTAGTAGAATAGATAGACGTTTGGTTTCTAAAAAGATATATAGTTATAGTTATCTATTAAATAATAAGAAAATCGCTATACTAAAGTAATATTAATACTAGAATCTACGCGTAGCTTTATAATAAAAGTAAATAACGAAGTTAACGTTTTTTATATACTATAAAGAAGTAATATAAAGCCCGAGTTAACAATATCGTTTACGTTTCGTTTAGATTTTCTATTATAAAGCGAGCTATACTATCTTATAATACTTTTCTAATAAATTTAACGTATTTACGGTTTAATAGATAGTCTAGGATTTTATCTAGGATTTTATCCTCGTCGGTTAGAAAATTATTAAACTTTGCTATACCCGCTAAAGAAAAGTAATAGCCAAGATTTCCTATCGTAAATAATTACGAAAGAAATATAAGGCGGCTATAGTTTACTCTAATATTATAGAGTAAATAGAAATCGCAGACGATAATAGATTTAGATATCGATATATTCGGAAAATTCCTAATCCTATAAAAACTAGTACTAATAATCTACTCTATCTAATCGAATATAATAGGGACTATTAAAGTTTGCGAGTCGAAATACTATATACGCCGAGGTATCTGCTTAGTTATATTATAGCGAAAGATATCGCTAGGGGACTAATTATAGTCTACGATATTCTATCGGTACGAGTTATTCTTTCGACCGACGTCGAGAAATAATCCTCTACGACTAAAAGGTAATAAGCGCGAAAAGACTATTAGATATAGAAGATAGGAAAGATTTTTACTAGTTTCGATATATTTCTAGTAAACGCTCGGACTACTAAACTGGAATAGTCGGAAGCCGGATTATAGTAAAGCAGGAATCTAAACTTTTCTAGAAATCAAATAATATCTAAAAGGTCTCTTTAAATACCTCGTTAAATTTAGGCTCGCGATCTATACTACCGGGGTCTATAATACTACTATTATTATCGCCGATATTATCTATACTATTCTAGTCTATAACCGTTTCTACGAAAGATACCCCGGTATCTATAATATATATAGAAATATAAATCCGTACTTTTATAGTTTTATAGATTTACTAAATTCTAAAGAAAATAGCTTCGATTTACCGAACAGTTTACTCTAGCGATTTTAAAGAAATATAATATTTCTCTAACGCGTCGAGCTTCTCGTTTAGCTAGTAAAGCTATTCTCTTACGAAATTATACTACTAGCTGGCGGGAACAGTATCTTTAGCGATAAAAAAAACCTTGTCCGACTCTATAAATAATATATAAGTTAAGAGAAAATCCTATTATACTAACTAGAAAAAGATCTATCGCGGATTCTTATCTATTATAAAGCCCGGGCTATAGCGTATAGAGGAAATCGAATAGTCGTTTACAGTAGCCTAGCAGTATCCTTTTACTTTAAATTCTACGAAAAGCTCGGTAGGATCTTTATAATCTTTAATTTTAAAATCTCTAAATATCGGGAAGATACTATAAAGTTTAATATCGAAGTTATTAGAATAGTAGTAAAAAGCTTTCTACAAGAACCGTATTAGTACTAAAGCTTTCTTTTATATTTCTAGTCGGGGTTCTAATATCCCGACGGGAGCTCTTTTAAATATAGATATATCTATTAACTCGATATTAGTATACGGGTTAAAGCTAATAAATAATATCAAGGACTATAATAATTTATAGCCAGAATATTTACTATATTTCTATCTCTCCTTTTACGTATTTATAGATAACCTTTAGAGCTTTTCCCAATCGTATTAATAGAACTATAAATAGTGCGAACTCGGGCGGAAACGCGGGAAGCGGGTATAGTATCTAATAAACGCGGAAGCCGCGTAGTATATACCGCCCCTCGTTATTTATTATTAAATAAAGATAATATCGGGGAAGGATAACAACTATATCAGGCTCGTAGGCCGCCGAATTTATAATTACGAACTATATATACTCCTATTAGACGTTCGATAGCCTGAACGCCTAATTAATATTGCTTTAGCGATTACTACGAGGTTCTATATCTTTATATTTAAGATTAATTATTATAAGCGACGATTTAGTATCGGAGTCGAAAATAGTAAAAACTCTATTTATCGGAAAAGACGCTGTAAATATCGTATCCTCTAGAAAAAAGGCGCAGTCTAGTTAACTTTCTTCGAAATCTTTAATAAAATATTCTATCTATACCGCTATATTCTCGTAGATAATCGCTTCGGCTTTAGCCGCTATTTAATTACTGGTTATATAGTAGTAGCTGCGTTTAACCTTTATTAAAAGTAGATAATTATATATCTTGGAGGGAAGATTATATTAATAGTTAAAAATATTTCGAAGAAAAGGAAACGAGCGGATATATTATCTAAAAATCGGGTCGTATATAGTAAACCTCTTTAGTTTATAGATATATACGGTTTTAGACTTTATTCGATCGTATATAGATCGCCGAAAGTAGATATAGAATAACTTATTCTATATCTATTTTTCTAAACTACAGCTAGTAAACTATAGTATATTAGTATTAGAGGCGAGCGTACTAAATTGCAGTTCGACGTAGTAATAGAAGCCCGTATACGGTTAATTCCCTTATTATAATTAGGAAATACTCGGCCTATATAGTCTACTAATCCCCTCGTAAATAAACGTAGTAATATTTAATACTTGGATATCTATCCCTACAAAAAGTAACGAGCTTTATAAATATAAAAGTCTTTAATAGGAAAGTGGTATATTCCTATACCTTTTTATATAGGTAGGCGCTATCTTTTAGCTATAATCTTCGGGTAAACGGCTTTTTAAATAACGTTAATCCTCTATTATTCTGCGGTAGCTTTAAAAATACTATCCAGCTAGACTAGAAATCCCGCTTTATATTAGAAAAATATATTCTATAGTTTATTAATAACCTCTTCGCTAGAAGTATAGTAGTCTTTTTTAAACGTTTCCTCTTTAATATTATACTAGTTATTTATCTCTTAAATATACGCGCGGATTATACTATACTATTCTAGATAAACTTTAGATAAAATAGTAAATATAGTTTTATATCTACCGTCTATTCCCCCGAAGCTATTTAGTTTAATACTATTCTGTTTTTCTATAAAAAACTTCCTACGCGAAAGAAATTAACAACGCTTTACCGGAGTCTTAAAGGAAAACGTAAAATCTAAAAGTATTACAGTATTCTTATATATAATAGGTCCGGTACAGACGTTAAAATTAATAAAACGATCTATAACTATATAGAGTCAGCACTTTAAAAAGATAGTATTTTAAATAAATTCTAGAAATTTTCGACGTACCTTTTACTTTATAGGAATTCTATATCTATTTATCGACTGAATTCTAATTATATAGAATATATATAAATACCGGTAACCGTTTATATATTTAAAGATATTCGTTCTAGATTTTCTTTTTAGTATCCGGAACGGACTTCGGTAGATTTTTTAGTAATAGTAATAGTACGTATAAAAGCTAGGCTAGGTTTAGATTAATATTATTAATAAGTATCGGAATTCGTACTATTAAATACCTTACTTCTATCGAGGGTACGATATAGTTCTGTTAAAACTACGGCTATTAAATACCTTTTAGTTATATAGTTATTAACGGATCTGAGTAACGTAATATTAGTAAAAAGTCTAAAACTGCTATCTATATTAGTATTCTAATAGAATAGCTCGTTATATAGTAATTTAGTAATCGTACGAAAATTTGTATTCCGCCGGGAGCCTATAATAAGACGGTAGGTAAAGACGATACTAGTAATTCTAAATAAAGCGATCGATTTCTAGCTTTATCTATAGGTAACGAATCTTTATCTTCTATTATAAACTATATACGCAGGTATATTAGATAGCAGCTATAGTTTTTTTAATACAGAGTTAGTTATTGTATAGAGGCGTTAAATAATACCTTAAATAGTTTAAAAACTAATTCTAGCGACTCGTATACCGCTGCGTACCTAGATCAAATAAGTAAATAGGACTATACTATCGACGTTTATTAATAGAGCGGTTAAACCTTTTACCTTCGCCGAAACGAATAAATTTTTATATTCGGAAATAGAAAATATTCGCTTTTAACTCGTTATATATATATTTACGTTAAACAAACTCTAGAGTCCTTTTATATATAGTTCTTTTTAAATTAATCGTAATATAGCGACGGAAGGCGAGTTTCCGGATAATCTAAAATCGAGTTATAATTTATAGGTACCGTCGCTAAAGCCTATATTCTAATACGGTTAAAATACTAATTTTATCTTTTATACTATTCCTTTTCTCTTGGTATAAGATATAGTATAGCGAGGTAAAGCGAGGTTCTAGATAGCTTCTAAATCTTAATTTATAATTTAAATACTGTCGCCGAAACCTGAAATCCTAGAACCCGATACGGTAGAAGTATTAAGTTAATATATTCTTTAATATCCGTCTTTTCTCTTAATATAAAATATAGTATAATAAGGTAATATAAAATCCCGTCTAATTTAGAATTATTATTTTATAGAAATTAATAGTATCGTACCTGGAACTATAGTTTACCTATAACGTCCAGAAATTATTAAAGATAAAAACGATCACTTTTATAAATAGTATCCGCCTTCTCTTTTCTAATTCCTTTTTCTAACTTTTTACCGTTAAATAAGTATAGTAAACTAGAAAACCGACGACTTTAAAACCCGCTTCGCTCGATTTTATAACTTAAATAATCTAGCGGACGTTAGTATTATATTTAAGACCGTATACGATTCTATATAATCGCTTTATAATCTAGAGTTTCCCGAGGTATTCTTTAAAGACAGGTAATTTCTAGATTAATTCTACAACTTTATTAGCTGTAATAAAATCTTCGACTAGATAAAGATAATTATCTATAAATTCCGTATATCTATATATAAAAAGTAGGTTATATTATATATATCGAATCGATATATAGCTAATAGATACTAGACGATAGTTTCTAGATATTAAAGAGATCTAAAGATAGGGACGCCGCGAAATATTTAGTTATTATTTTATCTCGATTCGAGTACGATCGTCGTCTTCCTCCGAGATTCCACTATAGAAGCTATTACTTTACTAAAACAGATCTTTTAAAAGATAGATAGAAACGCTAGATAGAATATCTACTTTTATTAAAAGAAGGTATTAAGTCGGGGTCTAGTAAGAAAGCGGAGATCTAGAAGGCGTACCGTAGAATTAAAGACGTAATAAGACGTATATATATACCTAATTACTTAAAGACGTTACTAATATTAAATAATAGCTGACTTTTTAATAGTAGCTAGTATCCGCCGTAATCTAATAATATATATAATTTCTTTTCCGAACGATAAATCCGAAGGAAATAAAGATAAAAATAAAGATAAAAATAAGATAATAGTACTCTGATCGCCTATTTACGTAATCGATAGAATTAAAGAAACTGCCGTAACGGATCTAGCGGCTACGATATTATACAGTATATTACTATTCTATAACTAGAACTGATAATAATTAATAAAAAATATTATATAACGACTTGAAAGATCGGTATTAAGTTATTTTATATCGAGTCCGACGCCAGCTAATTAAATATATAATTTCTTTATTTTAATTCCAGTACTATAAATCAGACGCTGGTTATAATAATCTAATTCTTTATTATATCTAAATTTCTATTATAACCTTGTACGTATCGGTCGAGTTAATAATATATAAACCAGCGAATAAATATAACTATTCGAAATAATATATAATAGGTTAGCCGTAGAAAAATATTAAAGACTAAAAATATATTTCTAGAATATATTTTCTTTTTTAAACTATTTTCTTCTTAAATTATATCTTCTACTATTTAAGTTCTTTAAGCTAATTCCTACTTTATCGCTTTTAAAAGTTACTATTATATCCTGTACGAGGATTTTATCTACCCGCTTGCTTATTATAATACAGTTATATTTAAAGTTATAGGTCGGAGCTTTAGTATAAAGACTTTTTCGAAACTTTCTAGACTTTATTTACTCTTTAGAAATATATATAAAAGCTATTAAAAACCGTTCCGTTTAAATAGTACCGAAATATAAAAGAGGAAAACCTATAAAGGAAAAGCTAACCGTAGAATATTAGAATACTATTAAAGCCCCGAGCTATAAAAAAAGGAAAAAAAAGCTAATTATTAAATATTAGAATAGTACGGATTTTAAAGCCCTAAAATCTTAAAAAAGGAAAGCTAATACTAATAATCTGGATAATAGATTAAAAAAGAAACGTACTCTAGCTATTTCTACCGCTACTACGGTTTCCGGTTTAGAGGTTATAAGGCGGGACTAGACTCGGCCGAAACGTAATTTAGTAACGGATAGAAAGATATTATTTAATTCGGACGATAGTTTAACCGATAATAAGAAATATTATCCGGGGCTAGATACCGATAACGACGTTTTAATAAATAATTCTTTAATAACCAGTTCTCTAACGAGCGATTCTATAATAAGAGATTTAATAGATTCCGTATCTAATCTAATAGTAAAATTCGAAGATCTGATTTCTATACGCGTTCGAATATTATTAAAGGCGAGAAGCAGGAATAAAATTATAGCAGTAAAACCTTAAAGGATTCTAGAACTCCTACTATCTGATCCAGTATTAACTATTAAAAATCTGATCTCTAGGCGTATTTAAATACTATAGGATACGAGAAATAGAAGTAAAATTATAGTAGTAATACCTCGAAAAACTCTATAGCTTCTACTATCCATTTATATCTAATTAAAATACTAAAGAGCTCGAAAGTAACGTTCGAAGCCGATTAAATAAAATAGCGAAAGATAAGCTGCCTAATTTTTAGGTTAATAGATTTTAAATTCTGATTTCGTATATTCTCGAATCTCTTTTTTAATTCTTATACGAGATTAACGGTAACGGCGGGCTTATTAATTCTATAGGATAAGGAACGGTATTAACGAAATAGATAAAAAAATAGTATAGAAACAGTATAGTAGAAAATAGGGAAGTTATAAAGCCGATAAAGTTAACGTATAAAATCTTATTTATAAAGTATATCTAGTAAAGTCTCGTTTAGCTCTTTACCTAATAATATTATACCGTTTTTCCCTATATCGTCTACTAGGGTTTAATAAATAACCGTTAGTAGTAATAATTAGAAGGATTCTGAAAATATCTTTAATAGTCTTTTATTAGGTAGATTTATAAGCGCTTTCTTTATAACGGTTCTAAAAGATTTAGAAGGATTGATTATCGCTATATCTTCTATATTTTCTTTATAATCCCGCTCTTTATTATTTCCTTTACCTATTTTCTCTACGGCCTCTACAGTAGCCTTTTCTGCCGTATCTCTATTATTAAATAAACCTAAAGCTTTTCAAATTTAAGTAAAGATCCGGTTATAGAGCCGAGATTACTCGTTTTACTTTAGGTCGTTAAACTATTAATAGAAGAGTAATAATCTAGATAGTATAAAGCGCTTGCGCTATATTACTAGAAGAGGTAATTATAGCTTCTAATATAATCGCTAAACTGCTAGGCGTCTTTATCGGCTTTAAATCCAGTAGTTCGAGTAGGAATATAAAGTTATACGACTATATCGATAAAGTCTTTTTTATACGGTAGTTTTCTATTAACTGCTATAGATTTAATAGAGACGAGTAGATTTATATAACCATATTATATTATAACGATTACCAGACTACGCCGATATATATATTTTTATTTCGTTAGAAACGCGCGTAGATAATTCCGCGTTTAGATATATATACAGTTTACTATATTACCCCTGCTAATAATTTTTAAGCTTTTACCGAAGTCTATTAGCAATATAATATCCTTTTATAATTTAAAGAACCGGGTAAAGTAGCTAATATATCGTTAATTTTACTAAGTAAAAAACCTTACTTATCTATTTTAAGTAAACAGTTCTAATCTATTCAGGCAGCCTTTTGATAATATAGTCGTTTAATACCTTTTTTTAGTCTTTCTAGAAGATTAGTCTCTCTATTTAAAAAGGTACGTACTATAATAGTAATACCTAAACTTTAAGATAATTATCTAAACCTCTTTTCGCTACTTTAAATATTTATTAATCTCCTACCGGCTAATAATCGAGCGACGACTCTTTAATATTTTAACGATTTTAAATACGCCTTGGATTATAGCGACTATAAACGACGAGGCGATATATTATCTTTAGTATTAGGCGACCGAATAGACGTTATTAAAAGTTTAGTAGAAGATTCTAAAGCCGCTTCGATATACGTTTTAGATATAGACCGGGTTAGAATTAAAATCTCTGGAATTATCGGCGAAATTTTATAGATAAAGAAAGAACTCCGAATATTATAGCGCTAGCTAGTAAGCTAGAGCCCTAGTTAACGACTACTAGCGTCGTAGGGTATACCTATATCTATTACTATAGTCGTTTCTTCTATTTAATAGATATTAACCTTTCTTTAAATATTAGTTAAGCGATTATACGGGTTAGATTATCCCGTTAAAGAATTTCCGCCCTTAGAGAAAAGAGGGAAAGGAAGGAAAGGAAGGAGGAAGGTTAAAAAATAGAGAAAAAAAAAAGAAAAATAGAAGAAAGGAAAGAAGAAAGAAAATTTTAGAACTATATTATATAGATATTATTTTTTAAATTAATAGAAAGGTTTATAGTATTATAGAAATTAATAAAACCTAACGATATTATAACTATATTTTAATATATTACGAAAGTACCGTTAGCTTTTACTAAACGTTAGATACGCTGCTATAATCAATACTATAATTAACTTTAGTATTAATATCGCGAGCTAATTCGTTAGGAACCTAAACCTATAAAGAAAATAGAATAAATCTAGAAAAAAGACGATAGAGTCGAATAGATAACTATTAGACTTTTATAAAGGAATAATAGGTATATTTAAATATATAGCAGACGATTGATTACGATTTTAAAAAGTTTACAGCCGTTTAACAGCTATATACTGGCGGATAATAGGCTAATATATGACTATTACTAGACTTATATTAGCTATTTCTACGTTTTTCCCTCGTCGCCGGATCTATAAATCTATAGGGCGAGATATATAGTTGTTCCGCTTTCGTAAAAGTCTAATAGATATCCTTTATATTCGATATTCCGAAGACTAGTAACGTTTATTAGCTGCCAGTTAGCAGAGGTAAATAGAATACTTATAGTACTATTTTACCCGGTTCGAAGCCGTACGAACTTTAGTCTATCGCCTAAAATATCCGTTCGGGTAGGATAGATAATCCGTATTCAGCCGGGTATTCTAGTTTTAGTATTCTAATAACGGGCGAATAAGAGCCTATAACGTCTATTAATAATAGAATAGGGAAAAAGTTAATATCTATATATTTATTTATAGCGGTAAATACCTTTAACTAATTCTGGTATAAAATATAGTAAAGAGGCGCGCCTAAAAAATAGCGATAGATAAACTACGGCTGGATTAAATTATTAGAGCTATTAGTATTATTAGCTATTAGAAAACTAGAAAACTCCGAAGCGGAAACTATCTATAAACTGTAGATAGTCGCGATTAACTATTTTGAATCTTTTTCTAGGTTTAGATAGATTAAAGTCTTTTTATTAATAATAATATAGTTACCTTCGCCTATAAAACCGGACTATTTGTTTAATTATATAGATCGTAATATTCTGGTTTATAGACGAATAGACTGATTACGTAAAGGGGGGAGAATAAATGGAAAAAAGCTGTTAGAAATACCTACAGCTTAAAAAAGGAATCGCTATACTATTTACTTATTTATATCGTAATCGGTAATATAATTCTTCTTTTTAGAAAATTGCTTCTATAGTACTAGATACCGTTATATATAAAAGGTTAGAACGGGGAAAAGCGATTAGAAGATACCCTATTATTTACTTATTTATATCGTAATCGGTACTATAATCTTTCTTTTCAGGAAATCGCCTCTATAGTACTAGATACCGTTATATATAAAGGGTTAAAACGGGGAAAAGCGATTAGGAGATAACCTATTATTTACTTACTTATATCGTAATCGGTACTATAACTTTTCTTTTTAGGAAATCGCCTCTATAGTACTAAATATCGTTATACGTAAAAGATTAAAACGGGGAAAAGCTATTAGGAGATACCTTACTATTTGCTTATTTATATTATAATTAATACTACGGCCGTCTATTTTAAAAGCCCGCTACTATTATACTAGACGATATCTAAATAATAGATACTATAGTATTTAATTCGATATAAATCGATTCCTAACTTTCTTTATAAAATAGAAGATACGATCTTTTTCTAGTTTTATTAGAAGTTTTTACGGAAGCCTATAATCTAGAGTAACCTAATAAAACGCTGCGCCTATTTAGGCAGCTAATATAGATTCAAGCTTTATTACTTTTAATCTATAGCGAATATCTATAAAAGGAGGAAAGATATTACCTTCGATATATTAGCGAGCGCCAGCCAGGTGCCAGAAATTCTAGATAATTACCGCCTGCGTAAACTGTAAGAATCGTATTATAACTTTTCTAGAATCGACCGAATACCTCGAAAAATATCCTAATTAATTAGTTATATATAGTATTTTTAAAAGTTCTTTTAGTAACTATAAAGATCTATAACGCGATAGTAAACTTCTCGGTTATACGATTATATAAAATACCGTCGACGAAGTTTTTTAGAATATAGAGGTATAGATAGCGTAGTAGAAAGTCCAAAGGCTATAGAGTTCGACGCGGATCTTATAGAACTGGCGGCGGAACGGGCGGAGATTATAGGATATATATTATCTCTATCTAATTATCGCGAGTATAATAAACCGAATTTATTATATAATAGTACGATTGTTATATAAACTCGTTTAGGAAACGGCGGGTAGATAAGTAGAAATTCCCGTATATTCAAACTAATTCTGCGGTAATATAAATATAGACGTAGAGATCTCTCGATAGATCCAGAAGGTAGATATTTACGGAATTATTCCGGAAGGCATTAGAAATATAATCGTAATAGAGTACGCTGGAATTAATAGTTTCTTATATACTAGAGATACGAAAAGGAGGATATTAATAGGAATAATACTAATCAAGGCGTTTTTGGTAAAGATAATATTAGTAGAAATACTAAAGGCGCCGACTGAAATATCAGAGACCTAGAAGATATTAACTAAAAAGTAAAATATAGAGAAAGGAAACCTCGCGGTCGGTTTAATTTGGTAGTAAGATTCGATATATTTATAAAATTAAATATTGGTCCAGAATCTTTCCGGAATCGTTTATATTTATAAAGATAAGCCGAAATACTTTCTATAATTTAATTAATCTCTATATATTTTCTGTTTTAGCTTTTTCAGTTTATTTCTATTCTGGCAGGCTTTTTATAACGTTTTTTAATTCTGATATTATATAGAGTAATAGGGTCCGTTTTCTCTCCGATAGTTTTTATTTAGTCTTTTTCGCTTTCTCGTAGTTTATATCTTGGAATTATTAGATTTATAGAACCTTTAGACAGGAAGAAGACGTAGTAAAGTAATAAACTAAGGACTTATTTTCAGTACTGCTACTCGGTAAATTCTAACCAGCGAAGTAGCTATAATATATAAATAACGAAGTATTTTAAAGCGGTATTCGTAAATTTCTATTAGAGCCTGCGTTAAATATAGTATATTAAATATCTATAACTTAAAGATAATATATTAAAAGTCTAGTAATTCCTAATAATATTATATTATAAGCTATTAAAATTTTAGCAGTCTAATACCTCTATATTATTATAGATCTAAATAATATACCATATACTTTAAACCGTATCTAAATAACCTTTTATCGTTCTAGAATCTAGTTTTTTCTATCCTGATTATAATATAGCAGCTCCTAGCCAGTAACTATATTCTATTACCCGAACCCTTCTAGTTTTTATAGGCTACCGAAAATACCGTAATACAATATCCGGGAGGGATTACTAATAACCCGTCGATATATTTCTAGTTATCGTTAAATTAAAGTATAGATTTCAAATAGCGAATAAGAGACGGCTTATAGAAACAAGAGATACTATTAGCCTCGTACTAGATCTGGTAACGAAAAGAATTAGTCTCTGCTTTTTATAATTAATATAATTTAGAATAATATTATAAATCTATTTAATATATTAATTCCTTCTAGAATAGATAATCTCGTACGATTTAAATATAATAGCTATTATTTTACTATACCGGACTTTTTTCCTTACTAGTTTAGTATAATAGAATCGAAGATTAAAGTACTAAAATAGGACGATCCCGATAACCAGAAAGAGGAAATATTTAAAATATATACCGAATAGTTTTATAGAAGTAGCTTAATCTAAATAGAAGCCGACGGTAAAAACTATACTAGAAATACGATATTCCGGCTAGAATACCGAGATTAGAGATATTTAATATAATTTTAATTCAGATACGGAACCTATATATAGAAGAAAATCGATTTTCGAATAGAAAGCGGTTAGAATATATTCTAAGATATTTATCTATTTTCCGTAATACGGGTACCGGCGTCGGGAATTAATAAGCTAATCTTACCAGTATTTGGCTTCCAAATTTTATCGTCGTATAACGTCCCTGTATATCAGAAGGCGTTACGCTCGAGTCTAGCTATAGCCGTAGACGTAGTCCGAGCTACTAAATAGTAAGGGAGTTCTAGTATAGATTATTATAACTAATCCTATATACCTGCAGAGATACGGTTATAATATTACGAGATATCTTTATTATAAAATAATTAAAAAGAAAATAGTAGAAATATATTTAATAATTATATTAACGACTAATAAAAGAAACTATTTATAGGAGTAATAAACGATATATATAGTAAAAGTAACTATAAAGGCCGATAGATAGCCGTTTACTAAAAGTTCTATCTAAAAGGGCGGCTATATCGGCTATAGATAACTATAGATAATTAGGCTCGTTTATCTAACTAATCTTTCTATAGAATTTCTATAGAATTACAGACGTAATATAGCTCCTTCTATATCGCTTCTTACCTAGCGTATAATTTTTCTACGAGGTATAAAAAGAGTATTTTCCTTTTTTTTCTTTTTTTTTTTATTCTATCTCTTAATATCTTTACTATATATTCTCGGCAAGGAAACCGGTTAAAATCCTTTTATTATATTTAATCGAGAGGAATTATAATATCTTTTCTTTATTTTCTATATACCTATAATCTTTTAAAAGAATATAAAATCGAGGTTAGTAATAATATTTATAGTAAATATATTCTGGCTTAAAAATTATATAATTTTCTAATATCTAATACTATCTATATATTAATTCTTTATTTCTTTTATCTTGCTAATCTTTATAGAAAAGCGTTTTAAAAATAAAAAAAATAAACTCTATTTTAATATTACTAGTATTTTTAATAAATATTCTAAAGTTTATCGTTATATCGAATCCTTTTTTAATTTTAAAAAGGAAATTTATAATAAATATTTAGCCTAGAAATCGGATCTCCGCCGGCTTTTTAGTAAATAAAAGTATTTTATTACTTATTATCGCGTTTTAAATAAACGTAAAAATAATTTTATTATTTAGAAGTAATATATATTATTTCGGTTCAATAAATTTAACGATCCGGTTATATTTTACTTCTCTATTAGTTTTATACTAGCCGCGTAAAAGGCTTCTATTAAATTAATACCTAGTTTTAGTTCGGATAATCTAGATTAATTTTTAAAAGATTTTAACTTCTTTCAACCTATAAAAAGCGTAGGTATCTAAAAAAGATTTAGTTAAAGGTTCTTTCGCCTTTACTTTTTATAGTAGTTTATATATCTATATTATAAATTATTTCCGGTTCTTCTAATAGCTCTACTAAATTTTATTTTTTAGTAACTATTTTATCCTATAACGATAAGGACGGATACTAATCGAACTTTTTATTTCTAGATTATATACTAAATACTAAGTCCGGTATTTCTTTATTCTAGTTTTTTTAGTTTAATTTATAGTATTCGATTTTATCTATAGTTTTAACTATATTCTAGTATATTTTTCTAACGTAGTTTATTTAAAGCTATTAAATTATTTTTCTACTTTTATTATATTTTTTAGTAAATTACTAGAAAAAATAGTAATACTTTTTCTAAATCTTTATATCCTAGATTTCTCCGCCTTTTTTAAAGCTCTTATCTAATTCTATAATATCGTCGTAGTTTATTACTAAAACGGCGTCTATTTCTTTATATAAAAGATTTTTATAGGCTAGTAAATAAATTATTTATAGTTTTATTTTCTTACCTATAGTACTTTTTTCTATTAATTTTTCTAAAATTAATATTTTCTATTTATTTTCTAGAATAATATAGCTTTTTTAACTTTTAATAATAGTAAAATTTATTGTTCCGATTAATCTATTTTTTATTTTAATTTCGATATCAAAGATTCTATTATCTTTTATTATTCGTCTATAAAAATATCCTTTAATTTTATTATAAAACCCTTTTATAACTTTATTATCTTCCTTTCTATTTACGAGAGCTATTATTAGTTAACCTCCTATTTTAACTTTAAATATTACTATAAGGGGTTTTTCGGTTTTATATAATTTAAAATCGATTATTAGCTTTTTTTCTTATATTTTTTTTAGTTCTTTAAAATAATATCCTATCCCTATTTTATCCGATAGATAAATAGAATAAATATTATTATAGTAGGCTAACCAGCTTCTTACTATATATTTATAAAATAATTTTTTTATTATTTTAAAAAAGTTTTTAGTTACTTTAGTCGCCTTTTTAATTAGATAATTTCTTTTAAAGTATCCTATTTTTCCGTATAAATAATAAACTTTAGTTTTTAATCTTTTAATCTCGATAGTATCGAACTTTATTAGGTTTTTTTTAGGCTTTTTTTTAGCAGGTCCTATTTTATTAAATACCTACTTATCTAAGTATATTTCGTACTATCTAGTATCGATTTTTATTATAAATTTAATAAAATCTATTAATAAATCTGGTTTTTTAATCGCTACTATAGTTTTATTAACTTTTATTTAGAATTCTTTATAGAAGTAGACTTTTAGAACTAAATCCTTCTAGTCTATTTTATAAACTAATATTCTAAACTAAATAGTATAAATAACTACCGACTTCTACTATTTTAAAACTATTAGTCTTTTTTTTATTATTCTATTTTTATTATTATTTCCGAAGGTTTCTTTTATAGCTATAATAAGATTACCGAAGGTATAGAAGATTTATAATATTTTATCTTCTCTCTATCCTTTTAGGTTATCGAGATAATCTTCTACTCGAAGCTATATCTAATTAAAGGCAGTTCCTTCTAGATATAATATTATAAATAGAATTTTAACTACTTCGTTTAGAAACTGGTTTATATATAATACGAAGTAGATATTTATCTAAATAACCTATAATTTTAAAGATCCTTTATTTCCTTTATAGATATTTAGTATTACTATTTAATAGTATCGCTTCGATTCGTAGATCGGGATAACGAGATTAATATAGTAAATTATTAAAATATAACGTCCCTATATATTAGAGGGCGTTATATTTAAGCCTAGCTATAGCCGTAGACGTAGTCCGAACTATTAAATAGTAAAGGAATTCTAGTATAGATTATTATAATTAATCCTATATACCTATAAAGGTACGGTTATAATATTACGAGATATCTTTATTATAAAGTAATTAAAAAGAGAATAATAGAAATATATTTAATAATTATATTAACGACTAATAAAAGAAACTATCTATAGAAGTAATAAATAATATATATAGTAAAAGTAGCCGTAAAGACCGATAGATAGCTATCTACTAAAAGTCTTATTTGGAAAGACGGCTATATCGGCTATAGGCGGCTATAGATAATTAGGCTCGTTTACCTGATCAATTCTTTTATAGAACTTCTGTGGAGTTGCGGACGTAATACGTCGCCGCGGACGATATTCTCTTCTAACTTTTAGATAAATTACCGACGTACTAGTAGCGTAACTATTTAGATATAGCTAAAACAGGTTATTTTAACCTATAGATCCGATATAAATTACTCGTCCAAGCCTAGCCAAAGATAAACGTTATTAGACGACGGTAATTTAGTTAAAGGGTTTAATACGGATAGTTTTACCTCTGTTCCTATATCTTTATATTAGGAGGAAAAGGAAGATAGAAGAATATATACCGGGTATCGGCCGTAGTAATAGCTTAACTACTATAACGTAACCAAGATCCGTCCTAAAACGAAGATTATTAAGGTTTTACGGTATAACTTTATTAGCTTTAAATTTTTTAAAGATTTCTATTCGATTTCTACTATAATATCCTGGTTTTCTTTTTAGTTTCAGTAAAGACTATAGATCTAAAAAGCGAATTTATATAGTAAATTATTTAGTATACTATTAATACCTTTCGAACCGGCTTGATTTCTACTAGATCTGACTAAAATCGCAGTTTTAACGATATTTTCGACGCTATTTTTAAAGAATTCTTCTATCGATAATTTTCGACTAAAATAGGTTTCAGTCTGTAGTATTTTAATACTATAGGATATAAGTAACTCTACCCGATAGTAGAGGTTCTGCAATTTTAATTTATCGCCTAGATTATAGTAAATATCAGATCTTCCTCTATTATTAATATCTACTAATAAGATTCGGTATTATTATAGTAATACTAAATATCCAGCCAGTAAAATATTCCCGCGTAAACGAAACTATCTCCTATATAGACGGTCTAGATTATAGTAGATATTAGACCTTTTTCTATTATTAATATCTGCTGACAAAAATTAGTATTATTATAGAAACGTTAGATACCCGGTCTATAAAATATCTTTACGTAAATAGAACTATCAGTTAATAATAGTAGGAGATTATATTCGACTGTACTACTAGCTAAATTGTATTTGACTTTACTATTAAAATTCGATATCGAGAAATAGTATATACGAGATTATAATTAGTTTAAAGTAGCTAAAACGTTTATCTTTATTACCGTACGCTACAGGATCTATATTTTTATATACCTTTCGATTGGTTTTATTATAGTAGCTGGTAGGACAGAGTAATACTTTATAAATATACTACTATTACTACTTCTATCCTTTAGCTAGCTAGTCTTCGGGCTCGGCCTATTAGTATAGAGGTATAGAATCGCTATTACCGTCGGATTCTTTTAGATCAGCTTTTTTTTCGTTAACCGATCGATTCTAGCTTCTATCTACTAGTAAATCCAGGACCAGACGTTAGATATCTATTATCTTATATATATCGTCGCCGTCTATTTATAATATTCTATACTCGCGTATACCGATAAATATTTCTAGTAGACTACGATAAGTAAACGTTCTCCAATTCTAGTTCTAAAATAGTTTAGATTCTCGAAACTGGCAGTTATTAATATCGCTATCTATTTCTAGAACTTTAAAATCCAGTTCGATAATAGTACCTACGAAGTTCTAGAATATACCGCTAGATTCTATAACGATTTTAGCTCTGATATTAAATAATATAATAGAGAAGCGGGACTACTCTTCTACCTTTTTACTACTAGCGAGGCCTATATAAACTAAATACTATAAATCGACGTACTATAGAAGATATACCTAAAACTGCTATCTAATCTCTTTAATTTCCTGCCGACGAGTTCCGGAAAAAAGATCGAAAAAGCCGCGTTAGACGTATATATTAATACGATACAGCCGTAAGTTAATAAAGTCTTAGCGATCGGGTCCAGGATCTATCGTAAATTTTCGAATATCTAATTCTAGGAAGCCCGAGGTACCAGCTAACTTTAAAGCGCTAAAGATACCGTATAGGTATTCTACTAGTAGGTAATTTATAAACGATTATTCCTCGAATATATCCGCAGAATCTAAACCAGTCGTATTAATAAAACCTAAATAACGGCGCGGTCTATTAAGGTTTTTAATATAGGCTATAAAAAAGCTATTAACGCTTCCGGAAATATAGTAAAATCGTTTAAAGACAGCTTTACTAGATTCCAGAACTTTAACCGTATTTTCTAATATCTTTAAATATAGTAGAGATCGCGTTAAAATAAACCAGTTAAGGTTTACCTTTCTATTATCTATTTCTCGACGGACTATACGAAATAGAGTTTACTAGACTAGAAACGAAAAGACCGGAGGTATAAAAAGTCTTTATTTAAATTACCTACAGACCGGGTATTCTAGCTATACCAGGTATATACTAACGAAAAGATTCGTTAATTTGGATTTTGGTATAAGTCGCCTTTAACTAGTAAAGTATCTATTTATTCTTTATATTACTGGAGATTTCTATCCTATATATCTATATCTGTTATTAGCAGCTATTTCGTCTACTTTCTTTTTAAGACTGGCGAAAAGACTGTAGGTATATTATAGATTATTTCCTTTATATCTATTAGGCGAATTAAATAATAGTATTTTTAGATAGAATTTAATCGTAATACGATCTATATATTAATACGATATTTTTTCCTATATAGTTAAATATTACTACTGAAGTTGATTATATTAAAATAGTATTTTATTATAGGACAGCGAGGTTGTTTTTAATAGTTAATTATATAAAGAAAGTATCGATACCAGATATTCTATAATACTTTTATATCTTTCCTTTAATAGAAAGATTATATTTTTATTATAAGTTTTTCTATCTAATATATCTAAGCTAGCAGGTAGTTTCCTACTAAAAACGAGATCCCCCGTAGTTAATACGAAAGAGAAAGATTCGAGGCTCCTGCCTCCTAACTGGTTTATAAAAGTATTTACTAATACTAGTTAACTTTCCGAACGTTTCGTCGGTCTTATTCCTACTTAAACGATCGTAGAAATTAATTTATCTAGATAGCCAGGGGTTCGACTTTTAAGATTATTTATAATAAAAATTCCTCGTCTGCTCTTAGTTCTAATTCTAGAGTAGGACGAGACGTACGGAAGCTATTAAAAGCAGGCGAAAGATTATAGCCTAATATCGAAGACGAAGGGTTATAGCCTAGTAATAGAAGTAACGGAGTTCCGGGAAGACCCCGGACCTAATAATCTTCGGCGGTAGTTTTTTATTACCTTTTATTTCTAGTAGTATTAGCGGCAGATAGTTTATTATCGAGATATAAAGGAAAGATTCTAGCCGTTACGCTTTTGTCTTTTAGTTTATAGGAACGTTATTCCTGTTAGGGATTTACTAATATATTAATAACGTATTACGTAAACCTTTATAGAGTAGTAGAAATATCGATCGCGGCGGAAATAGGTTCGGGGTATTCTATAACCGTTACTTCGGGAGATTAGCTATAATTACGCTATACTAGAAAACAGGAAATTTATTTAGAATTATAGAATCGACTAGATTTTATATAGTAGCCGCTATATTAGGAATATAGTTAGACGTATACTCTAGATATATATAGTAAACTATAGAATTCTAAAATTAAAAATTACGGTAGCGTAGACCCCTGCCTTTTTTTATAAAGCCGATATATTTAGGCTTTTAGGATCTTAAGATTCTTAGAGGCTCGAGACTTTAAAAAATTGATACTATTCTAAGGAATAAATAGAAGGAGGGAATAAGAAATAGATAAAAAAATAGAAGATAATAAAAGAAATTTTTAAAGGTAATACCGATTAAAAAATAATATTTACTTAACTTACTTGTCGGTATTAATATTTAGATATTTAAAAGAAAGGATTTAATTTTATATAACTAAAGTTAAGTTCTATAATAAATAGCGCTAAAAGGTTTTAGTATAAAAAACCAGATATTTCGTAATTTATAGAGAGATATAATATATAACGAAAATCTCTGAAAATTTAATAAAATCGCAGTTTATAGAAAGTTATAATATATAATATATAGTATATAACGGGAACTTGCTTTATATTCGAACTACGGTCGGTTAAAAATCTAAAATTATAGTAAACTATAATTTAAAAATATCTATACCGGAGTAATATATATAAAGATCTTTTACTCGTTACTCTATCGTTTTCTTTATACGACTAGCGGTATACTAAGTAGATAATATTATTATAGTAAAAAAGACTTACTTATTAAAGGGATAGGAAAATCTAATTAGATAGTAGATTCTACCGCGCGAAGCGCCTGTATCTTGGTAATATTTCGGTATTTAAACGCGATTTTAATTTTCGTTCGGCTTAATAGTAAACGATTAGTATTAATTAAATCCTCGTCTAATATTTTAACCAGATAATTTCTTTTAGCCTAGATTATAAAAGATTCTTCTATAAATCGGCGAAAGATATATAATAATAGAAAAAAGACTCGTAGAATTCTAGGCTAGTTTTATAGAAGTTACTATACTATAAGTATAGGCGGAATAGAAGTTAAACGTATTTTACAAACGGGAATATACGTAGTAGACGAAAATTAAATAGTTTAAAGTAGCTAACGAGGCTTGAGCTATTAAATATAAAAAGATCGACCGGTAAAAAGTAGAACTTGAATTATAGCTAAGAAAAAAAGCTAGCGGTATTAAAGCTAGCGGTATTAGAGCTAGCGATATTTAGAATAGCGTTCTCGGATTTAATATTTAGATAGTAGTACTAGGTTTGGTAATATTAGATCTAGTAAGATTAGAGCTAGCGGGAGTAGTATTAACGGTATTTAGTCAAAATCCTGCTATAGCTGCTTAAAATAAAGCTGTATTCTATAGAGTAATATAATAAAGTAAATATCTTATATCTCGAAAACAGATAAAAGTATATATATTTATAATATAATACGGTTAAACCGTATATAGACGTATATATATAATCTGATATTTTTTTATTACGAACGTTATTTTATATAGTAAATTACGAAAACACTATTCTACGTAGTAAATCACGAAGATATTTTTCTACGTAGTAATTTATAAAGATACTGTTCTATACGGTAAACCACGAAAATACTATTCTACGTAATAAGTCAGGAAAATGCTGTTCTACGCAGTAAATCACGAAAATACTGTTTTATACGGTGAAAAATGCGACTCCTCGGTTAGTATAGTTAGTTACCCTGTCGTATATATACTGGGATTCAGTCCCAGGATTCAGCCCCAGAACTCTGCCCCAGATTTTACGATTTATTAGAAATACTTTGTTCTTTGATATTAGAATATCCATTACTATTTAGTTCCGTGCCCGAAATTGTTGCGGGGCGATCTACTACGAGACGGTGATTATAGTCATCTTTCGTACAATAGGTTCGGAACAACAAGGCGTGAGGTGTCAAGTCTATGGTCACAGTCAAAACGGGTATAATTCTTTCTCAAGCTATATAGACAATTCATGCTTCCCACAGATAAAAGCGATATCGAATATATTCACGGAGCGTTGGAACATTTCCTGAGAATAAAGAATTACGTACAGGCTATAGATGAAAAGTTCCGACAGCTATAATTAAACAATAAACCACGGACCCCCTTCAAGCCCTGTCTTGTCATATTCCCAAAAGTACCGCCATTGTCGAAACAACAAACATCTACTCATAGAGTACAGGAACCATTGATACCAAGTGAGGAGCCGTGCCGCGGAGCGACCTAAAGAGCACGAAGAGATATAGCTTACCAGCATGAAGGGAAGCGTGCTGTTGGTTGCTCAAGGAAAAGTGCATCTACAGTACAGGAAGCATCAGCGTCAAGCAAGGGCGTAGCGACGCAGGGAACCCGAGGAAACACAGCTCAATATTATCGACGGGCATCTTAGTGGGCGGATTTGTGATCGCTACGCGTAGAGCGACATCATCAGTCTTGATTAGTGCAAGGTGCGATTGTTTAACTCTGGATAGTTGACGAGCTGGAGGCTGGAGGAAAGGGTAACTGATAGGTTGAAGGGTGGAAAGGAGAACATAGGACGAGCTGAAGGGCTGAGAAGTGAAATATCTTACGAACTGAAAGGCAGGTAGATCTTAGTAATTCAAAATCATGAAATACTTCACGGCTGTCATGGGATTACAACCAAATTGCCTCGACTAAAAGCCCGTGAAACGGGTATAACCAGCCTGTTGCCATCTTGCTCTGAGATGGACCGCTCTGATCTTGTCTTATCTCTCTTATATCTGGCCATGCGCTGGAACACGTGGCAGCAAACGGCCAGCAGTCATTATATGATCTGCGCAGGGTGAAATTTGGGGACAGACGAAGTCATTAGGGTCATGAACCTCCGTCGTAAAGACAATAGTGCAGACACTTTCTCCTGTATCAACCCTACCTTATGACATGCTGATGCAAGCAGCTGCTTTTCACTCCTAGCAAACCCCAAGGCTTTGGCCGGACATCTCCTCAGAAATGCTGCCTTTTTGTTTCATCGATCCAATGACAGGTCATCATTGCTTGCAAAACAATTCCGAGACCTAACATCGAACCAGACGCTGCCCGTCTATTGACGGAATTCATTTCCAGTACTAATGGTAGATACCGACGCTTGGTCTGTGTCCTGCAACACTTTGAGAATCGTAGAAATGCTCTCGTTTGTAAAGGGGGCAAAGCGATTGGGCATTTCCGTCACTAAGACGTCTTGGTTAGAAAATTGACCGACCAATAATTTGTTTGGTCCTTACACATCCCACAGATCTTGACCTCCGATTCCTTGGAGATCACACCGATCATGCTACCTTTGAGACCGAACCATCCCAGTATGGTAGACCGCCGCACCGTGGGAGCAGACATTGAAGGGAGCATCCTCAAGCATTTCACCAACAGCCAAAGCGCTGGAGTTTGGCACGAAGAAGTCGGAGTGCACACAGGTTTATCCTGACAGAATTAGAAGTAGTTTTGTTGAGGCATTCAGACCTTACTAACCGCGTCCTTACATTCCAGGACTTTGATCGCCTTTTCGACTTCCTTTTGGCGCAGTAGAGCTTTTGGGAGCTGCTTAACATAGTAATTGAATCTTTCAATATACTCCCGAGAGTCAACCGCGGCAGCATAGCCAACTGAAAAGATTTGGCGCGGTCTGGGACCAGGAGTGACGGGTTGAAGCTGCTGGAAGTGGACGCTATCCTACCAAGGCTCTCGACCGGGTGCAAGGCGGAAACTGCAAGATCGAATGCGAAAGTGTAATAGACGAGGTGGGCCTTCTTGGCAGAGAGGTCTGAACAAATCATTAGGGATTTGTTTGCTCTACCGATCCGTAGGACAGTAATACTTGGAGGGCAGAGGGGCCGGCGCTGTTTGGACGACCAGACTACGTCGATATACACCTGTGAATACTTAGGGTCTTCGAACAGTTCCGTTACCTCCACCTTCGCCGTTGATGCAACGACTTGTATTAAGAAAGAGGTCCATTCCGAGGCAGAACCCAGATGGGATAAACGGAGAGTTGTTTTGTGCTTCGGATTGATCTGATCCACTACGGAGCTTACCAGATGCAAGGCCCTGCTTCGCCGCTGCACGGAGGCCCCCCGACAAGGTTATTTTTGGTGGTATTAGAGAAGGGTCAGCAAACCTCCATCCCGCTTTGGTCCTCCCAATCCTGGATAGTGGAAGCCCGCTCGATCGTACCACTAGCCTCTACGGCATACCAACTCTTCCAGCCCATACTCCCATCGACCTGTACAGGACCAAAATGTGGCGCGTGTCTATTCCCGAGGACTGGCGGAGGTCGTAAGAATCGCAGAGGTATTCCGAGACATTTATCAGTTGTATTGAAGTGCGAATGTTGCGTCCTCAAGAGGCTGTTTGGAATAGCAAACCCCCACAGGTCCGTGGGGATGGGTAAATGACGAAGACATCGCCGTGATAGTAGGAGATGGAGTAGTAACCTGATATATACGATCTCGCAAGTGCTGGTCAATTTGTTGGAAGCCTGGGGGTTTTATGGAAAAATTTTTCACTCCTCTTATGGGCTGGGGTTGCGTAGGCTGGACTCCAAATTGAACATATACGTGACGAGCTAGCGAGTCAGGTAGCAGCAAGATGGCAGATAAAGTGAAGGACTGGGTATATCAGATACTAAGGAAAAGTAGGAATATACAAAATCACCATGTGATTCACATATGAATGTTGCGCCTATTTTCTGGTACCAAGCAAAGATCAAATAGTATTCGCACAGGATATCTTGCGCTTATCGTTTGTTGCTTTCGATTGGAGTGTCCTACAGATCTGAGACAGGGTGACAGCGTCTAGGACAAACAGGTCTGCAGAGACCGAAGACAGCCTGTAATAGCTCTTTGGATCTACGTTGATCCACATACTTTAGCGCACGTGGAATCCTGTCTCCTGAATCGATGTCAGTAATAGCAAATTCCTGAGGTGTTTCCACGCAGCAAAAGTGTCGTAGGAGTTTTGCCTTCATTAGGAGCGACCTCGCTTAGTCAGCTAATGTCGGAAAAATTAAGGTAATAGCTTAAGCTTCAAAACGTTTCCGTAGTTCTGCCGATGACGTCCAATAAATTCACGCCAGCTTCCGAGGCCGACACAGAGCTCACCTTATGCGCTCCCACCAATTGCAATACAAGCCTCCTGCTCATGGCTTCATACTCCTGAGCGTCAAGCAGATGGTCACCGAACAATGGAACCGCACCCTGGCACCCGATAACGATTCAGTGAACATAAGGCGATGAGTCGCTGTCAAACAATCAAAGTACCCGCCTGCTTGACAGCCAAAGTCTTCGTCGCCAAACATCCCACGGACTCTGTCCAATATCAAGTTCGCCATGTCCGGCTCTTTCGAAAAGTCCGTAAAAGGTGGAACGAAAATCAAGTTGGCTGCACCCAAAGCCAAATATGTTGAGCACATACTGGTCGCAACGCATGCTGGAGAGGCTGGGGTTGCTGAGATTTTCAGAGCAATGCAAAACAGATTACGGGACTCAACATGGACTATTGTATTCAAGGCACTCATCATCGTCCACCTAATGATCCGAGAAGGCGAGCCCAATGTTACACTCAAGTACCTCGCAGACTCCCCTTCCAAGCTAGCGATTGGCGGCTTCTCCGATGGTACGTAGGAATAGGCACATGTTCTCACGCAAACTTCCCGAAAAGCATCTGATGGATTGGTATACGGTCCACCGCGTTGGGCTTCTTGCCCTGGGAGGATTACACACAACTACTAGATGGAAGCAAACGAGAATGGCTTAGAGGGCTAAATGTGCTGATTCTTGTATTTTCTAGTCCAGGCTCAGGGAACCAACATCCGCCACTACTACTCGTACGTTGTCGCTCGTGCGAGGGCCTTCCGCGAGACAAAGATCGACTGGGTCCGGGAAGGTCAAGGCCGACTGAAGAAGCAGACAATCGACAAGGGACTGCTTCGAGAGACCGAGGCTGTTCAAAACCAAATCAACGCCTTGCTGAAGTGTGATGTTAGCGCACCAGCGGCGATTTCTTTGTGATCTCCAAGCCAACGCTGACCGATTGCTATAGCTCCTTAGCAATGATCCAGAGAATGAGATCACATTGACGGCATTTCGGCTTCTGACTATGGATCTTTTAATACTGTTCGGCATCATGAACGAAGGCACTATCAACGTCCTCGGTATGGCTTTTGAATAGGCCTTCGGATTCCTGGCCGCTGATGCTCACAGAACATTATTTCGAAATGTCGAGGTATGACGCTGACCGCGCGCTCAAAATATATAAAACGTTCAGCAAGCAGACAGATCATGTGGTCCAATTCCTCAGCGTTGCAAGGCAGCACGAAAATGCAACACGCTTGGAGATACCCAAACTCAAGCATGCTCCTACCAGCCTGACCAGCTCACTAGAGGAATACCTAAATGACCCTGATTTCGACGTCAACAGGCGACAGTATTTGGCCCAGCAAGAAGCCAAGAAAGGAGGGAAAGCTGTACCTAAAGCTCCCGCGAATCCCACAGCTGGAATGCAAAAGCAAGTGCCGAGCAAAGACTTTCCTGAACCCAAGCCCGTCGCCCCCGCTCAACGACAGGAGCCAAAGGGTCCAGCACCGGACTTGATTGACTTCTTCGATTCCATCGAACAGAACCAACAGCCCGTGGCAACTCAATCCCAACAGATGCCTGCATTTCAGACTGGCTTACAACTCTCTCAGCAGCCGCAGTCTTCGACATTCTTTCCCTCAGCGCAGGCCCCTTTCCCACAACACGGACAGCCCCAGCAGCAGCAGACAGGAGGCTTCAACGTCCCTGGTAACCCGTATGGTCAGATTCAGCATCAGGTACAACAGCCGGTACAGCCTGATTATACAGCAGCTGGGACTGGTAGTTTCTCACAGCAACAGCCGTACGGCCAGTCAAATCAGTTCACCCCTCAACAGCAGACCAATGCTTCAGAAGGTTACCTGCACCAACAGCAGCCACAACAGCCATTCTCAACGGGTCAGACATCACAGCAATCCACCAACCCTTTCCGCCAAACATCGATGCCTAGCGGGTCGTCAGCTTCCGCTTTCACTAACCCGACATCAGTATCCTCGCCACTGAGTCGGCAGGGTACCAATCCCTTTGCTCGCAGCACGCCTCCAGCTAGTCAAGCCCAAAAATCGTCCTTCACCTCAGCTCCTCCACAGCAAGCAGCTTCACAGTCCTTTGCCCCGCAAGCTCTACAACCATTCCCGCAACAGGCTATGTTGTCATTTCCCCAGCAAGCCCCTCAGCCTTTCTCACACCAGTCGTCACAACCCATGCAGCCTCAACGTACAGGAACCAACCCTTTTGCCCGTAACTTATCACCTCCAACCTCTCAGAACTCGACCCCTCCAGCGCTGCTACCGAATGTGACTGGAAGTACTAATCCTTTCCGCCAAAGCACCTTCGTCAACCAACAAACCGGCCAAGGCTGGCAATCCAATCAAGCCACGATGGGTGGACTGGAGCAGTTGGAAACCGTGCCCGTCTTTCCTCGGCCTGGGCAACCACAAGCACCACAGCAGCAACAATCACCATGGTCATGAGTCGATATATCCATTTTAGCATTGGCGCAGGCGTGAAGAATATTGTCCTTACTACTCGGAAGCGGATTGTTTTTATTTATGCTCAGCATTTGTCACGAGACACCGGTTATCACGAGAGCTGAGATATTCATCTTCATGTCAGAGTAATAGTATACTTCCATAACGACTAGAGATCCTCAATTGACTGCGAGTACACAGTTCACCATCCCAACCATCCACTAATGGTATCCCCTAACCCTGCCGTTCCTTGCTTTCTCCTCTCCTCCCTCCCCTTCTGCGTCTCCTGCATTATTTTCCCCACCTGATCGGCCACACCTAACCCCGCTTCCGCCTCCATCGCCATCGCCCTCGCCTCCAACATTTTCTCTTCTGGACTCAACCCCTTTCGATCCCATTCTTTCTCCTGCGCTGCTCGTGCATGTGGCGGTAAGATCCGCTTGAGATACATTTCCCTCGTTTCGTCGAAGCTCCTGGGCTGCGCAGACGAAAGAAGGGTGGAGGCGGAAGCGGAAATGGGTTGGCCTTTAGAAGTTGTCGTCGCGGGGGTACTCGAAGGGTCGGGCGAAATGGGTTCTGTGACTAGTGGCGGGAATTCTGGGATGGGGAGGTTCGATTTCTTGGCTTTCTCGACAGCGCGTTCTTGATCGAGCATGCGGTGGTACAGCGTATCGGCGTGCATCTGGATGCGTTCGTCGACTTCAGGAGGCCGTTCTTGGGCGGAGAGGTAGCCTAGAGCTTTGAGGAATCTCTATATCGACATAATCAGTCTGAGTCCTTAATCCCCATTAAGTCACAGCGATATTAGGATATCCTGCATACAGCCTGCATAGTGTAACACCTAGAGAACGCCCCATTCTCCTCCCTACACATGGTCATCCTACTCTTCCAGCTGCCATGCATATAGCAATCACTCATGGCCGCCTGCTCCAACGCGCAATTCTCCAGCGCGGCTTTCCCGATCATCGCTTTCCGGCTCTTGTACCCCTCGAGGACATCCATTAATTTTTCCTGGTCGGATTTCGTGGCCGATTCGACCTCGGCGCGGGATTTGTAGGTAGACCAGAGGTGCGCGTAGCGGCCATCTTGGTAGAGGGATTCGGGAGGGACGGCGGGAGCGGTTGATGATGCGTCACCATTGGTTGATGCTTGTTCGGAGGTGGGCTCAGGTGCGGGTTTTGGTGGTGCGGGACTTGGGGGCGGGGCGGACGTTTGGTATTTGACGGGGGATTCCTTCTCGAGGAAATCGCGGAGAGTGGGGTCGAGGTCGCGGAGGGGATCGTTGTTGTTGTTGCTGGCAGTGGAGCTGTTGCTACCAAACCAGCCCATTGGACTTCATGAACCAGGATTGTCTTTTTATTGATGGTATATGTAAGAGGGTCGAATTGGGTCCGGAGACGGGTCAAGTGGGTCGTTGTCAGGGACAGCTGTTTTGGGGTGGAGCGGAATTTGATGCCAAGACAACGGCAAGCGGGCATTTTGGATTAGATGTGTGCAAACAAATCATGTATGTATTTTCGATATCTTCATGGTTATTCTTAAGGTACATAGAGAAGCTCAATTCATTCCATCGTGAGCTGAGCCACCCCGCGCGGTCGAAATCTTCTTTGTGCACTGTCGCCAACCAAAAATTGCATCTCCGCCTCGATGAAGGCATAACTGTCCGCGTATAGCTGAATCCCAACCAAGTACAAACCTAAATTGTAGCAAAGCGCGTCTGGCACCATATAAACGGCCAGGGTAATACCGCCACTGGCCCACACAAAGCCTCCGCCGCAGACGATTCTGTCATGCGGGCTATCATGTCGCATCCTGTCGAGGACGTACTGTTTAGCGATGTTACTAGATTGAAGAGAAGAGAGGTCAGATAATACCCAATTATGCTCTAGGACTTTGTGTACATACAGAAGCGACATGCCGGCAAACCAGCTAATCGGCCTGGCATAATTCGTGAAATTAATGTAGACATGCCCCTCATGATCTGGTTTCCAGAGAAACGGAGCCCGAGGGCGAACGGAGAGAGGACCTTCTGGCGGCGCGATGTGAGGTGAAGGCCCTATCAGGAAGTCTCTTTCACCGGCCGTAACAGCGCGCCCTTGGAATCCACTGCTGCTATTCGTGATGCTTGGGGCTCGAGCTGGAAGTGCTAGGCCAAGGGATATACATGAAAGAATGGTCGCTACAGATAAGGACAACATATTCAGAGAGTACTAATTGACAGAGTAGGTTTTACTTAGAGGTACACGTGGAGAGGTACGTATATAAATTGGAGCAAGCTCTTGAACTCTAAGCCGAGCTCCATAAGCAACATAGCGTTACGACAAGAGCATCAAGGCAAGTGTATATCGAAAAATTTAAGAGATTCGTGCGGAAGTTGAGCCATTATGCAAGATGGTCAAAGATACGATAGCCGTCGGTCGTAGCTCCACGCGGTACAGGCGACGTGAAAGCATCGACATTTGACTAGAACGACGATGCAGCCCATGACGCCAAATAAAGTAGGGTTGAACAATATGTTGAATAATCATTTCGGTAAAATGAAAGCCATGTGGGAATAGGAAGGACGTTGCTGGTTTCGGAATGACGTCATCATGTGAACTGATATATTCCCGCGATAACCGCCGGCGCGACTTCAATAACGCGGATTCGTTCCGCAGATTTTATATCTCGCACTCTTTGGGGATGGATCGTGTAAATATTGATGAATGCATGTCCACCATGGCGGCCAGTAAGTAGAGTAGTCGTTTCCAAGGTACCAATGCTGATATATCATAGATCGGGACGAGCGATTCTTGATGCGCCAAAGAGGTGCAGGCACTCGTGACATCAATCTTACCTTCGACCTCCAATTACCAGGTGTTCCCGCAATATCACGATCGCCATTGAGGCCACCAAAACCTGGGAGATGGCAACCAGACCTACCAAACTTGAAAGCAACGCGTCAAACTCCGAAATTAAAAAAAGCGACACCAAGGCTTGTTGCCAAACGTACACCTGCGAATGCCAACAACGCAACGCCCAGAACGGCAGTCCATGGCGATAATGTCGAGCGCCCAGAATCGAAACACAATTCTGTTTCAGAAGCTCCTCAGCAAGTTTCTCAAGGGATCTCCGCGCAAAAACGGAAGATCGACCTGAACCTCGCAGAAGGGACCACGGAAGACCCCGAACTGCCTCCAACGAAGAGGCGGAAGAAGAGAAAATCCATTGGGCAGAATTCAATACGAAAGAAAGCCAGAGCACCTCCACTTGCGAAGAAGACCATTCAAGAGTCGAAACAAAGCAATAAAACCAAGGAGGTTGAGGAGGTACCTCCTGAACCTATGGAGCTCGTTCCAGAAAAGAACCCTCAGGCTTCAGAGATACCTTCGGATAGCAAAACCTCGCAGCATCCAGCACAAACTCTTGAGGTGGCACAAGTGACCAAGGAACCCAAACGACGGAAAAGGAAATCCATTGGGCAGATTCAGAAACCTAAGAAGACGCCAAAACTTGCGGGACATGCAACGGTACACGCTAGATCGGATGATGTAGAGCAACAGCAGATCCCGATCGTTGCCAATGCCTCCGTTGAGGAACGATCACAGACTGTCGAGAAACCCAAGCCCCAGCGCCGTAAACGAAACGCTGTAACGGAGAGTTCGAAGAGGCGCAAACCGCCGATGCAAAGAATGCCATCCCCTCACTCTGCAACGCACATACCAGATGTCTTGCGTGGTGAACTCATCCCAGATCGATGCATTAGGAACATCGTTGCGGCTGAGCAACCAAAGAGGAGAGGCCGAAAGCCGATTGCAACGGTAAAAGATAAAATTGACAATCCGAAGGAGGTATCGAACCTGCCCATGGCGGTTCTCGAGATCCAGGGACAGGAGGGCGAACCACCGCAACTGGGAGAAGCAGTGCCTAAAGCTGATGAAGCCTCTGCGGTACTAAAACAGACAAGGAAGAAAAGGAAACCAATAGGTCAGATCCAGAAACCCAGGAAAAAGACAGCCACCAGACCTTTGGGAGCAATCGATCCTAATTTAAATCTCGTAAGTGACAAGATTGCGAAGGACCGGAGGACAGCAACCGCCATCTCTCCTCCAATACCTCAAGGTAGATCTCTTTCAGAGAATCCTCAGCTGTTGTCCCCAAACGAGGAAAAAGCCCAGGTGGTTCCAGGAAACCAGTTCTTTGTGCAGGCTCCAGCGCCCAACAAACGTGATCGTCCCAAAAAGGCCCAAGCTACTCCTCTAGAGCATTCCACAGAAATCGCACCAGCTCAGATAGAGCCAGAATATGAAGGTCCCATGCCAGCCCCAGCAACTAAGACACGTGGTCGGCCGAAGAAGGCTAAAACTGCTCCTCAAGAACAACCCTCAATCGAATCAGCTCAGAGAGAGCTAGGGAGTGGGATTCTTCCGCCAGCTCTAACAACTAAGAAACGTGGTCAGCCGAAAAAGGCTCAAAGTGCTCCTCAAGCGGCAGAGATTGCCGAAATCGAGAGAATGCATGACGAGGCCGAGCCTGCAAAAGCGCCCGAGAAACGAAGAGGACCGATGCAAAGGATGGCGTCGGCCAACGAAACAATGCCCTTTGAAGCCAGTCAGCCCGTCAACCGAGATGCCGTCCCCACTCAACCAAGAAGAAGAAGAGCGAAGAACGTGTCTAAATTAAATGTTCAGGAGAACGGCCGCGAAGCCCTGCCAGAGGTCCAAGATGCCCCAAGTGCTGAGCCAGATCTCAGAGTGCTGTCACCAGCCCCGGTTAAGAAGCGAGGCCGTCCCAAGAAGCAAGTAGCCAATCCTCTTGTTGCCGAAGATGCGGCCCGAGAGAACCCAACATCCCAACTACGAAAACCCAAACATCAGTCCCGCGTTGCTCCTCCCAAACTTCCACCTGCCACCCGTCCTAGATCACGAGCCAAACCTTTCACAGCATTGCCTGTCCAAGATGTCGACGAGGACCCTCTTTCGGAATGCACGCAACTGCAGCTAACATATAAAGCCAAGGTCAATCCCATCAAATTGCGAACCCAGCTCCACCCCCAAGTGACTTCCCACCCATCTAACAAGCCTGATGTTACTGTCAGCGATCACAGTGACCTCGACGAGGCGCCGGTGTTGAAGGTGACAAAACGACGTGCAGAGGCACTTAACAAACAACCCATACCACGAGACCAAGAAGAGGGAGTTGTCGCTCATCCACTTGCAAGGCAATCTCAAGGAAGTCCAGGTCTCGAATCAGCGAACTCATCCCCTGGGCTACAGCATCAGCACAACCGAGCTGCGGATCTCGAATCCCACATCGAGCGATCGCTTCTCGAAGAAAATGCCCTGAAAGCCGATCTCGAAGAACTGCAAGCCCAGCGCGCCCAAGAGATCGCGGAACAACAAGAACGAGACCTCACTGTGCAGTTGGAGAGACTATCAGCGAGCGTGAAGAAGAAGCAAGCCGACAATGATCCGCACAAGGTTCATCAGGATGAGCCGATTCTGGGAGTCAAAAAGAAAGCGAAGGGATTGGAAAATCTATTCAGAACTGTGTCGGGTACTAGGAAAGGAAGTGGAGGGGATATAGATCCGGATTTGCAGGGGATCCTGGATCAGGTAAAGGGGGTTGGGCGTGGAGGTGGAGGAATCATGAAGATCTTCCAGGGAAGAAGATTGATATGTCATGATCGTTGAAGGATTATTATGCTTCCTTGGTGTAGCCAGAGCACAGATACCAATTTCGAAGCACAAGGTACATACATTACCTGGGAAACACCACGCTAAACGCTCAAAGCTCCTGTCCGTCGCTGGATGCCATCGTGTTTGCCCATAGCCCAAACTCATGTCTGTTCATCATACCCATTGCAATACGCTTTAACACCTCGCTAATGCCCCATCCTCCTACATGCATAAAAGGAATGAGAAGACAGTATCTCTACCCAACAACCGCATGATCAGTGATCATCTCCGCCTCCCGCTCCCTCTCATTTTCAATCCTCAACGCCTTCGTCTCCAACCTCGCCGCATGAAACTGATGCCAACAATTCGGCGCCTGCAACACATACCTCCCCATCGCCTCCCTAAACCGATTCTTATAGTCCCTCGGACTCGTCACCGTAGGCCTCGTCCTCCCACCCCGATCTTTGAACCAAAACTCCAATTTCTTATCCCAAGTGTACGTTCTGATACAATCGATGATCCCCACCACGAGTTCCTTGCGGTTTTCATCAATGGCGATCATGAGCGAGTAGTCCATGACGTTTTGACGTGAGAGGAAAAGCGTGTCGTTCCAGACGCTTGCCCTCAAGAGTTTCTTACTGTGTTCGCGGCAGAAAAGGGGAGATTCGTAGATGAATTCGACCATGTTCTCGTCGAGCAGGACTTCATTTTGTTCGCCGGTGGATTGGATGCGGCGGTTGCGCATGGAACCCTTGAGGTCGAAAATCCGCGTTGGAGATCGATCGTAGAAGAGATTTTCCATGACGATGAGGTACCAATTGAAGTCCACGCCCGTCAGGGGGTTTTTGATGACGATTTGGTAGAAGCCTAGCATCTTGGCGATGACGGACGGGAGGTCATGGAAGAGGCACTCGGACATGAGTCGGAAGTATGCAGGCGCAAACCTAAGGAATGTTTGTGTTTCACCCGGTGGTAGGGATTTGAGGACGAAGCGGTCATCGAGGGTCTTGAGGAACACGGATTTGGTTTTGCCGCCCTTGGAATCCCACTTTAAGCAACGCGATAGCGACTCGACGATGCGCTCCGAGACACCGCATTGGCGGCGAACAGCATCAAATTGCTCGGCGTAGAAGACTTTGCAAAGCATCTTGGCTGAACCCTCCTGGAACTGATACTTGAGATGCGTGCCTGTTGTTCTGTTCATCATTCGCTGGATCTCCGCTTGCTCTCCTCCATCAGGATTGGCTGCGGCCGTACTGCTGGTGATATCTCTAAGCTTTGCTTTGTAGTCCTCAGAACCCAAGGCGAAGGCGATCAACGAGCTTGGCTCGTCCTCTCGAACAATGATATCAGAGTCTGCAAAAATATGGTCGTAGATGTTCAGAGGGTAGTCCAGTGCTTTCCAGCCACTCGCGGATCTCTCGGCCCAGAAATTAGTCAACATCTTCATCAGCGAGTTCTTTTCATGTTTGGGAAGATCGAGCTTGAGGTCTAGCTGAGCCTCAGTCGGTGACAGTGTATGGTGATCTTCGGCACTTCCAAGGACATCTTCGATCGAAGGCTGGTCGGTCTCGTTGCGAACCGCCTCGCCCTCGGTGTCAGAGCCCACCTGGCTATCGAGGGTGTTCTCCTCTGTCTCCGTGTTTTCTGCTGTAATATCTTCCGTGCGGATCTCCTCCACAGAAGTCTGAGAATCTTCCATCTGCGCCATTTGATCCACAGTAGCTGGAGGCTCCCCAGCCTCCATTGGTGGTGGCGCTGCAAGCAGGTCTTCATCTGACGGGTCTCGCTCTTCGACCGCTTCCCGTACATTATTATACACCTCCACGATGGGCTTTGCTGCAGCCATAGGGTATGCTCTTGATTGTCTGCTCTTGGAGAAACGTTGCCTCCGCTCCCTTAGACGTTCTTTCTCGAATTCTCGGCTGAGTTGTTCGAAATGCTTTGCAAGACTGGATACATGGGAATCCTTCCTTGAAGCGATCGAACGAGGGATCATCGAGTGGGTTACAATACTGCTCGTCTTAATCGCACCGAGCCCGAGACGATCAGACAGTTTTTTATCTGCAGGCTTCACCGGCTCAGAGTTCGCGTTGACAGACTTGTCTGTCCCGCTGGACTGGTCTCTTGACTCTGGTAAGAGTAAAATATGCTGCTTATTGCCGTTGCTCAATTCTCGCTGACGTTGGACGGGGTGAGAGTGAGCACGATAAAGCGGTGGGGATATATTGGTTCCGCGTTGCTGGTGATGTCCCTCCATCGGTCTGGGAATGCCTGATGGGTGGTTAAGCCTCAGTCTAGCCGGCTCGTGCTGGAGAAGGGGTTGTATTATGGCTGGTGGTCTAGCATGTCCGCCGTAACCCAGCTCAAGTTTCTGGCCGTCTCCCACATTGCTTTTCCGCCCGGCTGTTTGTCCACATTCGGGATCCGACAATTTTGCGGCAAAATCAATTGCTCGTGGCTCACCGCTGGCAAGCGCTTCGGATTCAGAACTTTGCTGCCGTTGCTCAGGGGAAATCGCCAGGTCCAAATGACGAAAGTCCGCTTGAGCTACAGTTTCTGATGATGTTGTTCCGTCTTGCGTAGGAGGGTTCGATGCAGTAGACGCAGGCTGGCTCGTGAGGACGCCAGGATTGTCCAGCGCATCCGGTGCATTGGCTGGCGAAGTGTTGTTGTCAACGACAGAAGTCAGCATATCATGGGCTTTTTCCGGAGACATGTTCCTCGTTTGTGGACTAAGGCTTGGCGGCTCGTCCGAAGATCCAGGGGTGATTTTCGGATTGGCTGGGACAGTGGGAGCACCGCCCTCGTCCTTGGAATTGGCCGAATCAGTTGAATTCAGAGAAGCATTCGAATCGTCCTTCTCTAGGAATATCCGCTTCAACTGCAGAGTTGCCAGACGGCGTATGTCCTTTTCCGAGGGGAAGAAATTATGGTCAAAGTCTGCAAAGATCTTGTCCCACTCAGCCACTTTCTCTTGGGTAGCTCTGATAGCTTGGTTGAATGGGACCGTCTCATAATGCTTGGATGTCATGTACTTCTCTTGAAGCTGTCGGATGAGGGCTCGATGCTCTTCTCGGGACCGTTCTGTGAGTTTACTGACTTCTTGTCTGCAGTTTTCCATCTTCTCAGGAACGACACTTTCCACCATGATACTTTTGATCCGGGCTTTCACGGATAGCATGAACTTGTTAATACGCTCTTCAATTTTCGTATAGAGATCGTTCTTGAACCTCAAGTCGTTATCCACTTTCCACGTTATCCTGGTCCGTGGCACAATAACTTCAAGCAGGGCTATCGGATCATAGTGCACACGTAAAGCGAGTTCCTTGAAGCCAAAATAACGTAGATGATCCCTATGCAGATCGTGTGGACAGACGTCTGCCCGTGCATGCACGTCCTTACTCCAGAATGAGAGCTCGAGGTACTTGCCGAAAGAGTATTTCCACGTACTCTCTGACATGGGCATGACCTGGGTCTCTTTTCCGCAGACTCGACAGCAGCTCCACATCAGGATCGTATCCTGAAGCCCGCGAAGCTTACACGGATAACGCTCGACGAAGACACTGATCTGCGCTTCGCCGTGGACGTACTGACGATGATGATCGAACATCTTCCTCTCACAACCGTTTGCAGTACAGATGGTGTTGGCGCCGAAGCAGAGGTCTTCAACGTATTGTCCGAGAGTGCAATCCGCCTCAAAATCCTCGTTGGTTTCATGCTCGTTGTAGAAACCCAGAGCAAGCAGGTCAGGTCCGGAGCAGGGCGTCGTAGTCACTGTGCAAACGACGCTGTACAGCACAGCAATATTCTGATGGGCGCGAGGATCGAAGAGGTTGATGTTGCCAGAGATGTATGTTTCCCACTGCTTACTTTGCACCTGATAATTGTGCAGAGCTTTGTCGTATTCAGCATCGTGCACAGCATGCAAGACTTCGCGAACGCTCTTTGAGGCAGCTCGCACAGTCTCGTGGACCATCTCAGGCTTGATTAACTCGAAAGTTTGCGACTCCGTTTTCTCGTCCAGCTTTTCAGCCTCGGATATGTCAAGATCTCGCAGTCGTCGGAGGTAAGCTAACCGGCGTTCCTGTTCTCTGGCACGCATGAGTAAGTAAGGCTGCATAAACTTCACAAACGGTGAAGCGGAGAGAATCTTAGTCCGGTGTTCCTCGACCATATCGCTGTAGAACGTGGGCATGGGGATATCCTCCGGCACGTTGGTATCGACCGAGTCGTCCGGCGTCCTCGAGTCTGGAAACGAGGGTTTGGAAATGGAACTTCGCAAGACATCAGCATTCGATACATCTGCCGAGGTGTTGTCTGCATCATAATTGAGCTTGTGGCTGGCAATATTGATCGCATCATCTGGTGGAGCTGCGTCCGCGTGAGCTGCCCGAGTTGCTTTCCGAGCAGTATTGGGCCCTGGCGAGAGCGCGCCGCTATGAGCAGCCGATGGAATGAGCGCAAATTCGTCCCTCATCAGACAAGTCTCAAGCTTGAGGTTATACACCACGTAAATCATGAACTCCGTTATCCGCTTCATCTTTGCTAATATGGTGTCGCTTGCACCACGAAGCACCACGGTGCATCCAAGCTCTTTCGCGCAGCCAGATATGAACATGTATGTTTTTCTTCTGCCATCACGCACATAAGTCTTTAAATAGAAACTGGAGCATTTGCCAGGCTGAGGTGCCTTGATTGCTAGTTTGTCGATGGATGTTATGATGCGAGTCTGTGAGCATCGGGAGACAGCTTCGAGAACCGAGGCTTTCACATTATATGCTGTAGCAATATTTGCTTTCTCGAGAAATTCGAGTGCTAGTCCAGACACATTGCGCTCTACGAGCAAGAGGTTTGGCTGTAGCGCCGCAATCCTGTTGACCAGGTTCTGGAGAAATTCTCTTTCTTGCCGGATGACGGGCTCCAAACTCATGAAATGCTGCTGATGTCGAGCGTACTCAAGTGGGAACGTGAGTATGAGGATACTCGGATGAGGGATACTTCGGGGCATCGACTTCAGAGCAAGGTTCTTCGAGAACACCAGCCCTGAAACATACAAAGTATCGTCAGGCTTTCCACCAGGTATCTTCTTCAGCTTGACATAGTGCCGAATATCAATATCATCCCCATTTTGTACATCAGGGTTGACATCGTCTGTAGCCTGTAGCAATATGGGTATAAGAGCTTTCTCCCAGCTGCTGACTGAAGGTATATGGGAATCTTGTAGGAGTTGCCGAAGCAGCCTGCGTACATGTTGAAGGCTTGCACTATTCAATTCCACGGCAGGCGCGGCAGCCCCCCTCATCGACGAACTTCGAATCATTCGAGGGCCCATTGCTGGTGCACCACTTGCGGACATCATCTGCACCAATGCAGAACTGCTGAAACTTTCGTGCAGATTCGTATTTGAGACCGGAATTGCCGCACTCATTCGATGGGCGCGTGGCGAAGGACGAAGGTGTAGATTCCCAACAGTGTTTAGATTGCGCCTTCTTGAATTACGAGCGTTCGGGGTTCTAGAACTGTTGATGCTGATATTGTCAGTGTCTCGACTCGCGAAAGTCACACCACTTAAGCTTTTGTCGCCAGCTCGAGAACGGCTTTTCTTCGAGGGTCCTAGGTACCCAGCCAGAGTGGTCTTCTCGTCAAAGCTTCGTGATATCCCTTCGCCGTTGATGGCAGCTGCAATTCCAATCTGTTCGTCCCCACTGGATGCGTCGTCAGAGAGATAAGGCGCTAGATCTGGATCGATGATATTGTCATCATGGAAGGCTGGAAGCCTCTGGCGCTTTTCTTCTGCGACATTCCGGTGGAAAGGAGCGCTGTCCTCAAAAAGAGTTTTTGTCCCGCGATGATGAAGGTGACGAGAGTTATGGCGTCGGTGGCCTGGCGTAAAAGGCCTGCTCAAATGCGCAGATTTGAGAGATCTGGAAGAAGACGGGCGCAGCAAAGTTCGTTCGGCTTCGATTTCGACTACAGAAGGCTTTTGGCTTGCGTCGCCTTTGGACATACGAGTTGCAGGGATAGACATGGTGGGTGCTGCGAGATCCGAATGTTTGGGGCTTTGCCTACTACCACGGAATGACCCTGTCCTCGAGCTAGGACCGGGGTTGCCTAGGGCATCACTTGCACCAGCGCTTCCGTGGCGAGGCCTCAGACTGGGTGCGGGGATACTACTGTCATTAGAGAACTCTGACGAGTCATCGTAGCCGTCAATGATGCCTTCACACGGTTTGCAAACTCTAATCGACCCAGGGTGTCCAAATTGGGCTCCAGGAAGGATTGAGGTGCATTTGGCGTCGATTATCTGGCCGCAAGTCCCTATGGCAGAGTCTCAGCTTCTGAGCATTGACGAGTTTTGGTGGCGACGGATGTCTTGGAGTATGCACAAGGGAACAGTGTGCTGTCCATGAAATATCTAATAGGGGACGCCCAGACCAAAAACAAACGGGATGCCTGAGCACTTACTACAATGATGTTTCCTACGAAAGGTGGAAAATGGGTCTCCACAGTAAAAGCAGTCTCTTGCATTCTCGTCTTTCATCCAATATTCCTTGTCTAATACTCTGTTCCTGGTTTGGGAGAGTGTACTCTGAGATATGTTTACGAAATTCTGCTCTTTGGAGCTCGGCATCCGTGCAAAGGGATTCGTAGGTCCCAAGGATGACGTGTCACTTCTTCTCAGATCGAATGACGGTTGTTTTTGCACCGACACAGGAGGCGTCATATCTGGTGTGACTGGGCCGGTCCCTCGTGCAGGTGCTTTGTTCAAAGAGTCCGTAACAGGAGAGCCAAGAAGCTCTTCTTTTGCTAGCCTTGTACCATGTGGTGTACGTGAAGATTCTTTCTGCGGGGTTCCAGCATGGGTGACAATTCTTGGAGGCTCCAGGGGCGGCTTGATAGGTGTGAAGTAGTCCAGATCTTGAGTCTTGCTTGACTCAAAGCGTTGTCGTCCATCGACGCCTTGACTCAACGGCCGCTCCTTCAGACGTTGCGCTGCTTCCGTAGTATGATCAACGATCGTTTGGGAGTACTCCTCCTTCCGTGGTTCGGGAGCCGATGGATTTTCCGCATGAGAGGCGGAAGTTTTTTGCTTATTGACGGTCTCGTTCAACTGTTCTTCGGCTCGTGACGAGAGATGACCTTTTCCTGTGCTGGTCGCATGTTGACTCCTATGATCATCTTTGCTATCAGACACACTGGCCTCAGCAATGGCTGGGCTGACGACTGTAGTCGGAAGAGCCAATGGAGCGAGAGGTGACTTCAGAGGCAGATTAGGAGTCAGTGACCCCTTGTTTGGTGCAGTCGTAGCTCCAAGGACGAGGTTAGGCTTGGCATTCCGGCCTTGATTCGCACCTTTCGAGAATTCAGTGCTTTCTTTTGTCTGTGGATCTGGCGAGTTCACCGATTCTTGAGTGAGAGACACTGCTGAATCATTCGGGCCGAGGAAGGGGTGAGGCTTGGCACGGGCGATGGGTGCTGGTGTGGGAGGTGCGAGCTTCGGGCTCCGAAGCGGCGTCTCGTCGAAGTTCCCATGTTCCCCAGCAGCCTGAGTGACAATATCGCGGACGTTACCCACTGATGCTTTGACTTTCCTGTAGAATCCACTCAGTCCACCTTGTAATTCGCCCGCAAGACCCTTGGTCTCCCCACCTTGTGAGGATGAAGGTGGGGAGGTGTATTCATTGAAGGTAGTGAGAGTATCTGAGCGGCTGGCGTACTGGTTGATCTGGTCAAGGGACTGGGCAAGAGTATCTTTGTCGAGCTGTGATGCACCGGCAGAGGAGCCTCTCGAGCCACGGCGGGAGTGAATCTTCTGGAGGAGGTCGAAGGTAGAGGCAGAGGGACTTCTATCGGTAGCTGCAGGCTCGGTGTTCATGATCCAGATGGAAAGATGCAAAACACATGGTCGACCACCCCGGTTCTGTTTGCTTTAGCGAAGGCAGAAAACATGGGTGAGAAAGTCTCAAGATAAACGGGTTATGCAAAGTAAGGCTGATTGGCTGGATTGTGTAGGGAGGCAAGATGGGCGGAAATATTGAAGTATAAAAACCCCTTCATGGAGGTGGGACCGTTAAGACTCTCCTCTTAATCTATCAGTGTCAACTGTACTAGTACGGAGTACTAGTAAAGATCCACTCAGGTTCCGAGCGGCCGTTAAGCGCCACGGGTGGCTAATGTACCCCGCAAACTACTTAGGGTTCACGTCTTCCGACACGATTACTTCAGATACGATTACTTCAGTGCACGCGTCAGAGGTCATTTCTATTATCTTGTGAAGACTTGACATTCATTGTGGCCCTGAAACGATCAGCCGCCAAAGACCGCTTGCAACCATGCATGGAGGGGTAATACGTCATGGATATCATGGAAGCATGGCTATCCGCTACTATCAAGCAAGACCTCGAACAAACTCTGGGGGTTGCGGGCAGCCAACCACTTGGCTCGCTGAATGGTGCTTATGAAGATGATGGAAGCAAAATCCGGGTGAAGGCTTCAAAGCCCGGGGTTGTGCAAATAGTCAAGGTGAGGCTTCCATGAGTGTCTTTTCTTTGTCTTGGTGCAGAGGACCTTTGGTGAAGCTGTACCGATTATTCGGTCTTCGAGACTTTGAATCTAATCAGAGCTTGTCGGATCAGTGGGAGAAATATGACGAACCTTTCGCGCCTTGGATATCGGACTCTTCCGTCAGACTGAAAGCAATCTTTGCCCCGAAAACTGCTGCACAACATGAGAATATAATTGGCAAGCGAATCACCAAGGAGATTGTCGGCAACATTATCCAACTTGAGGAAGCCGAGATCGTTGCCTCTTGTGTTCATGGATGCCCAAGGACCAGAAAGATCACACTGCTCATCAACAAATTCAAGTTGATTGGATCAGACACTTCTGCTCAGATCGGCAATCCACGGCCATTCGACGCGACTCACGAGTTCGAAGAATTGCTCCAGAAGCTCTCGGCATTCCGTGGGGTCGAGGGCAATACTAATCATGCCCTTAGTGCCCAAGGGACTCCTGAGAAACGCTCTGCTGCAGGTCCTCGACTAGGCAGTTTCATTCCCATAAATCCTGATCGATATGGAAGCCAACAGATCTTTAGCCAGGTGCCTGTTCGTCACGACTCAAGCGATGCCGCCGCTATTACCGACCGACAATCCTTGGGTGGGTCACGATTATCAGGCTGGACAAACAACCAGACGGACAAACTCACGGAGTTGTTGAAAGCTAAGAAGGCGCCAAAGGGGTTGACACATCCAGCAACTAATACCGCATCCCCTGAAGCTACACCTGTAACTTCTGAGCAGAAAGGGCCGGTGGCTTTCGCTCTGTCTCGAACAGGGGAAGCAGACGCTCCCATTGCATTGCCTAAGCCAAAGGACAGGGTCCAAAAAAAAGCTAAACAAAAGAGGATCAGGTCTAGAGATCTTCGAATATCTAAGGATCAACAGGACGTCCTGGATTCTGAGGATTCTTGGTTTCCAGCCAAACCTGGCCGTAGAGGCCCTGTTGCAAACATACCTCCCGCCATACGTGAAGAAGTCATTCAGTCCATGAAAGCCAAGGCCGCGAAACAAAATTCTCGCGAACACGAGGGTACCCCTGAAAACAGTTCAGCAAAGATTACCGAGCCTGTAGTGGAAGAGGAGCTCGAAGAGGCGGCTGGGACACAGCCCGAGGTTTTGATATCAAGTCAAGACTGGCCAGCATCGTCCCCCGATCCTGCACCGCGGCGCGAGCTAACACGGTACGAGCTTCCACCCAATAGTGACCCAACGACTGCCGACGGCATGGATCTCGACAGCAATGGGGAATTGCAGTATGACACTGGTTCTCCAAACAAAGCATCATCATCTGAGTATCAGAATGAGCAAGCGCAGCTACCTCGCAGTACTCCGGCCCACGGTAGAAACAGCAGCGACAGCAAGTCGGCGGTGGTTAGCATGAGCACCACCGAGTCAGACGACGACGGCCAACGCAACACCATGGCGCCTCGTGTAGACCAGTCAGATAACGAATCTGAGCTGGAAACGTCAGTGTTACTTAAACTTGGGGAGCAGAACATATCATCCGGGGAGCCTCTATCCACACAAGAAGTGCCGGCCACAGCCATACAGCCTGAAGAATCTGTTCTACAGGTCAAAAGAACGCCGTACGGTGCTTCTGGTCATGACAAGCCCACGTCCACAGGTAATCAACCTTATCCAGCCCCTAGCCGCCTCGCTTCGCCATCTAAGAGACGGCGGATAGACGACTCTGGCAGGGCACACAATGTCGAGGTTCTTGAAGATCAGACTCATACGTCCTCCCTTGACTCTGACAGGAACCACGATCTAGATATGTTCACTAGTCAGTCAGCTCTAATCCAAAGTTCCGGCGTGGATAAGACCCGGCTCGCACACATGACCCAGCAGGAAGCGCCTTGGAAACAGAATCCACCGAAACCGACATTAGCAGCGGTACCTTCTGAAATATTCATTGATCCATTAAATATCCAAGAAGAGATAGGGCCTAATCCTGAGCATCCACAATTCTCTCCTTACGTGTCAAAGCGACGAAAGTTGCACAAGGCTTCCATCAGCTTCGATTTTAGTCAGGACGAAATTCCAAAGGAGGATCCCTCTGTTACTGCGCGCAGATGTCGTGAAGAATTCATGGCTCGCAGGAAGGTTTCTCATCCAGAAGCTCCTACCTCACCTTACCATAGAGCGCCTGGAACATTGACGATTTCAGAGAGGGACAAAAGTGCACAAATGATGAGTCCCGAACAATCAGACGTGATGGTTGATAAAGAAAAGCAATCGCTGAATACTTTTGGAACAGCTGGTGATCCAGACAGAGTACTTCCTCACCATCAAGTAAGCCAAGACAATACCAGTCGATCCATTCAGAGGTACCACCCAGAAGCTAGCAGCTCAGAAAGTGCCGCTTCGCCCCATCAAGTGGCGAATCCCTCAACTGCCGTCAGTGAGCCATACTCCAGTCCTGAATTGGATTCGAATATCAACCCAGCATCCCAAAAGCCTACGATTGCAAGTCTCGAGCAGCCCCATTCAGTCCTTGAGAACCCCAATGTCCATCCCAGCCTGAACAGTTTAACAACAAAGCTTGACAAGATAACTAGCACAGAAACCTCCCAGCAGTCGAACCCAAGCGGACAAGCACAATCCCTACCAGAACTTATGACACCTGCCTTGAGTCAATCAGATCTACCAGAATTTTCTACAGCAGCCCAAGATACTAACACACAATCGGCTATCTATCTCCAATTCAGATCGGTCTACCCCGAGTATCATAGCAGTCAGGAAAACTTCCTTGACATGTGCAAGAAGATAGACCAGCTTTTCCGATGTGACCGAATGGAGCATAGATCTCTATGGGATGATTTCATCATCCGTTATCAGCTGGATTATCCACAATATCTTGAGCGTTGTGTTAAGAATTTTGAGGATCCCAAGACCTACGAACGCTTTTACCGAGATGAAATAGATGAGCCAAGATTCAACAAACGTGTCTTACTTCCAAGCACTCTAGGCAGAGCACTTCCTCTTGGTCCCACTTCTCTTGTCGCTTCAACATATGATCCTGAGGACGATGTGACCACAAAAGAATTGCCCATGGCGAAATCCGGTGTACGGCGTCCATTATCATCGGGAGGTATCAGTCGCTCAAGTCCTGTCTTAGGTGCCGTTGACGAGACCCTTTCTTCACACCAGCCGCGTATTACAAAAGAGGGGAATCGCAAGCATCATTCAAAGGTTAACCTGGAGGACTCCATGAAGAGACGTACCGATCAGCATTACGCGCCTAAATCAGGCCAACATATTGACTTGATTTTACAGAGTTCTTCCCCATCAACACCGCCAGCAGCACAGACGCGTTTGGCTACGGAAGGTTCGGTTCCCAAGTCATCACGTCGCCTGCCTTGGCTACAGCATACTGCCACAGCTTCCGAAGCGAACAGTAAACGAGACAGTCCAGTCGTTCCGTTGTCGCGGAGGCATCGTCCAGAGCGACCTCTGCCTACCATAAGTCCAAGCAAGGACGATTCCACAAGCATCGGTACTAATCATAGCGTGGAAGTCACTCATCATTCCATAAAACAAGCTGCGGAGCACTCGCGGCCCAGGTTGTTAGAACAGTCACACAAGGCAAAGTCCAGGGGTACGAGGAATCTCAATACGCCTGTCGAGGACGCGAATACATCGGGTTCAAGGGAGCCGGGTTTTTTGCAAGTGGATGCCCATAACGTGAATGAAGGATGGAAGGACCATCCGACGTCTTTACAAGGCTTCACCAAATTTCACCAAGCCATCAAACCCGGACGAGGCAACTCTTGGGCACGGAAGGAGGACTTCAAGAATCCGAAGGGTGAAGTCAAGGGTGGTAAGACGTTACATGTCATGGACTGGCGTTTGTGAATGGCTTCAAATGGGCACGGTCTTGTATTGACACGAGAATGTCTGGAGGAGCGTCTTACATTCAGTGTGCAGTGCATAGGCTTCGTATACCCTTTTCAATTGAGTACATATTGCAATATATGATCAAACCATAAATCATCATAGCAGAAGGTGTACGTCCATGTGAACTTCAACAAGCCGCCATCAATCCGAATGCAGAAAGAATTGCTCTTAGAGGAAGGGAGAACAGGCGCCTGTTATTGGTGATTCTCATGCGTCCCCTCGGAGGATTGCGGTTCGGCAACGAAGAACAAGCTCGTCGACAGATAATTAACATGCTTTATGATTGTTATTTCCGAAAATCGCTACCTGTCTGGCCTGCTAGTCTAGCGGTTATGACGCTTCCTTTACATGGTGTGCGGAAGAGGTCGCAGGTTCGATCCCTGCGTAGGTCATGTTTTGCAGTCCAGGACTTCGTGTACACTTTTTAGCGGTTTTTCCTTCACTATATTGTTTCGGCTATTTGTGTTTTTTTGATCATTAAAGTACCGGCAAGCGTATTACAGCAGGAATGGAACGAGTGTACAGCGGTTATAATAAATCTATTAGAATTAAAATCCGTTTATGAAAGGGTTTATATAAATAAAGGAAGTGCGGTAAATGCCAAGCTATAGGGCAAACCTTGCGACATGAAGCTAATGCTGGTTCAGCATACACCTTTTAGCCAATAAGCAACCGAACCAAAGTCAGGTTCAGGAATCTTTGTCTGGTTTCAGTACAGAGTAGTACGGTCGTCTTAGATGACTTCTGAATTCTAATCCATGGGCATTTCCTGGGGAATAAAGTCTTCATTATTATTGTTGGCTCGGAGCATTTCAAAGCGGGTCGGCACCACGAGCGGTTATAAAATGAAACTTGCCCTTGGCGGCACATGGATTAAGCGCACTTCTCACATGCTTTGGGGCTGGTCCTCGACTTGCAACGTCACAAGCCTGATACTTACATACATTCCGATCGAGCAATTTCCATGAGATCGGAAACGCTGGTCTGAAGCCTCAAGCAACAGCAATTCTTATTAAGACAGTACCCTAGGACGGTTCGAGCTACGAAGTATCACGCATGGTGGTCTAGTCTTTTGGAGACGGGATCTTTCAGACTGGAAAGTGGGATGGAGAATGCATAGCAGGGGAGGTCGTCATGGCTATGACTTGATTTGTCGACTCTTGCCCCTCCAGCGATTCTGGGTGTCGTTCGTTGTTCGCTCAAGGCCGCACCCCAGAAGGATTGTGATATCTGAGTCTTGGTCTTGGTCTTCAAAGATGTCCATGACTTAAGGGGTGGCTCAAGGTTCTCAAACGGCTTATGTGTGTCCGTCAAGCCTACAGACGAGGCCATGACAAGGCGATACCTCCTTACGTTCGCTTCCTCGCTATGGTCAAAGCGAGACAAGCTTCTTGTCAGAAGTGCAAGACGCCATACGTCGATCTTACATCGTCGTGTCTCAGGATTCCGCTAATGCTGAGGGAATTATCAAGTACTGCATTAACAGACGGGACTGCTGCGTATGTCATGTTATAAAGCTTGCCGTGACTGCACTCGAATCTGCAATCTGTGATCCTACACTCCACTTACTGAGAATCTTTCATACTCCGAGAATCTGGAATTCTCGTCTACTTCATTTCTTGTGTGATCCAACCCTAAATACAGTAACCATGTACTTTCAAGCATCCACTCTGCTTTTGTTCTCCTCTCTTGCCATGCATACCCTTGCGGTGCCCCTTCATGCTAGACAAGCACCGAATTGCACTGCCATCGACGACACTGGTCTCAAGGAAGAGGACATCACTTTGCTTAAAGATATGTGTGAGAGGATAAGTATGTCTACGTCCCTTACCTGTCTCCTCGGCTAGATGCTTTGAAGCTGATATGTATCAGCAACAGCCGCTACAGATAGCAACGCGACTGCCTCTGCCGGCGACTCTAAGACGCAGGAGAACAGTAACCAGGACGGCGCCGTTTCAGGAACCTCGAACCAAGGTGGCCAAGGAGGAACAGGGAACGGGAACAGCATGGCAGCCAATGGTAATGATGGAGCCAGCGGTCAGAATAGGGGTCCAGCCAATAAAGGAAGCAACAACAGTGGGGGAAGCCAGCGAGGAAAACTCACCGTCGACAAAGCGGCATCAAAGGGCGGCAGCGCAAGCGGAGAGGGAAATGGTAATGGAAACGGAGTCGTAGGGAACAACATCGGCAATGACAACGGTAATGGCAAAGATGGTGGCAATGGAGAGGGCGGTGCGAATGGCGAGGACAATAAGGGGAATAACGCCAATGGAGAGAATGGCAAGAACAACGGCCAGGGCAACGTTGGCGAGAAGAATGGGGAGAACAATGGTGAAGGCAATACCGGCGACCAGACGGGCAATGAAGACCCGACTCCAACATCGAGCGGCTCTGGATCAGCTGCGACTTGAGGACAGAGGACGATGAGGTTAGTTGGGGTGATGTCTCCGCTCGAGGAGGACGCTGGTGTCGACATATCAATTGTCTGATCCATCAGCCTTGTGGGAAAACCGTGACCTCGAGCCAAAGTCTACACTGCGACATGACTGTATAACAGTTTCGATAGCTCGAGAAGTCCCGTAGTCAGGTGATCACATGTCTCACGCAAAGTGAGTCAGCATGCCATGTGCTTTGTTTCACACATTTCCGTGTGCTCATCACTGCACCCAGTCAAATTGTTGACCTAACGCTTTGTTTGCTTCACTGTAGACTACGATTGACGGCTTTGTTTCTTTGTCATGCTGTGAGATCTCTTATTTCTACTCTCACCAATACAAGTCTTTGCTTCCACCTCTTTTCGTCCGCAAGCGAGAATCAGGATCAAAATTCTAGCAAGTATTACCTACAACCATACCTTCGGAGGAAACCAACATGTGAGTTCCAGTGCAGGAGCGAGAATTTATATAAAAATAAGTGTATATTATATCTTCCCGGAAGTAAAAGAAAAGAAAATCTATAAATAGTTAAATAGTACGCGTATTAAATAAACGTTAGATTTAAATAGATAACGTTAGTTATAATAGAAAGTATATATAATTTTAATAAAATTTAAAAATCTATTTTCTATTATATATCCCGGAATTATTTCCGTATTAACTATAAATACTATATTCGCAGGTCTTTATATCTTTTTAAAATCGATAACGAATATCGATAAATTTTAATTTTATATAATTATTATTAGTAGTATTACTACGTATAATCTTTTTTTAAATTAATATAGAAATAACCGTATTATAGATAGTAAAAGCCGAAATCGAAAAATTTAAATTTTAAATTAAATTATAAATTAAATATTAAATTAAAATGACTAGAATAAATATATAAAAGGTAAAAAGAAATTAATAGAACCCGGATTCGAATCGAAGTTTTAACGAACGTTTCAATCTATAATATTAGAAATATAACGTTAACGAACGTTAATATAATATTTCTAATATAATAAAACTATACGTTATCAATATTAATTAATTATACTATCCTATCTAAATATATTTAATAGATATTAGAATAGTATATAATTTTAAAACGATAGAAAAGATATTTTTAATTAGATCTATCCGGATATATAGATCTAGATAGATCTAGAATATTAACGGCGGCGGCGGCAGCGGCAGCGTTATTATATAGAACTTCGTTTAATTCTATATTTTAGAATTCTAGAAGTTTAATAAACTCTTTATAATATTATACCGGAAGAACTTTTATAGAACTATCTATTAAAATAGCTACGGAAGCAATATATTTAATTAAAATATTTTCGTTACGAACTTTTTAGCGGAATTAATAATAATAAATATTTATATAACAAAGTTTAGATATAAACTATAAATTAACGTTCTAGAAAATTCGAATAGTCTATATATTATCGACTTCGATAAACGATTTATAGCTTGAATCTATAATACTTTTTTTAAAAAATGTATTTTATAATATTAATTTTCTTTCTATTACTATAGCGCCGAATAATTCGGCTTCTATTAAATTTATTATAATCGTCTTTTATTTAAAGATTTTCTAATTATTAATATTATTAAATAATTTGAAATAATAATTTTAAAAACTATAGCGTATAATAAAATTATCTATAAAAGATATATCCGATAAACCGACGAATATTTTATTTAGATCTACTACAGAGATATTATAGATAATTAAAAAATATTCAGAATACTTTAGATGTTATAGAATTCGAACGGTAACTATATAATAACGTTCGAAAAAATTCGTAAAAAATTCTAAAAATTTAAAAGAAGCGAAACCGATATTAACGCGGTTTATAGTAGCTGTAAATGATATTAAACCGACGAGTTAATAATAGACGAAAATTTATTATAATATAATTAATTTAATATTTTTCGTAAAAATTTTAGTATTCGTATTATAATTCTGGATTGGATTCTATATCAAATTTAATATTTAGCAATAAATTTTTTAATATATACTAAATATCCAGAGGTTATTTAGTAATTAGCGTTATTTAATAATATTAATTACTAATTATTATTAAATAAATCTTTTATTATTTAATTATATTTAACGTATTAATTATACTAATTATACTAATTATAGAATACTATATTATCTATATAGATTTCGAATTTAATATCTTTATAGTTCGTATTTAATTTATTAGTTATTACTATCTACTATTCTAGTAAATAAACTAATTTATTTTTATATTAATTTAAATAATTATCCGTTATACTTTCGTTTATAGATATATCGATAAATTTAACTAATTTTTTAAAATACTAGATCCTTTCGGTAGCTCTATAGTATTTTAAATATCTTTAGAATATCTATCGTAGGTTAATAGTAAATTCTTATTTTAAATAATTTTAGTTCTATAATAAAAAAGTCCGAATTTAAAAGAAAGGAAATTTAGATAAAAGATAATAGTAGTAATAAAAAAATTAGTACTTCTACTATTAATCATCGCGATTATAGTATTAAAGTTAATAAATCCGATAAATATTATAGAAATTATAATAAATTAAAAGACTGGCTTATATAATTAAATATATATTTCGTATTCTATTTTATATTTAAAAAAAAAAGATTCTTTTTACTATATTTTATTTTCGAAGACGAATTTAATACTAGATAAAATCTTTTCTTTACTAGTATATAGACGATAAAGAAAATAGCGAACGTATTTTTATATAGTTTATAAAATTTAAATAAGCTATTTATAAAATCTTTAGAATTTTAAATAAAATTTAAATTACTAAACGCTTTATTTATTATCTTTAATAGAAAAATATAGTATTTAACTACGCCGTACAATTTAAAGAATAGATATTACTAACGGAATGGAACGACGACGCCCTATATATAATATTTAGATAAAGATTTAAAAAATAAATAAATGACGAATTTATATATAACGGTCGATTATATAATACTTTAGATAATCTAATAGAAATATCTATCGATATTATTAATAAACTATATAAAAGAGATATAGAAAAACGCTATAATAGTAGACTATAAAATAACGCGGGATATTATTTAGAACAGCCCTATAAAAAATAGTACTAAAGTAAAAAATAGTCCGGAAATAGCTATTACGGATCTATACTAATAGAACTAGTTTCTATATAATAGCGAAATAAATAGAAAAACTCTAAAAATAGTAAAAGAAATAAAAATTCTAAGATATACTATAACTATAGTAAACTAGACTATTTTATAAAAGTATACCAAATAAATTAAATATAACGATAATAGTTTAATACTACGTTAAAGAAAAAATCTAAAGATTAGTAAAAAATAATTTTAGAAGATAACGATAGTAGTTTTAAACTCTAGAAAATTAATTTAGATAAAAAATATATATTTATAGAAAACGATAAAATATTATTGAAAGAAATTATAAATAATACTTTACTGCGAATATTAATAGAACTAATTGAAAGGAAAACCGCCTTTAGATAGATATTTATAATAGAGAATATTTAATAAACGGAACCAAAATCTTTTTATTTTTAGATTTTTTATAATAAAAAATTAGTAAAGAAAAAATTTATAGTAATTTATAAAGAATTTAAAACTATTTATAAAATATATATTTATAACGAATATCTATAAAACGACTAGTAGAACTAAAAAGTAAATAATATTATCGATATATTAGAAAAAGAACTCGAAAGTAATATTTCTAAAAATAAAGTTATTTCTATATCGATATTATAACGGAAGAATATAATAATAGGAGATTAATATATATTATTTAATTGGACCGTTTACTATAATAATAATTACGGGATCTACGAATTAGAAAAAGAAAAAGCCGGATAATATCTATCGAAACTATACCGACGTATTTCTAAAATATCTATTAAAATTAGAAATTATAATATTTATAACTATTCCGGATATATTATATATAGTAGATATAAATACTAGAAAAAATAATAAAAAAGAAATAAAATCTTTAAATAGAAATTCTATAGATATATTTTATAAATAGATTATAAAAATAAAAAACATAAAAATATAAATAATAATTCGGAAAAAGACGAGATTTTATAGTAACGAATATACTATAAGTATATAATTTTATAGTTTAGAAAAAATAACGAAATTTAGCTGGTTATATATATATATTTGAAATTAAAATAATTATCGAAATAAATAATAAACTATAGAAAATTAAAGTATTTATTAATTTAGGCGCGACCGGAAATTTTATATTAGAAGATTTAACTAAAAGAAAAAGATTTTTTTAAATTAAAAAAAAGAATCTATATAATTTAATAGTTATCGATAGAAATAAAATATTAAATAAAGATAGAAAAGTCGAAAAAATAATAATATCGTTTTAAATAATAATTAATTAGTATTAGAAAGAACTTTAGTTCGATATTATTAGAATAGCTAATTATAAAATTATATTTAAAATTTTTTAATTAAAAGATTATAATCTAGTAATAGATTAGAAAAGAAAAATATTTAATTTTAAACGAGACTTCTATATAAAAAGTATCTAGTCTATACTAAAATAATAATTTCGAATAGATAAAAAATAGAATATAAAACGCGAATTTATAATTTTAAAAAAAGATAACTAAAAACTATTTAGATCCGATTTATTAGATACCGATAGAGATTAGCTAGATTAATAAAATAGAAATAGAAAAAAAAATTATAAATCTTTCGAAAACTTTATATTATTTAATAAAAAATTAAAAAAAAATCTATTTAAAAAGGTTCCGGGCGAATATAAAAATTAAATAAATTTATTTCGGAAAAAAATATTTATAAAAATATTATCTAAATATTAATTATAAAATTATAAAATTAGATTTAAATTAGATAAATAACCTATATTTAGATCTATTTATCTATTATTTATAACGAAATTCGGAATATTCTATAAATATTTAAATAAAAATATAAAAAAGAAATTTATTAGAAAATTTTAATTACCGGTAGAATATCTAATTCTTTTTATATTTAAAAAAAACAGAATATTCCGTCTATATATTAATTACCGGAAGTTAAATAATATTACTATTAATAATCAATATCTATTACTAAATATTAGTAAACTTTAAAATAGATTTTCTAGAATATAATATTTTATAAAATTCGACTTTTAAAAAATATATAATCTTATATAAATAAAAACCGGAAAAAAATAAAAAATAGTTTTTCGAATATAATATAATTATTATAAATATATAATTATATTATTTAAATTTATAAATATTCTGGTAATATATTAGAATATAATTAATAATATATTTAGAAAATATCTAGATATATTTATTATTATCTATTTTAATAATATTTTAATTTATTTTAAAATATTCGAAAAATATAAATATTATATTAATAAAGTTTTTAATCATCTAAAAAGTGAAGATTTATACTTTAAATTAAAAAAATATAAATTCTATAAAAAAGAAATCGATTTTCTAGAATTTATTATAGAATAAAACGGACTATATATTAATTTTAGTAAATTAAAAACTATTATAAAATAAAAGATACCGATAAATATTAAAGAAATCTAAAGTTTTTTTAAATTTATAAACTATAATCGAAAATTTATAAAAAACTATTCTAAAAAAATTTTCGCTTTTATAACTTTAATAAAAGATATTATTAAATAGTATTAGAAAGAAAAAAAATAATAGACCTTTAAAAATTTTAAAAAAAAATATATAAAAGATTTAGTACTTAAAATATTTAACCCGAAAAAACTATTATAAATAGAAACGAATTTATTAAATCTAGTTATAAATATATACTTTTAATAATAATATAATAGTAAATAGTATCCCGTAATATATATATCTAGAAAATTATTACTAGTAGAATAGAATTATAATATCTATAATAAAAAACTACTAGCTATAATAGTTATACTAGAATAGTAGAAAGTATACGCCGAAAAATTACTAGAATTAATAATTTTTATAGATTATAAAAATCTTTTATATTTTATAATAATAAAATAATTTAATAGAAAATAAATATAATAGTCTAAATTTTTCGGTTAGTATAAATTTAAAATATACTATATTTTAAATAAAGAAAAAATAAAAATAGATATTTTAAATCAAAGAAATAATTATATAAAATCGAAAGAAATTTTTAATAATAATATTTTTAAAGTTAATAAAAATAGATTACTATTAGTAAATTAAAATAAAATAAATATAATACTACGTATATTTAGAGACGACTAAAAATAGTTTTCTATTAAAAAAAAGAAAACTATAAATATTAGATAATAAAATCGATAAATATATTAAAGAATATTATAATAAAATATTATAAAAATATCTACGCGTAATAAAAATAATATAACTTTTATAATAATATTACCAATTTCCTAATATAAAGTAATATATCGAAATATATATTAAAAAATATTTTAGTTATTAGTAAAATAAATATACTATATTTATTTACTATAGAAAAATCTAGTATTAGAAATTATCGGATTTACTATAAACTTTATTATTAAATTTCTAAAATTAAAAAATTCGATAATAAATATAAAATACGATTTAATATTTAATATAGTAGATAGATTTACGAAATATATCTATATAATTCTATTATAAAAAGATTTTACTATAGAATAATTTAGATTTATAATCCTAGATCGATTATTTCGATATTATAGACTACTAGAAATATTAATAAATAATAGAAATAAAATTTTTACTTTAAATTATTAGAAAACTTTTATTCCTTTATTTAATATTAAATTAAAAATATCGATAATTTTCTATCCGATAATGGATAGATAAATAGAACGTACTAATTAGATTTTAAAATAATATCTAAAGTATTACGTTAATAATATTTAAAATAGTTAGATTTTACTTTTATTAATAGTATAGCTAGTATTTAATATAAAAAAATTAAATATAATAAAAAAAATAGAAAAAGTCCGAATTTATTTAAATAACCGCTACTATATAAATTAGCGGAATTAGCGATTTAAAAAGTCGATATCTAGAAAAAAATCTATAGAAATATTCTAAAAATATAGAAATATTCGGGTAATTACTAAAATAAAAAGAAAAAAAAAAAATAGTATTTTAGTTAAAAAAAAATAAAATATATCTTTTTATAAAAAAAATTAAAAACGAAAACTTTAAATAAAAAATTTAATTATATTAAAGTCGGACTATTTTTAATTAAATAGATTAAAAACCTTTAGAATTTCGAATTTAATTTATTTAAAGACGTTAAAATATATCTAATATTTTATATATTATTTTTAAAACTAGCCGATTCCGGAACGCTGTTATAATAGACGTTTAATTTCGAAATATAAAAAAAAGATATCTTTATAGTTAAAAAGATTCCATAATAGAAAGGTTAGAATTATCTAATTAAATAGAAAAATTATTCTATTTCGAAAAATATTTAGAAATCTAAAAAATATTTAATAAACTACTAAAAGATTCTATAGCAGTTTTACTAATAATAAATATCGAAATATTTTAGAAAAAATTTAGTAGATTATTTAAAGTATTCTAGATTTACGGAAATAAATTAAAAGAAAAATTATCGAAAAAATTTAAAAATTTAAAAATTTCGCTTTTTTTAATATTAGATCTTTCTACTATAATAGCTTTTTTAGTATATTTATCTAGTAGATCTATTTTTTAATAAAATTATATTTCTTTTATAAAAATAATATATATTTTTATCCGAACTTTCTTTTATATTTTATAAACTTTTCGGATATTTTTATATAATTTTAACTTTTTACTTTTTAAACGATTTTATTCGGATTAGATTATCTAAAAGTTATATTTCTATCTACAGTATAGATATTCGCTATATTTTCTAAAATAAATATAGATTTTATATATCTTTTTTTATTTTATATAAATAAAATAAACTTTTATTATAATATCGCTAAAAACTTTAATAAAATCGGTGAATCTATAATAATAGATAATATTAGATTCGAAATAACGTTAAGATATAATATAGAAAAAAGGAAAAAAAAAATTAGAAATAGCGGGAATAAAGTAAATTTCGGAATAAAATTAAAGAAAAAAAAAAAATAATATTATAACTTTAGACTGGACTTTATACTAAATCTAATATTTAGTAATAAATCTTTTAATATAAATTAAATATTTAGAAATTATTTAGTAAATAGTATTATTTAGTAGTATTAATTACTAATTACTATTAAATAAAGATTTAGTTATTTAATTACGTTTAACGTACTAATTATATTAATTATAATAATATTAAAAGATTTTATTATTTATATAAATTTTAAATTCGATATCTTTATTGCTTATATTTAGTTTATTAGTTATCGCTATCTACTATTCTAGTAAATAAATTGATTTATTTTTATATTAATTTAAATAATTATTTATTATATTTTCGTTTATAGATATACCGATAAATTTAATCAATTTTTAGAAATATCAAACCTTTTCGGTAGTTTTATAGCAACTCGCTAGTAGAATTTTGAAACATTTCGTAAAAAGATTAATATAATATTTTTTCGTAATTTTATCGATATAAAAATTCTAATATAAAAATAGTTTATATAGTTTTCTTTCGCGTATTATTCGAATATTTAAAAACTATATAATTTTATCTAGAAATTTTATATTGTATTTTTATAAAGTAGGTATATTTCTAGAATAGTATACGATTATAGACCAGACGAAAAATTTATTATAAAACTAATTTATATTCTAGAAAGACTGGAATATAGCCTAGTAATAAAAGAAAGGAAAAAGTAAAAAAAAATCGAAATCCGATACGCTAGCGATATTCTAGCGACTAGATAGTAAACCTCGTTTCTAAACGTTCTAATTATATTTCTAGAGTCTATATAACGTATCTAGCGTTTTATAATTATCTTTTTTTAATAATATCGTCTTCGATATTATATTATATTTATTTATCTATTTATAATATTTATTAAATAATTCTATTAATTTTATAATTAGCTATAAAAATTAAAAAGAATAAAAAAAAAATTTACTTTTTAGCTATTACTATAATCTATTTCTTTCTATATATAATTATATTTTAACTATATAGATATATACTAGTTTAAAGCTAAAAATAAAAGTACTACTATAAATTAAATATAGATTTTCTAATTAATAAAATACGACCGTAATTATAGCTAGAAATATTAACTACTATATTATAGTACTATTAAGTAAATAATATAATATTATTTTAACTAATATTTTTAAAAAGATATTCTATATCTATAGATATATATATAGTATACGTATCTATATATATATAGCTTATAAATAATATTAGAATCAAGTTTTAATAAATATAATTAAACCCGAACCTAATATAAATATTCGAAGATTTCGAATAGTAAATAAATATTCGGAATAATACGATTCCGACGTATTAATAATAATATAATAATATTTTATTTAGTAGAAATTCTAATTTCCTATACTTTATTTATTCGAATAGTTTTTAGTTATTTATATAAATTTTTTAACTATATATATATAAAATAGTTTCTCTACTATATATTAGATATTTATACTACGCGACTAGCGATTACAGCGATATAAATCGCCTATATTCTATCTTCGAATATTAAAAAAACTATTTTACTAATATTTATTTTAAATATAAAAAAGATAGAAAAAGTTTATTTAATTATAAAATAGTATAGTTCTTTCTATTATATTAGTTTAAAGTTAATTATAATAGATACTTTATTCTTTCGATTTAGCTATAAAATAAATAATAAATATTTACCGGTTTACGATTTAAAATAAAAAAGAACTATTTTTTAATAACTATAAATTTATAAAAAAGCTTATTTTAGATATTATAAATATTATTAAATATATTTCTATTTCTAATACGATACTATATAATATTATATAGATATCTATAATTTTTAACTATTTCGCGGTAATATTAAATTCTATTGTTAAACGTTTAGATACGTATAAATATATTAATTAAAATCTAGTTCGAAAAAATAAAGCTATAGAAATTAAATTAGCTATTTTAAAATATAAACTTTATCAATATAAAATATAATAGATTACTATTATCTCTAATTCTTTTCTTTAAAACTTCGGCTTTTTTTTATATTTACTATTTCTATTTATTTTTCGGTATAAAAGTTCCGTTCCGCTAGCGGTATCTAAATCTTTACTTTTTAGAATAGATACTATTAGTACCTCGGCGGCGGTATAGATATTTACTATAATATTTTATTTTATTACTATATTATATCCGGCCTTCGGTCTAAAATTTTTAAATATAATTTATAATCTTTTATATAAAATAGCTAATCGCTAATATATTATTATAAATATATTAAATATATTTCGAATTATAGTATATCCGGTTACTAGATAATATAAATATTATATATTTTTATCTAGTACCATTTAAAAACTTTTAGATAATAGTTCCGTTTTAATTCGAACGTCTATTTTAAAATATCCGATATTAAAGATCGAATAGTCTATATCTATAATTAAAGTTTTTTTTATAGAAAATAATATTTCCTTCGATAATATTTTTTAGTAGTCTTTTCTACGTATTCGATAACTATAATAAAAATAATTTATATCTAGCTATTTCCCCGCGTATTATTAAAAAAAAGAAGAAAGTTTTATTACTAGTAGTTTTATTATAGTCTCTACTAACTTTTTTATCTATTATTCTATTATAGTTTTCGTTAATATTTTTATATATAGCTTCGAAGGCGCCGGAGGTATCCGGATTCTAACTTTTAAAAGTTAGAACTATCGGTATCTCGGTCCTTTAGACGGTACTTTTAATAAGTAGTTTAATATTTTTCGATATTTTTAACTCTATCTATAAACTTCTATAAATCTTTTTCTCGGCGGTATTAAAATAGATTACTCCGATATTATCTTTTCTATCTATTATAGAATAGAAAGATAGTCTAAAATAGAAATATATAGTAAAATTAGATTAGTTATATAAATATAGATATTTAAATATTAGAATATATAATCTATATTATAATAAATAAAGTCTTTAGTATTATAGGTTCTATAGAATAATTTAAAAAAATTTATTAACTATAAATTTACTTCTAGATATATATATTATATATATATTTTATTAACGTCTAACGTCTATAATAATAGTTTATTTCTATTAAATTTTATCTTTTTTATATTTTTTTATTAAAAGGTTATTCTAATTATATATTTTTATTAAAATTCCTAAATATTTTTAAAGTTTTTTTATAGCTACTAGGAATTATATTTCTTTAGCTAACTAATTTATTTAATTAGATATTCCGCCTTTAATTTCTCGTCCTTTTTAGATTTTATAAATCTTTTATCTAAAATAGTTTTTACTTCCTATTTTTTATTATTATTAATAAAATCCGGTAATAGATATTCTAGTAGTTTACTATTTTAACGGTAATAGAACCTTTCTAATAAAGATATATAAAAGATATTATAGATTTTTAATATAATTAAAAAAACTAACCGATAAATTTAAAAGTTTATATATTTCGAAATATAATATAATTTTACGAATTTAGAAATAATTTTATTTATTTATTTAAAATTTAGATTTTTTATAGATAATAGTATTAAATTACTAATTTTATATTCTATTAGTTAATAATTTTTATTATAGTATTTAGTCTAGTTTATCTAAATTTTATTTTAATTTATACGTATTAATTTATATATTCTTTATAAATTTATAACTTTTTTTTTTACTACTAGTATCTTTATATTTACTATTTTCCTTTCTATAACGTTATCTTTAACGTTTTCGAATATTATATCTAGATTATAATCTATAAATATTTCGAAAAAGGATATTTTTATAATATTATATTCGCTATTATTATAGACGAATTTAGTTAAAGGTAAAAGTTTAATCTAGTTTTTCTATTTTTTATAAATATATATTTTTAGATAATATTTTAATAATTAATTCTATTATCTAGTCTATTTATCTATTTGAAGATAGAATATAGTATTTAAATAATATTTAATCTTTAAATAATAGTAGATTTCCGACTAGAATTTATTTATAAATAGTAAACCTCTATCGCTAATAATTCTATTAGAAATAAATCTATTATATTAAAATTTATCGATAATAAATTCTATAAAAACTTTCGTATTAATTATTTTATAATAAAGAATATATTTCGCTATTTTAGTAAATCGATTAACAGCTATAAATACTAAATCTATTATATTTTAAAAATATTAAATAGATAGTAATTTAGTAATAAAATCTATCGCTATTTCTTTTTATAGTTATATAAAATATAGATAATTTTAAAACTTTCTATATAGTTTATATTAATAGACTTTAATTTATTAATAGATATTATATATTTCTATATACTCTTTAATATATTTAGATAATTTCGGCTAGTTATAATTATAATAAATAAATAATAATATTCGCTAATATTTGAAATATCTAGCTATAGAATTATTATAATATTTTACTAGGAACTTTATATATAGTACTTTATCTTCGGGTATATATAAAGACTTTTTATAAAAGAAAAAACTAATTTTTATTTCTATTTTTTATAGCTCGACTTTTTTTTTTAGTTTATATTAAATAGTTTATAAATATTTTTAAATATTAATATTCTGACTTTAAAGTTAGATAAATATATTATATATACTAGAAGTTATTTTATTATAAACCGTTTTATTAATAATAGCCTTCTACGCCGTTTATTATAGAATATCTAGACTATAGTATATATTTCTAGCGATAGAATTTATTTCGCTATTATATTTTTTATTAGAGATAATTATTATTAATCTATCGCTACCGCGTTAGCAGCCTATTATATCTAAAGGTAATTTCGATATATAAAATATATCGCGTCCTTTATTTAATAATAAAAAGTTAATTTTATTATTTTTAGAATTTTTAGATTCTATAAAAGGTTTTTTAGGCCCTTTGATTATACGCCTGCGTAAAATATAATTAATTCGAACCTTTTATATAGTAAACGGTTCGCTGCTAGATTTATAGCTAGTAAAACTTAGTTTCTACTAAAATACAGATAATATTATCTAGATTTAAAGATTAATATTTTTATAATCCGGCCTTTTAAAAGGCGGATTAACTGGATGAGTTTTTTCTAGACGATAGAAAATATTAAAATCTATAGCAGCTAATTTAATAATCTAGCGATATTATCGAATATTAAATTTTTTTTTTAACTTTTATAAAATTTTAAAGATTATTATAATCTATCTAGATCTTTACCGTATATTTCGCGCTTTTAAAATAATATTTCTATTATTCGAAGACTTTAATAATAGCGAGTGATTCGGTATTATATATTTTATAGTTATATTCGGTAGAAATTATTTTCTTTAACTAGATTATTACTAGGCGCTAGCGACTATTTTTATTAGATTAAAATGTAATTTTAACTAATACGATTTTAAAAATATTAGTTTTAATATAGATTTTTTTTTTCTAGATCGAAGTACTATAATATTCTAGCGGTATTAAAAATATACTTTAGTTTTTTAAAAGCTTTTTAGATTTTAATAATCTAATAAAATATTTTCGATTTCTTTTCGGCTATACTTCCTATAAGTAAATTTATTAGAAAAACTATAATCTAAAAATACTAGTAAATAAAATACTAGTAAAAGTTTATAAATTCTAAAAAGATTTATATTTTCCGATAAATTTTTAGAACCGGCTATTTTTTAATAATTACTATTTATTCTAGATTTATTAAAATACTTTTAGTAGATATAATAAAATCTAAAAATTCTATACTTTTAATATTAAAGGTATATTTTTTAAAATTAAAATATAGTTATATATTACGAAACTTTCGAACGATTTATCTAATATATTTCTAATATTTTTTTTTTTAAATTAAAGAAAATTAAAATATTATTTAGATAGATTATATAATAAATATTAAATAGTTTTTCTAAAATTCTATTAATATAGATTTAGATAATTATAAATATATTAGTAAAACTAAAAGATATAATAAAATATTTAAAATATCTATATTTTATACGAAATACGATTTTTTATTTATTATTTTTTTTAATTTTAATTTAATAGTAGATATCTTTAATATTATATTTAGAAACATATTTTATTTTAGATAATTAATCTAGAATTTTGGAAATAAAAGGTAAAAAATAATAGTTTTTAATTATTATTTTATTAAAGCTTTTATAGTTTAAAAACTACTATCTTTTTTTAATATAAAAAAAATTAGAACTTTTATAGAAAATATTAAATAATAGATCTAGTTTTTTTTTAAAATACTATTTAAATAATTTTATAATTTATTAAATTTTCATTTAGATAGGCTATAAATCGGGTTATATAGCGGATTTTTTCTATCTAATTCGATTATATAATCGGTATCTTTAAATAGTAGTAAAAAATCTACTAGATATATATTATAAACTTTAATCTCTTTATATATAGATTCCGAAATCGGCTCGGGCTATTATATATTTTTATTATTTTTATTTTTATCGATATCGTTAACTCCCGTCTATATAATAATATTATTATTAAATCTCGTATATATAGCAGTAATCGATATTATATATATTAATATATATTTTTCGGCCTATAATATATAAATAAAGACTACCGGTAAATTATTATTAAAGCGGGTTAACTATTTTATTTCTATCTAGTTATTTTATATTATTTTATTATAGATAGAAAATCGCTATTACTTTAATTTTAGATTTATAACTATATATATTTAATATAAAGCTAGTATATCTAAAATAATACTATATTTATCGATTATATCTAGAATATAAAATCGCGATATATATATTTTCCGACGGTTTTAATTATCTATTATTATTTAATTTAAATTATATATTCTATAATAGATAGCGCGGTTACTTCTAATCTATTAAAAATAGAATTTTTTAGCTTTTTAAATAGATTCTAGATTATATTAAATAATAAAAGATTAAAAAATAATATTAATCTAAGAATTTAGATCTAGAAATACTTTAGTTTTACCGTACTCTTTTACTAGTAATTCGATAAATATTTTAATTAGAAGACCGTTTTTGACTTTAATTTATTTATCCTAAACTATTATTAAAGCTATAACTAGTTCTTTCAGTTTTTTAACTAGTTAGTATTACTAGAATTACCTTTCGTCGTATTAATAGTAGATTTTTTAAACGATCGGTTACTATTACTACGAAAGTTATTAGATTTTTAATTATTTTAATTTTAGTTCTAGTTTTTAGAATAGCTTTTAGACTAATAATCTATACTACTATAAATAAAGTATATACTAGATTTATTATCTTATTTATATTTTCTAGAATTATTATTACTAATATTAAAAATATCTTTTCTACTAATACTATTTTAATTATTTTACGATTTACTTTTCCGGTTCCGGTTTTCGAATTTCTAAAAATTCTCTTTACTATACGGAAGTAGATAGAATCTATTAATAGAAAAATTCTACTATTAATCTAATATTATTTTATTTATATTTTTCTATTAAATAATCTAAACTATTTATTTATTATAATTAAAGTTTTTTAATTTCGCGTTTAAAATATATATTATATATTATAATTCCGGAAAAATTTTAAAAAAAAAAAAAGATCGAATACTATTTTTCTAATAAAGGAAATAGTTAGAATTCTAATAATATAAAAAAATTATAGAATTTTAAAATATTCTAGTTTTTATTTTAAATTATATAAAAATATTTCGTCGCGGTATTTAATAAATAAAATTTAGAATCGATAATAAAATTTAAAAGAAAATCTATAAACTTATCCTATAATATACTATTAAAGATATTTTTATCTATAAAGGATTCCTTTTTTTTAAATTAATAGCTTAATTTCTAATTTTTAATAAAATTCTAGACCTATCGAATTTAATCCGTATAGATAGATAAAATATCGGATTTATAAAACTAATTTTTATAAAATTTAATCTATTTATAGTATTTTTTAAAGGTTATTTTATTACTATACTTTTTAAATTTTTTAATTTTAAATTTTAATAAAATTTAAAGCGTTCGCGAAAATCTAATAGTTAGTTTAAAAGAAAATTAATTATTATCTAAAATATAGTTCGGATCTATTATATAGATAACTTCTACTTTATAATATATTTTTAAAATAATTTTTTTCTTTACTATTATTTAAATCTCTAAAGCTCGAAACTTTTTATTATTATCGAAATTATCGCTATTATTTCTATTATTATTCGGGTTATTACTACTATTAGGCGGCTAACTGGAATTAAAATTTCTAAAAATAAAAATTTTTAAAAAAGTATTTCTATTAGATTATAACTAATTATTAAATAGTTATTATTAATAGATTTAGCTGCTAGAAATAGTATAGTCTACTGACGTACTAATAATAAAATTATTATAAAATTTCGATTAGATTTTCTAAATAATAAAAAATAAACTAGAATTTTTTTTATCGGGCGTCTTCGATATAAATAGATTATATTTATTAGATTAATCCGTAATATTTATAATCTACGGTTTAATAGCTTTAGCGCTAGTTTAAAATAGTTTTACTTAAAGTATTTTATTATAGCTATAACTACTATAAATACTATATATCGATATTAATATAATTATATAATAAATAATATATACCGAATTAAAAATATTTGAATTAATAAATTAGAACTATAAAATCGATATATTTCTAGGATAGTATATAATTATAGATTAGATAAAAGATTTATTATAAAACTAATTTATATTTTAGAAAAACTAGAGTATAGTCTAATAATAAAGGAAAGGAAAAAGCGGAAAAGAATCGAAATCCGATATATTAATAATATTCTAGCGATTAGACGGTAAATCTCGTTTTTAAACGTTCTAATTATATTTCCAAAGTCTATATAACGCGTCTGGCGTTTTACAATTTTTTAAATAATTTTATCTAGAATTTCTTTATAGATTTAACGTTACGAATTTCGAAAATAACGACGATATTATTAATAAAGAAAAATAAAAATATATATTTATAGATAAAAAAAATATTTAATACCGAAAATCGTTTAGAATTTTAAATCGGCTAATAAAGATAATAGATAACGAAACTAAAATATTAAAAACTACTTTAATTTATATAACGTTTATTAAAAATATAGTAGAATTTTTTTCGATTTTTTCTATTTCTACAGAAATTAAATATAGATAAACTCGTTAATATTACTATTAATAAAAACGTTAACGGTATTATAATATCGAATTTTATAATTAAAATAGATAATAATTACTATAAAAGTTCGAAAGATATATATTATTAATATTATAACGTATAAATTCATTTTAATATTTTAAAAATCTTTTCTAATATATAAACGAACTTTAAATTTAAATAAATATTTTTAATTATCGAATTTATATTTAAAAATCTAGATAGTAGAAATAGCGATACTATTATTTTTAGAAATTTTATTACCGGCTATTTTTTTCTAGATTTTTATATTTTAAAACGTTTTATTTTCGATTTATTATAAAATTGATATATTTTTAAAATAATATACGATTGTAAATCAAACGAAAGATATATTATAGAATTAATTTATATTCGAAAAATATCAATATTTTCCAAAATCGATTTAAAGTCGGTTTTAACTATTTTAGCTGTTTTAGCCGGTTTTTAGCCGGTACGGTTAAAAACGGTTTGTAAATAGTTTATTAGCCGGTTTTAAATATACCCGAAGCTACGTAGCTGCGCGGCTAAAACATCTACGATAGCTAAATAACTAAAACGGCTAAAACCGGCTAAAACCGACTAAAAAGATTTAAAGATTCGATTTTAAATTCGTTTATATCTTTATTAGTTAGTAGGCCTATATACGCCTATAAATACCGCTAGACTAGTTTCGTCTAGATCGAAAATATTAGATTTCTTTACTAAAATCTAACTAGATTAGGTCTAGCGTAGTTTATTAAATAGATATTCGAAATCCGTTATTTTCGCTTTTAATAGCGGCTGTTAAATTTTATTTCCGAATTAGATTATATAGATTTATTTTTAGCTTATATATAGATTTCAATTTAGACTATTTACTAAATAGATATTCGTACTATAGATACTATTAGAGTTTCAATCTATTAAAAATCCACTTTTTAGATTTTTAAATTATTTGGATTAATTAGATTATTTAGATTACTTGGATTAAAATAGCTGTTAGCCGGTCTAATTTGAAAATCCATTTCAAAATCTATTGATAAAGCCTAGAATATAATCTAGTAATAAAGAAAAGAAAAAAGTAAAAAAGAATCGAAATCCGATACGCTAGCGATATTCTAGCGACTAGACGGTAAATTTCGTTTCTAAACGTTTTAATTATATTTCTAAAATCTATACAACGCGTTTAACATTTTATAATTATCTTTTTTTTAGCGATATTATTTTTAATATTATATTATATCTATTTATATATCTATAGTATTTATTTAATAAATATATTAACTTTATAGTTAACTATAAAAATTAAAAAAAGTAAAAAAAAAATTTATTTTATAGTTATTATTATAATCTATTTCTTTTTATATATAATTATATTTTAGCTATATAGATATATACTAGTATAAAGTTAAAAATAAAGATATTATTATAAATCGAATATAGATTTTCCGGAATTTATATATAAGCGCGGACGTATTAACTATTATATTATAATATTATTAAATAATAATATAATATTACTTTAATTTATATCTTTAAAAAGATATATTAAAATAAAGTTAAAAAAAAATAATATTACTATAAATCGAATATAAATTTTCCGGAACGTATTACTATTATATTATAATATCGTTAAATAGAAACTATAATTTTATTTTAATATATATTTTCGAAAGAATAAATTATATCTATAGATATATACTATATTTATATATCTATATATATATAGTTTATAAATAATATTAGATAAAAGTTCTACTAAATATAAATAAGCCCGAATCTAATATAAATATTCGAAAATTTTAAATAGTAAATAAATATTCGGAATAATATAGTTCCGACGCGCTAGCGATAATATAATAGTATTTTATTTAATAAAAGTTTTAATTTTTTATACTTTATCTATTTAAATAGTTTTCGTCGTCTATATAAATGTTTTACCTTTATATATATAAAATATCTTTTCTACTATTATCAGTATTTTCTAAAACCGATTTAAAGCCGGTTTTAGTTATTTTAACTATTTCAGCCGGTTTTTAGCCGGTACGGCTGAAAGCGGCTTATAAATAGTTTATTAGCCGGTTTCGGGTATACCCGAAGCTGCGTAGCTACGCGGCTAAAACGGCTAAAACGGCTAAACGGCTAAACGGCTAAAATAATTGAAAAGATTTAAAAATTCGATTCTAAATTCGTTTAAATCTTTATTAGTTAGTAGACCTATATATATCTATATATACCGCTAGGCTAGCTTCGTCTAGATCGAAAATATTAGATTTTTTTACTAGAATCTAACTAGATTAGATCTAACGTAGTTTATTAAATAGATATTCGATTTCCGTTATTTCCGCTTTTAGCGGCGGCCGCTAAATTTTATTTTCGAGTTAAATTATATAGACTTATTTTTAGTTTATATATAGATTCTATTTTAGATTGTTTACTAAATAGATATTCGTACTATAGATACTATTAGAATTCCAATCTATCGAAAATCTACTTTTTGGATTTTTAGATTATTTGGATTAATTGGATTATTTAGATTATTTGACTATCAGCCGGTCTAATTTGAAAATCCATTTTAGGATCCGTTGATGATATATCAGATATTTATACTACGCGACTAGAAATTATAGTAATATTAATCGTCTATATTCTATCTTTAAATATTTAAAAAAGTATTTTATTAATATTTACTCTAAATATAAAAAGAATAGAAAAAATCTATCCGACTATAAAATAGTATAATTTCTGTAATTATATTAGTTTAAAGTTAACTATAATAGATTTTCTATTTTTTTAATTTAGCTATAAAGTAAATAATAAGTATCTACCGATTTATAGTTTAAAATAAGAAAAAACTATCTTTTAATAACTATAAATTCGTAAAAAAGTTTAATTTAAATATTATGTATATTATTAAATATATTTATATCTTTAATATAATATTTGTTACGTCTACGACTCCATAGAGGTTCCATGGAAAGATTGATTAGGCAAGCGAGCCTAATTATCTATAGCCGCCCGTAGCCGATATAGCCGCCCTTTCGGATAGGACTTTTAATAGGCGGCCGCTTATCGGCCTTTATAGCTACTTTTACTATATATATCGCTCGTTACTTCTATAAATAGTTTCTCTTATTAGTTATTAATATAATTATTAAATACGTCTCTACTATTTTCTTCTTAATTACTTCGTAACAAAGATATCTCGTAATATTATAACCGTACCTCTACGGCTGTATAGGATTAGTTATAATAATCTACGCTAGGATTCCTTTACTATCTAGTAGCTCGGACTATATCTACGGCTATAGCTAGACTCGAGTATAACGCCCTCTAATATATAGGAACGTTATACTTTAATAACTCTAGAAGATAGATAAAAATCGGATTTTTATCTAGCTAATATTATTTAGACGACCTGTAGAGACCTTAGTTAATTTAAGAATTACTTAGAATATTATATTAGAAGAATATATAAAAAGATTTAACGTTCTTTTAATTAGGAAAACGAAACTTTATTTTATAGGAACTATTAATAAAACAGGGTTTATTAGAATTAAATATTAGACTAAACCTCTATAGATACGAAGTAATAAATATAAAGAAAGAATTATTTTTAATATTATAAAAATATAAAAGGATATCTATTTAGATATCCTATAGTTTATATTATAGAATCTAGAGATCGTTTAGAAAACGATACGGGTAAAAATAGGAAACTATCTTTTTAATATATCTAAAAGGATAGCCGAGATATAGAAAATATATAATATCTTTACTCGGAAATAGTAGACTAAAAGAAAATTAACTATTATAGATAAAATTCTATAACTTTTTAAAAAATTCTAGGATATATTAAAGGAACCGGAAGGAAAACTACTTTTACCGGCTTATATCTAGAAAAACTACGAAATTATTATAATAGAGCTAGAAAAACTAAAAGTTAGGCTAATCTATAGATTAAATAATAAATAATTAAAAATATTAAGATAATATATCGATTATAATCTTAGAAGAAGATATATATAATACTCTAAATTAAGGATACGATAACCGGTTATATTTATCCCGAAAAAAAATAACGATTTTCGAATCTATATTAATTTTAGAAGACTTAATATAGTAATATAAAAAGATAAATACCTATTCCCGCTTTTAGTAGATTTAAAAAGCAAGATTAGAAAGGCTAAGTTTTTTATAAAATTTAATCTAAGAGATATATTTAACCTATTAAAAATTAAAGCTAGAAACGAATATAAAACTGCGTTTAGAATAAAATACGGGTTATTCGAATATTTGGTTATATCTTTTAAGTTAATAAACGTACCGGCGATTCTATAATATATAGTTAATAAGATATTATATAACTATCTCGATATCTTCGTTATAGTCTATATAGATAATATACTAATTTTTTCTAAAATTAAGGAAGAATATATATAATATATTTATAAAATATTATAAAAATTCCGAGAATATAACTTTAAAATTAAAAAAGAAAAATCGGAATTCTATAAATAGGAAATTACGTTTCTCGGATACGTAATTTAACTAGGAAGTATTACTATAGAGGTAAATAAATTATAAATTATACGAAAATAGCTAGTACTAAAAAATAAAAAAGATATTTAGAGTTTTTTAGAATTTATAGGTTTTTATTAGAATATAATAGAAAGGTACGTAAAGAAAACTATTCTGTTTACGGATTTATTTCGGAATAATATATCTTTTTAATAGATACGTGCCTAAAACGAAGCTTTTAAAAAATTTAAATAAAATTTCGTATCTAAAGAAGCTTTAGTAATTTTCGATCTAAAAGAATAGATTATCTTCTATATAGATACTTCGGACCGAGTAATTAGATTATATATTTTCTAGAATAGAAGACTACTTAGATATTATTCTAGGAAGTTAACTCTAGCGGAAGTTAATTATATAATAACGGATAAAAAAATACTAGTAATTATAATAAACTTCGTATATTAGAAAATATATATAAACGGAACCGATTATAAAGTAGTAGTATATATAGACTATAAGAATCTATTATTACTACTAGTAGATAAAGAATTAAATTAACGATAAATAAAATAGGCAGAAGAAATAATCTACTACGATTTTAAAATAAAATATATTAAAGGTATAGATAATACGGTTACGGATACTTTAAATAGAAGAGTAGATTATAAAGCTGTAGAAAAGATATCCAGGCTCTTATTAAAAAAAGTCGGGAATATTCTCGAAAGAGTAGAAGTTTTCGAAGAAATTAACGAAATAATTAGATAAGTATATAATCTAAAGACGGCTAGATACTAAAAAATTACTAAAATACTAAAAAGAATTTAAAAGAAAACTAATATACTAGTATTTAAAAAATATATAAAAGAATTTATCCGAAACTATCCAGACTATATAATAGTAAAAAAAAGTCGTTAAAAGCCGGTAGAAAAATATTAGCCGATATAAACGCTAGATATACTTTATTAATAGATTATATTAGATTTTATTATAGAATTACTAGAATCAGTCGATCCGTATATATAAATATTATACGATATAATAGTAATAATTATTAATAGACTTATAAAGTATATAAGATTCGTTTTATATAAAATAACTATAACGGCGGAATAATTAGCCTTTTTACTACTAAAAACAGTATTCTATAAAAATAGAATTTCGGAAAAAATTATTTCGGATAGAGATAAACTATTTATTTTAAACTTTATAAAAGGTCTAATATAAGTAGTAGATACGGAATAAATAATATTAATATCGTTCTACCCGTAAACCGATAGATAAATAGAAAGAATAAATCAGATATTAGAAATCTACCTAAGAATCTATTATTTAGACGAGGGGGAAAATTAGATTTAATTTCTTCTAACGGCTTAGATAGTAATTAATTTATTATATAATAAAGATATTTAAATAACGCCAGACGAATTACTCTATAGTAAAAGTATTCGAAGAAAAATATACTTAGATATAAAAAATCTAGCGGTATAATCGTTTATTAATAGGATAAAAAATAACTAGGATAAAGTAAAAATAAGGATTTAAACGGCGAAAGAAAAAATTAAATAGAGGTTAGATAGAATAAGAAAATACTATAAAATTAATAAAGGAAATAAAATATTACTTTTAATAAAAAATTTAATAGATAGAAAGCTCGATAAGCTATATATAGAAGTTTTCGAAGTTTAGAATATCCGAGAAATAATAGTATATCTAAAACTTCTAACGATAGGAATTTTTCCTAAATTCTATATTAGACTATTAAAAAAAGTATTAGACCGCGTCCCGTTAATAAAATATTAGTACTATTAAAAACGTAAAAAATATAAAATTAAAAAGATCTTAGATAAAAGAAAAGAAACGGATAAGTTTTTAGTAAAATAGAAAGGGTTTCCTAATAAAGAAAATATTTAGGAACCTAGAAAATATCTTAAATACGCCTAAAAAACCTTAAAAAGTTTTAAAAAAACGATATAGAAGGGGCTGTATTACGTCTATAACTCTATAGAGGTTCTATAGAAGGATTAGTTAGATAAACGAATCTAATTATTTATAGCTGCCTATAGCCGATATAGCCGTCCTTCCGGATAGGACTTTTAATAGACGGCCGTTTATCGGCTTTTATAGCTATTTTTACTATATATATCGCTCGTTACTCCTATAGATAGTTTCTCTTATTAGTCGTTAATATAATTATTAAATACGTTTCTACTATTTTCTTTTTAATTATTTTATAACGAAGATACCTCGTAATATTATAACCGTACCTCTGCGGCTATATAGGATTAGTTACGATAACCTATACTAAAACTCCTTTACTATTTAGTAGCTCGGACTACGTCCACGGCTGTAGCTAGACTCGAACGCAACGCCTTTTGATATACAGAGACGTTATAATATTATATAATTTTATATAAATATCTATAATTTTTAACTATTTCGCGGTAATATTAAATTCTATTTTTAAACGTTTAGATATATATAAATATATTAACTAAAATCTAATTTAAAAAAATAAAGCTTTATAAATTAAATTAGCTATTTTAAAATATAAATTTTATAAATATAAATAATAGCGGGTCGTTATTATTTCTAATTTTTTTTTTTAAAACTTCGGTTTCCTTTCGCGTTTACCGTCTCTATTTATCTTTCGGCGCGAAAGTTCCGTCCGTTCTGCCGGCAGTATCTAGACCTCTACCCTTCGGAGTAGATACTACTAGTACCCCGGTAACGGTATAGATATCTATTATAGTAACCCGTTTTACCGTTATATTACGTCCGATTTTAGATCTAAAGTTTTTAGATATAATCTATAATTTTCTACGCGAAATAGCTAATTTTTAATATATTATTATAAAATTATTAAATATATTCCGGAAATAGTACTCTCGGTTACTAGATAATATAAATATTATATATTTCTTTCTAGTATTATTTAAAATTTTTTAAATAATAGTTCCGTTCCGATTCGAATATCTACTATAGAATATCCGATACTAGAAATCGAATAGTCTATATCTATAATTAAAGTTTCTTTATATAAAATAATATTTTTTTTAATAGCGTCTTTTAGTAGTTTTTTTTCGTATATTCGATAACTAAAATAATAATAATTTATATTTTACTATTTCTTTATATATTATTAAAAAAAAAAGAAAAAGTTTTATTACTAGTAGTTTTACTATAATTTCTATTAATTCTTTTATCTATCGTTTTATTATAGTTTCTATTAACTTTCCTATATATAATTTCGAAGACGATAGAAATATTCGGATTTTAATTTTTAGAAGTTAAAATTATTAATATCCCGGCCTTTTAGATAGTTTTTTTTATTAAATAGTCTAATATTTATTAATATCTTCGATTCTATCTATAAATTTCTATAAATCCTTTTTTTAATAATATTAAAAGTAATTATTTTTTCTATACTATCTTTCCCGCCTTTTATAGATTAGAAAAATAGTTTGAAATAAAAATATATAGTAAAACTAGATCGGTTATATAAATATCGATATTTAAAGACTAAAATAAATAATCCGTATTATAGTAAATAAAATCTCTAGTATTATAGGCTCTATAAAATAATTTAAAATAATTTATTAACTATAAATCTATTTATAGATATCTATATTATATATATATTCTATCAATATCTAATATCTATAATTATTGTTTATTTCCGTAAAAAAAAGATAAAGTTTACGGTTCGGCGGGTACCAAAATCAAAACAAATAATTAAATAAATAATTAGTTTATTTCCGTTAAATTCTATCTTTTTTTTTATTACGTTCTAATTTATATTTTTTTATTAAAAGGTTATTTTAATTATATATTTCGATAAATTTCTAAATATTTTTAAAGTTTTTTTATAATTACTAGAAATTATATTTCTTTAATTAACTAATCTATTTAATTAGATATTTCATTTTTAATTTTTTATTCTTTTTAGATTTTATAAATTTTATATTTAAAATAGTTTCTACTTTCTATTCCTTTTTATTATCGATAAAATCCGGTAACGGATATTTTACTAGCTTGCTATTTTAACGGCGATAGAATTTTTTTAATAAAAATATATAAAAGATATTATAAATCTTAAATCTAATTAGAAAAACTAATTAGTATATTTATAAATCTATATATTTTAAAATTTAATATAATTTTTATTAATTATTTAAATTTTAGGTTTTTTATAAATAGTACTAAATTATTAACTTCGTATTCTATCGGTTAATATTTTTTATTATAATATTGAATCTAGTTTATCTAAATTTTATTTTAATTTATATATATTAATTTGTATATTTTTTATTAATTTATAATTTTTTTTTTTACTACTAGTACCTTTATATTTACTATTTTCTTTTCTATAACGTTATTTATAACGTTTTTAAATATTATATCTAGATTATAATCTATAAATATTTTAAAAAGAAATATTTTTATAAAATTATATTCGCTATTATTATAGATAAATTTAGTTAAAAATAGAAATTTAGTTTTATTTTTCTATATTTTATAAATATATATTTTTAAATAATCTTCTAGTAATTATTATTATTATTTAATCTATTTATTTATTTAAAAATAGAATATAGTATTTAAATAATATTTAATCTTTAGATAATAGTAGATTTCTAACTAGAATTCGTTTATAAATAGCGAGTTTCTATTATTAATAATTCTATTAGAAATAAATCCTTTATATTAAAATTTATCGATAATAAATTCTATAAAGTTTTTTATATTAATAATTTTATAATAAAGGATATACCTCGCTATTTTAGTAAATTAATTAACAGCTATAAATATTAAATCTACTTTATTTCGAAAATATCGAATAGATAGTAATCTAGTAATAAAATCTATTATTATTTTCTTTTATAGTTATATAAAATAAAGAAAATTCTAAAGCTTCCTATATAATTTATATCTATAGACTTTAATTCGTTAATAAATATTATACGTTTCTATATACTTTCTAATATATTTAGATAGTTTCGGCTAGCTATAGCTATAACGAATAAGTAATAATATTCGCTAATATCTCAAATATCTAGCTATAAATATAAAGCGCCAGACGCGTTATATAGGCTCTGGAAATATAATTAGAATATTTGAAAACAAGACTCGCCGTATAGTCGCTAGAACGTTACTAGCGTATCGGATTTCGATTTTTTTTTATTTTCTTTCTTTTTTTATTATTAGGCTATATCCTTATCTTTTTAAAATATAAATTAATTTTATAATAAATTTTTTATCTAATTTATAACTATATATTATTTTAGAAATATATTTACTTTATAGTTTTAATTTATTAATTTAAATATTTTTAGTTCGGTATATATTATTTATAGTATAATTATATCAATATTAATATATAATATTTATAGTAGTTATAACTATAGTAAAATATTTTAGATAAAATTACTTTAAACTAGCGCTAAAGCTATTAAACTATAGATTATAGATATTATAAATTAATCTAATAAATATAGACTGGCCAATTCGAATCAAAGTGGCGACCCGACTTCGCGATAAACGTGGCTATTGCGTCTAAATTACTAGTTAAAGTTAGTCTCCTTCCTAATACGGTTAGAAACTCGAACCCGGGATACGAACCCGGATTCGAAACCCGACAAAACGGCCAGTCTAAATAAATATAATCCGTCTATATTAAAAACGTCCGATAAAAAAAATTCTAGTTTATTTTTTATTATTTAGAAAATCTAATCGAAATTTTATAGTAATTTTATTATTAATATATTAGTAGACTATATTATTTCCGCCAGTTAAATCTTTTAATAATAGCTATTTAATAGTTAGTTATAGTCTAATAGAAATATTTTTTTAAAAATTTTTATTTCTAGAAATTTTAATTCCGGTTAGCTATCTAATAGTAGTAATAATCTGAAAAATAATAGAAATAATAGTAATAATTCCGACGATAATAAAGAACTTCGAACTTTAAAGATTTAAATAGTAATAAAAAAAAAGATCTTTTTAAAAATATATTATAAAATAGAAATTTTTTATATAATAGATTTAAACTATATTTTAGATAATAATTAATTTTTTTTTAAACTAGCTATTAAATTTTTACGAGCGCTTTAAATTTTATTAAAATTTAAGATTAAAAAATTTAAAAAATATAGTAATAAAATAACTCTTAAAAAATACTATAAATAAATTAAATTCTATAAAAATTAATTCTATAAATTTGATATTTTATCTATTTATATAGATTAAATTCGATAGATTTAAAACTTTATTAAAGGTTAAAAATTAAATTATTAATTTAAAAAAAAGAAATTTTTTATTAATAAAAATATTTTTAAAAGTATATTATCGAATAAATTTATTAATTTTCTTTTAAATTTTACTATTAATTCTAAATTCTATTTACTAGATACCGCGATAAAGTATTTTTATACGACCTAAAATAAAGACTAAAATATTCTAGAATTCTATAATTTTTTTATATTATTAGAAATCTAACTATTTTTTTTATTAGTAAAATTATATTCGATTTTTTTTTTTTTAAAAAATTTATCCGGAATTATAGTATATAGTCTATATTTAAAGCGCGAAATTAAAAAACTTCGGCTATAATAAATAGATAGTTTAGATTATCTAATAGAAAAATATAGATAAAATAATATTAAATTAATAATAGAATTTTTCTATTAATAGATTCTATTTACTTTCGTATAATAAAAAGAATTTTTAAAAATTTAAAAATCGGAACTAGAAAAATTAATTATAAAATAATCGGAATAGTATTAATAGAAAAGATATTTCTAATATTAATAATAATAATTCTAGAAAATATAAATAGAATAATAAATCTAATATATATTTTATTTATAGTAATATAAATTATTAATCTAAAAGTTATTCTAAAAACTAAAACTAAAGTTAAAATAATTAAAGGTCTAATAACTTTTTTAATAATAGTAATCGGTTATTTAAGAAATCTACCGTTAATATAATAAAAGATTATTCTAATAATTTTAACTAGTTAAAAAATTAAAAAAGCTAGTTATAGCTTTAATAATAATCTAAAATAAATAAATTAAAATAAAAAACAATCTTTTAACTAGAATATTTATTAAATTACTAATAAAAAAATATAGTAGAATTAAAATATTTCTAGACCTAAATTTTTAGATTAATAATATTTTTAAATCTTTTATTATTTAATATAATTTAAAATCTATTTAAAAAGCCGAAAAACTCTATTTTTAATAGATTAGAAATTAGCGCGTTATCTATTATAGAATATATAATTTAAACTAGATTATAATAGAATATTAAAACCGTCGGAAAATATATATATTATAATTTTATATTTTAGATATAATCGATAAATATAGTATTTTTTTAGATAAATTAGTTTTATATTAAATATATATAATTATAAACCTAGAATTAAAATAATAACGATTTCCTATCTATAATAAAACGATATAAAATAATTAGATAAAGATAAAACGGTTAATCCGCTCTAATATTAATTTACCGGTAGTTTTTATTTATATATTATAGATCGAAAAATATATATTAGTATATATAATATCGATTACTACTATATATACGAGATTTAATAATAATACCGCCGTATAGATAAAAACTAATAGCGCCGATAAAAATAAAGATAATAAAAATATATAGCGGCCCGAACCGATCCCGGAATCTATATATAAAAATATCGAAGTTTATAATATATATCTAGTAGATTTTTTACTACTATTTAAAAATATTAATTATATAATCGAACTAGATAGAAAAAATCCGCTATAAAACCCGATTTATAGTCTATTTAAATAAAAATTTAATAAATTATAAAATTATCTAGATAGTATTTTAAAAAAGAGCTAGATTTATTATTTAATATTTTCTATAAAAATTCTAATTTTTTTTTATATCGAAAAAAGATAATAGTTTTTATATATATATTAACTATAGAAACTTTAATAAAATAATGATTAAAAACTATTATTTTTTATTTTTTATTTCTAAAATTTAAAATTAATTATCTAAAATAAAATACTTTTCTAAATATAATATTAAAAATATCTACTATCGAATTAGAATTAAAAAAAATAATAAATAGAAATCTATATTTTATATAAAGTATAAATATTTTAAATATTTTATTATACTTTTCGGTTTTACTAATATATCTATAATATTCTAAATCTATATTAATAAAATATTAGAAAAATTAGTTAATATTTACTATATAGTCTATCTAAATAATATTTTAATCTTTTTTAATTTAGAAAAAAAATATTAGAAATATATTAAATAGATTATTCGAAAACTTCGTAATATATAATTATATTTTAATTTTAAAAAGTATATTTTTAATATTAAAAGTATAGAATTATTAGGCTTTATTATATTTACTAAAGATATTTTAATAGATTTAAAACGAATAGTAACTATTAAAAAATAACTAATTCTAAAAATTCATCGGAAAATATAAATTTTTTTAAAATTTATAAACTTTTACTAGTATTTTATTTACTATTATTTTCGAATTATAATCTTTTTAATAAATTTATTTATAGAGAATATAGCCGGAAAAAAGTTAAAACTATTTTATTAAACTATCGAAATCTAAAAGATTTTTAAAAAATTAAAATATATTTTTAATACTATCGGGATATTATAGTATTTTAATTTAGAAAAAAAAAATCTATATCGAAATTGATATTTTTAATATCGGATTAACTAGAATTATATTTTAATTTAATAAAAATAGTCGCTAGCGCCTAGTTATATACTAGTTAAAAAAGAAAATTTCTATCGAATATAATTATAAGATATATAATACCGAATTATTTATTATTATTAAAGTTTTTAAATAATAGAAATATTATTTTAAAGGCGCGAAATATATAATAAAAGTCTAAATAAATTTTAATAATTTTTAAAATTTTATTAAAATTAAAGAATTTAATATTTAATAATATTACTAGATTATTAAATTAGCTGCTATAGATTTTAATATTTTCTATTATTTAGAAAAAATTAATTTAGCTAATCCGTCTTCTAAAAGGCCGGATTATAAAGATATTAATTTTTAAATCTAGATAATATTATTTATATTTTAATAAAAGCTAAATTTTACTAACTATAAATCTAGAAATAAACCGTTTACTATATAAAAGATTTAAGTTAATTATATTTTATATAGATATATATCTAAAAGATCTAAAAAACCTTTTATAGAATCTAAAAATTCTAAAAATAATAAAATTAACTTTCTACTATTAAATAAAGGACGCGATATATTTTATATATTAAAATTACCTTTAAATATAATAGGCCGCTAACGCGGTAGTAATAAATTAATAATAATTATTTCCGATAAAAAATATAATAATAAAATAAACTCTATTACTAAAAATATATACTATAGTCTAGATATTCTATATTAAACGATATAGAAAACTACTATTAATAAAATAGTTTATAGTAAAGTAATTTCTAATATACGCGATATATTTATTAAATTTTAAAATTAAAATATTAATATTTAGAAATATTTATAAATTATCTAATATAAATTAAAAAAAATAGCCGAGTTATAGAATATAGAAGTAAAAAATAATCTTTTTTTTTATAAAAAATCTTTATATATACCCGAAGACGAGGTACTATATATAAAATTTCTAGTAAAATATTATAATAATTTTATAGCTAGATATTATAGATATTAGTAAATATTATTATTTTTTATTATAGCTATAACTAGCCGAAACTATTTAAATATATTAGGAGGTATATAAAAATATATAATATTTATTAATAAGTTAAAATCTATAGATATAAATCGTATAAAACGTTTTAAAATCTTCTATATTATATATATTTATAGAAGGAAATAATAATAGATTTTATTACTAGATTACTATCTATTTAATATTTTTGAAATATAGTAGATATAGTATTTATAGCCGTTAATCGATTTACTAAAATCGCGAGATATATCTTTTATTATAAAATAATTAGTATAAGGAATTTTATAGAATTTATTATCGATAAATTTTAATATAAAAGATATATTTCTAATAGAATTATTAATAATAGAAATTCGCTATTTATAAATAAATTCTAGTTAAAAATCCACTATTATCTAAAAATTAAATATTATTTAAATATTATATTCTATTTTTAAATAACTAGATAAATTAAATAATATAATTAATTACTAGAAAATTATCTAAAAGTATATATTTCTAAAAAATAAAAAAACTAGACTAAATTTCTATTTTTAGCTAAATTCGTTTTTAATAAAAATAAATATATTATTATAAAAATATCTTTTTTTAAAATATTTATAGACTATAATCTAGATATTATATTTAAAGGCGTGAAAAATAATATTATAAAAAGGAAAATAGTAAATATAAAAATACTAATAGTAAAAAAAAATATTATAAATATATAAAAAATATATAAATCGATATATATAAATTAAAATAAAATTTAGATAAACTAAACTAAATATTATAATTAAAAATATTAATAAATAGATAATAAAATCAGTAATTTAATACTATTATCTATAAAAAATCTAAAATTTAAATAATTAAAAAAGATTATCTTTAAATTTATAGAATTATATCGAATTTTAAAATATATAGACTTTTAGATTTACTAGTAAATTTTTTTAATTAGATTAAAAATCTATAATATTTTATATATACTTTTATTAGAAAAATTCTATTACTATTAAAATAATAAGCTACTAGAATATCTGTTACTAGATTTTATTAATAATAAAAAGAAATAGAAAATAGAAGCTATTTTAGATAAAAGATTTATAAAATCTAAAAAAGATAAAAATTAAAAGCTAAATATTTAATTAAATAAATTAGTTAATTAAAGAAATATAATTTCTAATAGCTATAAAAAAGCTTTAAAAATATTTAGAAATTTATCGAAATATATAATTAAAATAATCCTTTAATAAAAAAATATAAAAAAGATAAAATTTAATAGAAATAAACTATAATTATAGATATTAGATATTTATAAAATATATATATAATATATATATCTAAAAGTAAATTTATAGTTAATATATTTTTTTAAATTATTTTATAGAACCTATAATACTAGAGACTTTATTTATTATAATATAAATTATATATTTTAGTTTTTAAATATCTATATTTATATAACCGATTTAGTTTTACTATATATTTTTATTTTAGGCTTTTTTTCTAATCTATAATAGACGGAGGAAATAGTATAAAAGAAATAATCGCTTTTAATACTATTAAAAAAATACTTATAGAAATTTATAGATAGAATTAAAATTATTAAAATATATTAGATTATTTAATAAAAAGACTATTTAAAAAACTAAAATACTGATAGTTTTAATTTTTAGAAATTAGAGTCTAGATATTTCTAGTATTTTTAAAACTATATATAGGAAAGTTAATAGAAACTATAATAAAATAATAGATAAAAAAATTAGTAGAAACTATAATAAAATTACTAGTAATAAAACTTTTTTTTTAAATAATATATAGGAAAATAGCTAGATATAAATTATTATTATTATAGTTATTAAATACGCGGAAAAGACTATTAAAAGATATTATTAAAAGAAATATTATTTTATATAAAAAAATTTTAATTACGGATATAAATTATTAAATTTTTAATATTAGATATTCTATAATAGATATTCGAATCGGAATAGAACTATTATCTAAAAACTTTTAAATAATATTAGAAAGAAATATATAATATTTATATTATCTAGTAACCGGAAATACTATAATCCGGAATATATTTAATAATTTTATAATAATATATTAGTAGTTAGTTATTTTATATAGAAGATTATAAATTATATTTAAAGATTTTAGATTTAAAACCGAATATAATATAGTAATAGAACGGAATATTATAATAGATATCTATATCGCTACTAAAATACTAATAATATCTATTTTAAAAAATAGAAATCTAGATACTATCGGTAAAATAGAACTTTTATACTAAAAAATAAATAGAAATAATAAATATAAAAGAAAACCGAAATTTTAAAAGAAATAATTAGAAATAATAGTAATCTATTATATTTTATATTTATAAAGTTTATATTTTAATATAGCTAATTTTATTTATATAATTTTATTTTTTTAAACTAGATTTTAATTAATATATTTATATATATTTAAATATTTAAAGATAGAATTTAATAATACCGCGAAATAGTTAAAAGTTATAGATATCTATATAAATTATATAATATTATATTAAAAGTAGAAATATATTTAATAATATTTATAATATTTAAAACGAATTTTTTTATAAATTTATAATTATTAAAAAATAATTCTTTTTTATTTTAAACTATAAATCGGCAAGTATTTATTCTTTATTTTATAGCTGGATTAAAAAAATAGAAAATTTATTATAGTTAATTTTAAACTAATATAATAATAAAAACTATATTATTTTATAATCAGATAAATTTTTTTATTTTTTTTATATTTAAAAAAATTATTAATAAAATAGTTTTTTAAATATTCGAAAATAGAATATAGATAATTAATATTATTATAATCGTTAGTCGTATAGTATAGATATCTAATATATAGTAGAAAAGATATTCTATATATATAAAGATAAAAAATTTATATAGATAATAAAAACTATTTAAATAGATAATATATAGAAAATTAGTATTTCTACTAAATAAAATATTAATCTATTATCGCTAGCGCGTCGGAACTATATTATTTCGAACGTTTATTTACTATTTAAAATTTTCGAATATTTATATTAAATTCGGATTTAATTATATTTATTAAAATTTTTATCTAGTATTATTCGTAAATTATATATATATAGATACGTAAATATAGTATATATCTATAGATATAATATATTTCTTCGAAGATATATATTAAAGTAAAGTTATAGCTTTTATTAAACGGTATTATAATATAATAATAATATATTTCAAATTATTTAGTAAATTCTAGAAAATCTATATTCGAATTATAATAGTATTATATTCTTGTAATTTTATTATAGTATATCTCTTTAAAAATATAGATTAAAATAATATTATATTATTATTTAACGATATTATAATATAATAGTTAATACGTCCGCGTTTATATACGAATTCTGAAAAATTTATATTCGATTTATAATAGTATATTTCTTTTTAACTTTATACTAGTATATATCTATATAGCTAAAAGATAATTATATATAGAAAAAAATAGATTATAATAATAACTATAGAGTAATTTTTTATTTTATTTTTTTTTTTTTAATTTTTATAGTTAACTATAAAATTAATATATTTATTTAATAAATATTAATAATTTATAAATAGATATAATAGAATATTAAAGATAATATTATTAAAAAAAAAAATTATTAAATATTAGACGCGTTATAAAAATTCTAGAAATATAATTAAAATATTTAAAAACGAAATTTACCGTCTAGTTACTAAAATATTACTAGTATATCAGATTTCGATTTTATTTTATTTTTTCTTTTCTTTTATTATTAGATTATATTTCGGTTTTTCTAAAATATAAATTAGTTTTATAATAAACTTTTCGTTTAGTTAATAATTATATATTATTATAAAAATATATCTATTTTATAATAAAATTATTATAGTATTTTACTAAAAATTTTATATAAAATAAATGAATTTCTAGAATAGTATACGATTATAGACTAGACGAAAAAATTATTATAGAATTAATTTATACTTTAGAAAGACTAAAATATAGTCTAGTAATAAAAGAAAAGAAAAAGTAAAAAAAAATCGAAATCCGATACGCTAGTAACGCTCTAGCGACTAGACGGTAAATTTCGTTTCTAAATATTTTAATTATATTTCTAAAGTATATATAATATATTTAATATTTTATAATTATTTTTCTTTTAATAATATCGTTTTTAATATTATATTATATTTGTTTATATATTTATAGTATTTATTAAATAAATCTATTAACTTTATAGTTAGCTATAAAAGTTAAAAAGGATAAAAAAAAGAGTTATTCTTTAGCTATTATTATAATCGGCTTTTTCTTTATATATAACTATATTTTAGCTATATAAATATATACTAAAATAAAGTTAAAAAGAAAAAATACTATTATAAATCGAATATAAATTTTCTAATTAACGAGATACGACCGTAATTACGGCTAGAAATACTAACTATTATATTATAGTACCGTTAAATAAACGATACAATATTATTTTAGCTAATATTTTTAAAGAGATATTTTATACCCGCAGGTATATATAAAGTTTGCGTATTTATATATATATAGTTTATAAATATTACTAGATAAAAGTTCTAATAAATATAATTAAACCCGAATCTAATATAAATATTTAAAAATTCTAAATAGTAAATAAATATTCGGAACGATACGGTTCCGATATACTAGTAATAATATAGTAATATTTTATTTAATAGAAGTTTTAATTTTTTATATTTTATTTATTTAAATAGTTTTTTATTATTTATATAAATTTTTTACCTTTTTATATATAAAATATCTTTTCTATTATATATTAGATATTTATATTATATAACTAGCGATTATAGTAATATAAATCGTCTATACTCTATTTTCGAATATTTAAAAAATTATTTTACTAATATTTATTTTAAATATAAAAAAAATAGGGAAAGTTTATTTAAATATAAAATAATATAACTCTTTCTATTATATTAGTTTAAAGCTAACTATATTAAATACTTTATTTTTTTAATTCGGCTATAAAATAAATAATAAATACTTACTGGTTTATAGTTTATATTAAAAAAAAACTATTTTTTAATAATTATAAATTTATAAAAAAGCACGTTTTAGATATTATAGATATTATTAAATATATTTCTACTTTTAATATAATACTATATAATTTTATATAGATATTTATAATTTCTAACTATTTTATAGTAATATAAAATTTTATTTTTAAACGCCTAGATATATATAAATATATTAACTAAAATCTAGTTTAAAAAAATAAAACTATAAAGATTAAACTAATTATTTTAGACTATAAACTTTATAAATATAAGATATAATAAGCCGCTATTATTTCTAATTTTTTTTTTAAAATTTCGGCTTCCTTTTATATTTACTATTTCTATTTATTTTTTAACGCGAAAATTTTATTCTACCGATAGTATCTAGACTTCTATTATTTAGAATAAATACTACTAATATTTTAATAGTTATATAAATATCTATTATAATATTCTATTTTATTATTATATTATATCCAGTTTTCGAATTAAAACTTTTAGATATAATCAATAATTTTCTATATAAAATAGCTAATTATTAATATATTATTATAGAACTATTAAAAATATTCCGAATTATAATATATCCGGTTATTAGATAATATAAATATTATATATTCTTTTTTAATATCGTTTAAAAACTTTTAGATAATAGTCCTGCCCCGATTAAAATATTTATTATAGGATATTCGATACTAAAAATCGAATAGTCTATATCTATAATTAAAGTTTTTTTATCTAAAATAATATTTTTTTTAATAATATATTTCGGTAGTCCTTTCCGCGTATTTTATAACTATAATAATAACGATTTATATCTAGCTATTCTTCCGTATATTATTTAAAAAAAAAGAAAGTTTTATTACTAGTAGCTCTATTATAGTTTCTATTAACTTTTTTACTTATTATTTTATTATAGTTTCTATTAACTTTTTTATATATAGTTACGAAAATACCGGAAATATTCGGATTTTAATTTTTAAAAATTAAAATTACCGGTATCCCGGCTTTTTAGACGGTATTTTTAATAAATAGTCTAATATCTTTTAATATCTTTAATTCTATTTATAGATTTCTATAAATTCTTTTTTTAATAATATTAAAATAGATTACTCTTTCGGTACTATTTTCTCTATCTATTATAAAATAAAAAGATAGTCTAAAATAAAAGTATATAGTAAAACTAGATCGGTTATATAAATATAAATATCTAAAAACTAGAATATATAATCTATATTATAATAAATAAAATTTCTAGTATTATAGATTTTATAAAATAATTTAAGAAAATTTATTAACTATAAATCTATTTCTAGATATATATATTATATATATATTCTATAAATATCTAATATCTATAATTATAGTTTATTTCTATTAAATTCTATCTTTTTTATATTTTTTTATTAAAGGGTTATCCTAATTATATACTTTAATAAATTTCTAAATATTTTTAAAATCTTTTTATAGCTACTAGAAATTATATTCTTTTAATTAACTAATTTATCTAATTAGCTATTCCGCTTTTAATTTCTTATCTTTTTTAGATTTTATAAATCTTTTATTTAAAATAGTTTCTATCTTCTATTTCTTTTTATTATTAATAAAATCCGGTAATAGATATTCTAGTAGTTTACTATTTTAACGGCGATAGAATCTTTCTAATAAAAATATATAAAAGATATTATAAATCTTTAATTTAATTAAAAGAATTAACTAATAAATCTAAAAGTCTATATATTTCAAAATCGGATATAATTTTATAAATTTAGAGATAATCTTTTTTAATTATTTAAACTTTAGGTTTTTTATAGATAATAGTACTAAATTATTAACTTTATATTCTATTAATTAATATTTTTTATTATAGTATTTAATCTAATTTATTTAAACTTTATTTTAATTTATATATATCGATTCGTATATTTTTTATAAATTTATAACTCTTTTTTTTACTACTAGTACTTTCGTATTTACTATTTTCTTTTCTATAATATTATTTTTAATATTTTAGAATATTATATCTAGATTATAGCCTATAAATACTTTAAAAGGAAATATTTTTATAATATTATATTCGCTATTATTATAAATAAATTCAGCTAAAAATAGAATTTTAATTTAGTTTTTTTATTTTTTATAAATATATATCTTTAGGTAATATTCTAGTAATTAATTCTATTATTTAGTCTATCTATCTATTTAAAAATAAAATATAGTATTTAAATAATATTTAATCTTTAGATAATAGTAGATTTTTAACTAGAATCTATTTATAAATAACGAGTTTCTATCGCTAATAATTCTATTAGAAATAAATCTTTTATACTAAAGTTTATTAATAATAAATTCCGTACAATTCTTAATATTAATTATTTTATAATAAAGGATATACCTCGCTATTTTAGTAAATTAATCGACAGCTATAAATACTAAATCTACTATATTTCGAGAATATCGAATAGATAGTAATCTAATAATAAAATCTATTACTATTTCTTTCTATAGCTATATAGAATATAAAAGATTCTAAAATTTTCTATATAATTTATATTTATAGATTTTAATTTATTAATAGATATTATATATTTCTATATACTTTCTAATATATTTAAATAATTTCGGCTAGCTATTACTATAATAAATAAGTAATAATATTTTCTAATAACCGAAATATCTAGCTATAGAATTAATATAATATTTTACTAGAGATTCTATATATAGTATCTCGTTTTCAGATATATATAAGAATTTTTTATAAAAAAAAAACCTAGTCTTTACTTCTATATTCTATAGCCCGGCTTTTTTTATTAATTTATACTAGATAATCTATAAACGTTTCTAAATATCGGTATTCCGATTTTAAAACTAGATAAATATATTATATATACTAGAAATTACTTTACTATAAACTATTTTATTAATAATAGCATTCTATATCGTTTAATATAGGATATCTAGGCTATAGTATATATTTCTAGTAATAGGGTTTATTCTATTATTATATTTTTTATCGGAAATAGTTATTATTAACCTATTACTACTATATTAACGGCCTATTATACCCGGAAGTAATCTTGATATATAAAATATATCGCGTCCTTTATTTAATAATAGAAGGTTAATTCTATTATCTTTAGAGTTTTTAGGTTCTATAAAAGGTTTTCTAGGTTTTTTAGTTATACGCCCGCGTAAAACGTAATTAACTTAAATCTTTTTTATAAAAAGCGGTTTACTATTTAGTTTATAACTAGTAAAATCTAGCTTTTACTAAAATATAAATAGTATTATCTAGATTTAAAAATGAATATCTTTATAATCCGGCTTTCTAAAAGGCGGATTAACTAGATTCGTTTTTTCTAAATAATAGAAAATATCGAAATCTATAGTAGCTAATTTAATAATCTAGTAATATTATTAAATATTAAGTTTTTTAACTTTTATAAAACTTTAAAAATTATTATAATCTATCTAGACCTTTACTATATACTTCGCGCCTTTAAAATAATATTTCTATTATTCGAAAACTTTAATAATAATAAGTAATTCAGTATTTTACGTCTTATAGTTATATTCGATAGAAATTAATTTCTTTAACTAAAATATAACTAGGTACTAGCGACTATTTTTATTAAATTAAAATATAATTCTAATTAATCCGATTCTAGAAATATTAGTTTTAATATAGATTTCTTTTTTTAAATTAAAATACTATAATACCCTAGTAGTATTAAAAGTATATTTTAGTTTTTTAAAAGTTTTTTAGATTCTAATAATCTAGTAAAGCGGTTCCGATTTCTTTCCGGCTACGTTTTCTATAAATAAATTCGTTAGAAAAACTATAATCCGAAAATACTAGTAAATAAAACGCCGGTAAAAATTTATAAATTCTAAAAAAATCTATACTTCCCGTTAAATTTTAGAACCGGCTATTTTTTAATAGTTACTATTTATTCCGGGTATATTAAAATACCTTTAATAGATATAATAAAATTTAATAACTCTATACTTTTAGTATTAAAAATATATTTTTTAAAGTTAAAGTATAATTATATATTATAAAACTTTTAAATAATCTATCTAATATATTTCTAATATTCTTTTTTTAAATTAAAGAAAATTAAAATATTATCTAGATAGATTATATAATAAATATTAACTAATTTTTATAACGTTTTATTAATATAAGTTTAGAATATTATAGATATATTAATAAAATAAAAAGAAATAATAAAATATTTAAAATATCTATATTTTATATAAAATACGGTTTTCTATTTATTATTCTTTTTAATTTTAATTCGATAGTAGGTATCTTTAATATTATATTTAGAAAAGTATTTTACTTTAGATAATCGATCTAGAATTTTAGAAAAAAAAGATAGAAAATAATAGTTTTTAATTATTATTTTATTAAAGCTTCTATAGTTAATATATATATAAAGACTACTATTTTTTTTCGGTATAAAAAAAATTAGAACTTTTATAGAAGATATTAAATAACGGATCTAGCCTTTCTTTAAAATACTATCTAGATAATTTTATAGCTTATTAAACTCGCGTTTAAATAGGCTATAAATCGGGCTATATAGCGGATTTTTTCTATCTAATTCGATTATATAATTAGTATTTTTAAACAGCGGTGAAAAATCTACTAGATATATATTATAAACCTCGATCTTTTTATATATAGATTCTAGAATCGATAGTTTAGCCCGCTATATATTTTCGTCGTCTTTATTTTTATCGGCGCAGTTAACTTCCGTTTATATAGCGGTATCGTTATTAGATCTTATATATACGGCGGTAATCGATATTATATATACTAATATATATTTCTCGGCCTATAATATATAAATAAAGACTATCGATAAATTAATATTAAAACAGATTAATTATTTTATTTCTAACTAGTTCTTTTATATTATTTTATTATAGATTGAAAATTATTATTACTTTAAATCTAGGTCTATAACTATATATATTTAATATAAAGCTGGTATATCTAGAAAAATACTATATTTATCGGTTATATCTAGAATATAGAATCGCGATATATATATTTTCCGACGGCTTTAACTATCTATTATTATTTAGTTTAAATTATATATTCTATAATAGATAGTATACTAATTTCTAATTTATTAAAAATAGAATTTTTCGGTTTTTTAAATAGATTCTAGATTATATTAAATAATAAAAGATTAAGAAATAATATTAATCTAGAAGTTTAGATCTAGAAATACTTTAGTTTTACTATATTTTTTTACTAGTAACTTAATAAATACTCTAGTTAGAAGACTGTTTCTTACTTTAATTTATTTATTTTAGGCTATTATTAAAGCTATAACTAGCTCTTTTAATTTTTTAACTAGTTAGTATTACTAGAATTACCTTTCGTTATATTAACAGTAGGCTTTTTAAATAACTAGTTACTATTATTATAAAAATTATTAGATTCCCGATTACTTTAATTTTAGTTCTAGTTTTTAAGATAACTTTTAGATTAATAATCTATACTACTATAAATAAAGTATATACTAGATTTATTATCCCGTTTACGTTTTCTAAAGTTATTATTACTAATATTAGAAATATTCCTTCTATTAATACTATTCCGACTATTTTATAATCGGCTTTTTTAGTTCCGGTTTTCGAATTTTCGAGAATTCCTTTTATTATATAGAGGTAAATAGGATCTATTAGTAGAAGAATTCTACTACTAATCTGGTATTATTTTATCTATATTTTTCTATTAGATAATATAAACTATCTATTTATTATAACCGAAATCTTTTAATTTTATATTTTAAATATATACTATATACTATAATTCCGGATAAATTTTAAAAAAAAAAAAAAAAATTAAATACTATTTTTCCGATAAAGAAAGTAGCTAGGCTTCTAATAATATAAGAAAACTATAGAACTCTAGAATATTTTAGTCTTTATTTTAGATTATACGAAAATATTTTATTATAGTATCTAAAAAATATAATTTAGAATCGGTAGTAAAATTTAAAATAAAATCTATAAATTTATTTTATAATATACTATTAAAAGTATCTTTATTAATAAAGGATTTTTTATTTTCGAATTAACGGCTTAATTTCTAATTTTTAATAAAATTTTAGGCCTATCGAATTTAATCTATATAGATAGATAAAACGTCGGATTTATAAAACTAATTTCTATAGAATTTAATCTATTTATAGTATTCTTTAAAGGTTATTTTATTGCTATACTTTTTAAATTCTTTAATTTTAAATTTTAATAAAATTTAAAGCGTTCGCGAAAATCTAATAGCTAATTTAAAAGAAAATTAATTATTATTTAAAATATAGTTCGGATCTATTATATAGAATATCTCTTTTCTATAATATATTTTTAAAAGAGTTTTTTTCTTTACTACTATTTAAGCCTCTAAGATTTAAAGTTTTTTATTATTATCGGAATTATCGCTATTATTTCTATTATTATTTATATTATTACTACTATTAGACGGCTAACCGGGATTAGAATTTCTAGAAATAAAGTCTTTAAAAAAGTATTTTTATTAGACTATAACTAACTATTAGACGGCTACTATTAATAGATTAAGCCGCCGGAGATAATATAATCTCCTAATATACTAGCGACGAGATTACTATAGAATTCTAATTAGGTTTTCTAAATAATAGAAAATAAACTAGAGTTTTCTTTATCGGGCGTTTTCGGTATAGGCGGGTTATATTCGTTAGATTAATCTATAATATCTATAATCCGCGGTTTAATAGTTTTAGTACTAGTTTAAAATAGTTCTATCTAAAGAATCTTACTATAGCTATAACTACTATAAATACTATACGTCGATATCGATATAGTTATACAATAAATAATATATATCGAATTAAAAACGTTTAAAATAATGAATTAGAATTATAAAATAGATATATTTCTAAAATAATATATAATTATAGACTAGACGAAAAGGTTATTATAGAACTAATTTATATTCTAGAGAAACTAGAATATAATCTAGTTATAAAGAAATGGAAAAAGCGGAAAAGAATTAAAATCCGATATACTAGCGACGCTCTAGCGACTAGACGGCGAGCCTCGTTTCCAAACGTCCTAATTATATCTTTAAAGCCTATATAACGCGTTTGGCGCTTTATATTCTATACGTAGTATTTCGTTTTCGGATATATATAAATACTTTTTATAAAAGAAAAAACTAGTTTCTATTTCTATATTCTATAGTCTAGCTTTTTTTCTCGATTTATATTAAATAATTTATAAATATTTATAAATATCTGCGTTCCGATTTTAAAACTAGATAAATATATCGCGTATATTACAAGTTATTTTATTATAAACTATTTTATTAATAATAACCTTTTATATTAATTAATATAGAATATCTAGACTATAATATAAACTTCTAATAATATTATTTATTTTATTGTTATATCTTTTATCGAAAATAGTTATTATTAATCTATTATTATTATATCGGCGGCCTATTATATCCGAAAATAATCTCGATATACGAAATATATCGCGTCCTTTATTTAATAGTAGAAGGTTAATTCTATTATTTTTAGAATTTTTAGATTTTATAAAGAGTTTTCTAGACTTTTTAATTATACGTTCGTATAAAATATAATTAATTCGAACCTTTTATATAATAAATAGCCTCCCTGGAAGGTTTCTATCTGGAGTTATATTGAGTTTTCATATATATATATATATGTTTCATCAACGTTATATACGGCAATAATTATTGTATTTTACGTACAAAGAAATTTTTACAGCCAAAGATATACAGTTCATCAGGCAAAATTTGCAGCGTTAATTATATTGACTATTTCCTTCTTTATTCGATTACGAATCCTCTACTATATAAGTATAACTTCGTCACTCGCAGTCTTCGATCCAGTTTAAATACTATATATCCAGTTTTTCTTCGACGTTATAAATAATCAAGAGTATCTAATATTTCCGCTATATATACCTGCTATACTGCGAAATAATTATCTATACTTGTCGTATCGGCCGTATTTATTATATAACCCGTATCTAAACGCTCCGCTAAACTATTAAAATACTCTTTAATCTACTTAGCTTTAAAAGGGTCGTTAGGCAATACGCTAGCTACTACGGCTGGAAGCTTTACCCGGTCGATTAGATTAAAGAGGGGTAGAAAGGTTAGATAGCGCGTTTTAAAGGCGGTAAAAAAGAGATCTAGGTTAAAATCGAAATAGGTTACTCTAGCTATAATAAAATAATCGACGACCGTATAGGTAGATATAGTTATTATAGATATAGGTACTACCGTCTAGTTTAGCTTGCAGCTATAGCTGTTACGGGAATATATACGTATATAAAGGCTTTTAGATATTATAGGACTTATATTACTAGTAAATAAAGAAGAAACGATAATTGCGAGGTATATTTATCTATAAAAATCTCTACGTTGGTTAAATTATCGGTAGAAGGATACGTTATATTACTAAGCAAATTAAAATTAAAATTCTATAAAAAAAAATCGTTATTTATATTAATTGAACTAGAATATAAATTCTGCTACCGTGTATTTAATACTGGTATACCAACGTTTGATTTGCTTACCGAACTATTGGTTCACCGGATACTAAAACCAAAATTAATAACTAAATAAATATAATAAATAGTTTATTACTAGATTTATAGCTAGTAAAATTTAATTTCTATTAAAATAAAAATAATATTATTTAGATTTAAAAATTAATATTTTTATAATCCGGCCTTTTAAAAAATAGATTAGTTAAATTAGTTTTTTTAGATAATATAAAATATTAAAATCTATAGTAGCTAATTTAATAATCTAATAATATTATTAAATATTTAATTTTTTAATTTTTATAAAATTTCGAAAGTTATTACAATCTATCTAGATTTTTATTATATATTTCGCGTTTTTAAAATAATATTTCTATTATTTAAAAACTTTAATAATAATAAATAATTCGGTATTATATATTTTATCGTTATATTTAATAGAAATTGTTTTTTTAACTAAAATATAACTAGATACTAGTAACTATTTTTATTAGATTAAAATATAGTTCTAGTTAATCCGATTTTAGAAATATTAATTCTTAATATAAATTTCTTTTTTTAGATCGAAATATTATAATATTCTAATAATATTAAAAATATATTTTAATTTTTTAAAAATTTTTTAAATTTTAATAATTTAATAAAATAATTTTAATTTTCTTTCGGCTATATTTTCTATAAATAAATTTATTAAAAAAACTATAATCTAAAAATTCTAATAAATAAAATATCGATAAAAGTTTATAAATTTTAAAAAAGTCTATACTTTTTAGTAAATTTTTAGAACCGGCTATTTTTTAATAATTATTATTTATTTTAAATTTATTAAAATACTTTTAATAGATATAATAAAGTTTAATAATTCTATATTTTTAATATTAAAAGTATATTTTTTAAAATTAAAATATAATTATATATTATAATACCTTTAAATAACCTATTTAATATATTTCTAATATTTTTTTTCTAAATTAAAAAAGATTAGAATTTTATTTAGATAAACTATATAGTAAATATTAACTAATTTTTCTAATATTCTATTAATATAGATTCAAAATATTATAGATATATTAGTAAAATTAAAAAGTATAATAAAATATTTAAAATATCTATATTTTATATAAAACGCGATTTTTTATTTATTTTCTTTTTTAATTTTAATTTAATAGTAGATATTTTTAATATTATATTTAGAAAAGTATTTTATTTTAAATAATTAATCTAAAATTTTAAAAATAAAAGATAAAAAATAATAGTTTTTAATTATTACTTTATTAAAATCTCTATAGTTAATATATATATAAAAACTAATATCTTTTTTTAATATAAAAAAAATTAAAACTTTTATAAAAAATATTAAATAATAAATTTTATTCTTTTTTAAAATATTATCTAAATAATTTTATAGTTTATTAAATTTATATTTAAATAGATTATAAATCGGATTATATAGCGGATTTCTTTTATCTAATTTAATTATATAATTAGTATTTTTAAATAGTAGTAAAAAATCTACTAAACGTATATTATAAACTTCGATCTCTTTATATATAGATTTTAGGATCGATTCGGGCCGCTATATATTTTTATCGTTTTTATTTTTATTAATACTATTAATTTCTATCTATACGGTAGTATTATTATTAAATTTTATCTATATAGTAGTAATTAATATTATTTATACTAATATATATTTCTCGGCCTATAATATATAAATAAAGACTACCGATAAGTTAATATTAAAATAGATTAACTATTTTATTTCTAACTAGTTCTTTTATATTATTTTATTATAGATAGAAAATTACTATTATTTTAAATCTAGGTCTATAACTATATATATTTAATATAAAGCTGGTATATCTAGAAAAATACTATATTTATCGGTTATATCTAGAATATAGAATCGCGATATATATATTTTCCGACAGCTTTAACTATCTATTATTATTTAGTTTAAAATATATCTTCTATAATAGATAGCGTACTAACTTCTAATCTATTAAAAATAGAATTTTTTAGTTTTTTAAATAGATTTTAGATTATATTAAATAATAAAAGATTAAAAAATAATATTAATTTTAAAATTTAGATCTAGAAATATTTCAATTTTACTATATTCTTTTATTAGTAACTCGATAAATATAATCTAATTAGAGGATTATTTTTTATTTTAATTTATTTATTTTAGACTATTATTAAAGCTATAACTAGCTCTTTTAATTTTTTAACTAGTTAATATTATTAGAATTACCTTTTATCGTATTAATAGTAGGCTTTTTAAACGACCGGTTACTATTATTATAAAAGTTATTAAATCTTTAATTATTTTAACCTTAATTCTAGTTTTTAAAGAAATTTTAGACTAATAATTTATATTATTATAAGTAAAATATATATTAGATTTATTTGTTTCGTCTACGATTCCACAGAGGTTCTTTGGAAGAATTAGCCAGGCAAGCGAGCCTAATTATCTATAGCCGCCTAAAACCGCTATAGCCGCCCTTTCTAATAGGATTTTTAGTAGACGGCTATCTATCGGCCTCTACGGCTATTTTTACTATATATATCGCTTTTTACTCCTATAGATAGTTTCTTTTATTAGTTATTAATATAATTATTAAATATATCTCTACTATTCTCTTTTTAATTACCTTATAATAAAGATATTTTATAATATCGTAACCGTATTTCTATAGCTATATAGAATTATTTATAATAATTTATACTAGGATTCCTTTACTATTTAGTAGCTCGGACTACGTCTATAGCTATAGCTAGACTTAAACGTAATACCTTCTAATATATAGGAATATTATACTTTAATAACTCCGGAAAATAGATAAAAATCGGATTTTTATCTAGCTAATATTATTTAGACGATCTATAGAGACTTTAATCGATTTAGAAACTATTCGGAATATTATATTAAAAGAATATATAAAAAGATTTAATATCCCTTTAACTAGAAAAACGGAACTTTACTTTATAGAAACTATTAATAAGATAGAATTTGTTAGAATCGAATATTAGACTAAACCCCTATAGATATAAAATAATAGATATAAAAAAGGGTTATTTTCGATATTATAAAAATATAAAGAGATATATATTTAGATATCCTATAGTTTATATTATAGAATCTAGAAATCGTTTAGAAAACGATATAAATAAAAATTAGAAACTATCTTTTTAGTATACCTTAAAGGTTAGCCGAGATATAGAAATTATATAGTAACTTTACTCGGAAATAGTAGACTAAAAAGGAATTAACTATTATAAATAAAATTCTATAACTTTTTAAAAAATTCTAGAACGTACTAAAGAAACCGAAAAGAAAACTACTTTTACCGGCTTATATCTAGAAAGACTACGAAATTATTATAATAGATTCGAAAAAATTAAAAGTAGAGTTAATTTATAGATTAAATAATAGTTAATTAAAAGTATTAAGATAATATATTAACTATAATTTTAAAAAAAGATTTATAAAATATTCTAAATTAAGAACGGGATAACCGGTTATATTTATTTCTAAAAAGAATAAAAACCTTTAATTTTATATCGATTTTAGAAGACTTAATATAGTAATATAAAAAGATAAATACCTATTCTAGTTCCTAGCGGATTTAAAAAGTAGAATCGGAAAAGCCAAGTTTTTTACGAAACTCGATTTAAGAAACGCGTTTAATCTACTACGGATTAAGGTGGGAAATAAATAGAAAACTATATTTAGAATAAAATACGGACTATTCGAATATTTAGTTATATTTTCTAGATTAATAAATATACCGGCGATCCTATAATATATAGTTGATAAAATATTATACGATTATCTCGATATCTTTATTATAGTATATATAGATAACGTACTAATTTTCTTTAAAATAAAAAAAGAATATATATAATATATTTATAAAATATTATAGAAATTCCGAGAATATAACTTTAGAATAAAAAAAAGTTAAAATTCTATAACTACGAGGTTACGTTTCTTAGATATATAATTAAACTAGGAAGTATTACTATAAAAGTAAATAAGCTATAAATAATACGCGAATAGCCGATACTAAAAAATAAAAAGGATATTTAAAGTTTTTTAGAATTTATAGAATTTTACTAAAATATAATAGGAAGATATACGAAAAAAACGGTTCTATTTATAAATCTATTTCGGAATAGTATACTCTTCTAGTAGATACGAATTTAAAACGAAGTATTTAAAAAATTTAAATAGAATTTTATATCTAAAGAAACTCTAGCGATATTTAATTCTAGTAAGCAGATTATTTAATATATAGATACTTTAGACCGGGTAATAGAATCGTATATTATCTAAAAAGAAAAACTATTTAGATACTATTCGGGAAAATTAATACTAGTAAAGATTAACTATATAACTATAGATAAAAAAATACTCGTAATTGTTATAAACTTCGTATACTAGAAAATATATATAAGTAAAATAAATTAAAAAGTAGTAGTATATACTAACTATAAAAACCCCTTATCTTTATTAGTTAATAAAGAACTTAACTAATAATAAATAAAGTAGGCAGAAGAAATAATCTACTATAACTTTAAAATAAAATATATTAAAGTTATCGATAATATAGTTATAGATATCTTAAATAGAAAAGTAGATTATAAAACTACTAAAAAAATATCCAGACCTCTTTTAAAAAAAATAGAAAATATTCTAAAGAAAGCCGAAGTTTTAAAAAAAATAAACGAAAAAATTCGATAAGTATATAATCCTAGGACAGCTGGATATTAAGAAATTACTAAGATATTAAAAAGAATTTAAAAGAAAACCAATATACCAGTTCTTAAAAAATATATTAAAGAATTTATAAAAAACTACCTAGAATTTATAATAGTAAAAGAAAGTCGTTAAAAACCGATAGGAGAATTCTAGTTAACGTAAATACTAAGTATACCTTATTAATAAATTATACTAGACTTCGTTATAAAATTACTAAAATCGGTTAATCTATATACGTAAGTATTATATAATATAATAGTAACGATTATTAATAGATTTACGAAATATATAAGATTTATACTATATAAAATAACGATAACAGCGGCATAGCTAGTATTTTTATTATTACGAACAGTATTTTACGAAAATAGGATTATAGAAAAAATTATTTTAGATAGAGACAAGTTATTTGTCTCGAACTTTATAAAAGGATTAATATAAATAGTAGGAACGGAACTAGCTATATTAATATTATTTTACCTATAAACGGACGGATAAATAGAAAGAATAAACCAGATACTAGAAACCTATTTTAAAATCTATTATTCGGAAAAAGAAAAAGATTAGATTTAATTCCTTCCTATAATATAAATAGTAATTAATTTATTATATAATAAAGATATATAAATAACGTCTAATAAACTGCTTTATAGAAAAACTATTCGGAAAAAAATATATTTAGATATAAAAAACCCTATAACGTAATCCTTCGTTAGTAAAATAAAAAATAATTAGGATAAAGTAAAGATAAAAATCTAAATAGTAAAAAAAAGAGTTAAATAAAAATTAAATAAAATATTATAATATTATAATATTAAAAAAGAAGATAAAGTACTACTTTTAACTAAAAATCTAATAGATAAAAAGCTCGATAAACTATATATAGAGGTTTTCGAAGTTTAAAACGTTAAAGAAATAACAGTATATCTAAAACTCCTAATAACGGGAATCTTTTCTAAATTTTATATAGATTTACTAAAAAAAGTACCGGAGCGGGTCCTATTAGTAAAAGACTAATACTATTAAAAATAAAAAGAGTACGAAATCGAAAAGATTCTAGATAAAAAAAAAGAAACAGATAAATTCCTAGTAAAATAAAAAGGGTTTCCCGACGAAAAAAATACTTAGAAACTAAGGAAATACCTCAGATATATCTAAAAAACTCTAAAGAAATTTAAAAAAGCGATATAAAGAGGGCCGTATTATATCTATAATTCTATAGAGGTTTCCTAGAAAAATTAGCTAAATAAACGAGCCTAATTATCTATAGCCGCCTATAGCCGCTATAGCCGTCCCTTTTAATAGAACTTTTAGTAGACGGCTACCTGTCGGCTTCTATAGCTACTTTTACTATATATATCGCTTATTACTTCTATAGATAGTTTCTCTCGTTAGTCGTTAATATAATTATTAAATACGTTTCTACTATTCTCTTTTTAATTATCTTATAATAAAGATACTTTATAATATCGTAACCGTACCTCTATAGCTATATAGAATTAGTTACGATAATCTATACTAGGATTCCTTTACTATTTAGTAGCTCGGACTATATCCACGGCTGTAGCTAGGCTCGAACGTAATACCTTTTGATATATAGAGACGTTATATTATTATTCTATTTATATTTTCTTAAATTATTATTCTATTTATATTTTCTTAAATTATTATTATTAATATTAAAAGTATTTTTTTTATCGACGCTATTCCGATTATTTTATAATCGGCCTTTTTAGTTCCGGTTTTTAAATTTTCGAAAATTCCTTTTATTATACGGAAATAAAAAGAATTTATTAATAAAAAAATTCTACTATTAATTTAATATTATTTTATTTATATTTATCTATTAAATAATCTAAAATATCTATTTATTATAGCCGAAATCTTTTAATTTCGCGCCTTAAATATATACCGTATACTATAATTTAAAATAAATTTTAAAAAAGAAAAAAATCGAATACTATTTTTCTAATAAAGAAAGTTATAAAACGTTAAACGCGTTATATAGGCTTTGGAAATATAATTAGAATGTTTAGAAATAAAACTTACCGTCTAGTCGCTAGAACGTCGCTAGTATATCGGATTTTAATTTTTTTTCTATTTTTTTCTTTCTTTTATTATTAGGCTATATTTTAGTCTTTTTAGAATATAAATTAATTCTATAATAAATCTTCTATCTAGTCTATAATTATATACTATTCTAGAAATATATCTATTTTATAGTTCTAATTTATTAATCTAAACGTTTTTAATTCGGTATATATTATTTATAGTATAATTATATCGATATTAATATATAGTATTTATAGTAGTTATAGCTATAGTAAAATACTTTAGATAGGACTATTTTAAACTAGTATTAAAACTATTAAACCACAGATTATAGATATTATAGATTAATCTAATAAATATAATCCGTCTATACTAAAAATATCCGATAAAAATAATTTTAGTTTATTTTTTATTATTTAAAAAATCAAATCGGAATTTTATAGTAATTTTTTTACTAATATATTAATAGACTATATTATTTCCGGCGTCTAAATCTATTAATAATAATTATTTAATAGTTAGTTATAGTTTAATAAAAGTACTTTTTTAAAAAAATATAATTTTAGAAATTCTAATTCCGGTTAGTTATCTAATAGTAGTAATAATTTAAATAATAATAGAAATAATTGTAATAATTCCGATAATAATAAAATATTTTAAGTATTAAAAATTTAAATAGTAGTAAAAAAAAAGATTCTTTTAAAAATATATTATAGAATAAAAACTTTCTATATAATAGATCCGAACTATATTTTAAATAATAATTAATCTTTTTTTAAACTAGCTATTAGGTCTTCGCGAACGTTTTAAATTTTATTAAAATTTAAAATTAAAAAGTCTAAAAAGTATAGTAAAAAAAATAATTTTTAAAAAATATTATAAATAGATCGAGTTTTATAGAAATTAGTTTTATAAATTCGATATTTTATTTATTTATACGGATTGAATTTAATAGGCCTAGAGTTTTATTAAAGGTTAGAAATTAAACTATTAATTTAAAAAGAAAAAATATTTTATTAATAAAGATATTTTTAATAGTATATTATAAAATATATTTATAGACTTTTTTTTAAATTTTATTACTAATTTTAAATTTTATTCGCTAGATACTATAATAAAGTATTTTTATATAATCTAGAATAAAGATTAAAATATTCTAGAATTTTATAATTTCTTTATATTATTAGAAATCTAACTACTTCTTTTATTAAAAAAATAGCGTTTGATCTTTTTTTTTTTTAAAATTTGTCCGGAGTTATAGCGTACTATACGCGTTTAAAATATAAAATTAAAAAATTTCGGCTATAATAAATAAATAGTTTAAACTATCCGATAAAAAAATATAAATAAAGTAATATCGGATTAGTAGTAGAATTTTTCTATTAATAGATTCTATTTACTTCTATATAGTAAAGGAAATTTTTAAAGATTCGAAAACCGGAACTAGAAAGGCTAAATATAAAATAGTTAAAATAGTATTAATAGAAGAAATATTTTTAATACTAGTAATAATAATTCTAGAAAATATATATAGAATAATAAATCTAGTATATATTTTATTTATAATAATATAGATTATTAGTTTAAAATTTATTTTAAAAATTAAAACTAAAATTAAAATAAATAAAAATTTAATAACTTTTATAGTAATAGTAACCGGTCGTTTAAAAAGCCTACCGTTAATATAATAAAAGATAATTCTAATAATACTAACTAGTTAAAAAACTAAAAAAGCTAGTTATAGCTTTAATAATAGTCTAGAATAAATAAATCGAAATAAAAAACAGTCTTTTAATAAAAAATATTTATCGAATTACTAGTAAAAGGATATAGTAAAACTAAAATATTTCTAGATTTAGATTTTTAGATTAATATTATTTTTGAATCTTTTATTATTTAATATAATCTAGAATCTATTTAAAAAGCCGTAAAATCCTATTTTTAATAGATTAGAAGTTAGTATACTATCTATTATAGAGTATATAATTTAAACTTGATAATAATAGATAGTTAAATCTATAGAAAATATATATATTACGATTCTATATTCTAGATATATTTAATAAAAACAGTATCTTTCTAGATATACTAATTTTATATTAAATATATATAGTTATAGATCTAGAGTTAAAATAATAATAATTTCCTATCTATAATAAAACGATATAAAATAATTAAATAAGGATAAAACGGTTAATCCGCTTTAGTATTAATTTATTAGTAGTCTTTATTTATATATTATAGGCCGAAAAGTATATATTAATATATATAATATCGATTACCGCTATATATACGAGATCTAATAATAATACCGCCGTATAGACGGAAACTAACGGCGCTAATAAAAATAAAAATAATAAGAATATATAGCAGGCCGAGCCGTTAATTTTAGAATCTATATATAAAGAAATCGAAGTTAATAATATATATCTAGTAGAATTTTTACTATTATTTAAAAATATCGATTATATAATCGAATTAAATAGAAAAAATCCGTTATATAGCTCGATTTATAGTCTATTTAAATACGAGCTCGATAAACTATAAAATTATCTAGATAGTATTTTAAAGAAAAACTAGATCCGTTATTTAATATTTTCTATAGAAATTCTAATCTTTTTTATATCGAAAAAAGATAGTAGTTTTTATATATATATTAACTATAGAAGCTTTAATAAAATAATAATTAAAAACTATTATTTTTTATTTTTTTTTTCTAAAATTCTAGATTAGTTATATAAAGTAAATTATTTTTTTAAATATAATATTAAAAATACCTACTATAGAATTAGAATTAAAAAAAGTAATAAATAAAAAATCGCGTTTTAAATAGAATATAGATATTTTAAATATTTTATTATATCTTTTAATTTTACTAACTTATTTATAATATTCTAAATTAATATTAATAGAATATTAGAATAATTAGTTAATATTTATTTTATAATCTATTTAGATAATATTCTAATCTTTTTTAATTCGGAAAAAAGATCTTGGAAATATATTAAATAGATTATTCGAAAGTTTTATAATATATAGTTATATTTTAATTTTAAAAAGTATACTTTTAATATTAAAAATATTAAGTTTTTAGATTTTATTATATTTACTAAAAATATTTCGATAGATTTAAAATAAATAGTAACTATTAAAAAATAGCCGGTTTTAAAAAATTACTAAAAGATATAGATTTTTTTAAAATTTATAAATTTTACCGGCGTTTTATTTACTAGTATTTTCGGATTATAGTATTTTTAATAAATTTATTTATAGAAAATATAGCCGAAAAGAAATCGGAACTATTTTACTAAATTATTAGAATTTAAAAGATTTTTAAAAAACTAAAATATACTTTTAATACCGCTAGAATATTATAGTATTTTAATCTAAAAATAGAAATTTATTAATAAAACTAATATTTCTAAAATTAAATTAACTATAATTAAATTTTAATCTAATAAAAATAATCGCTAGCGTCTAGTTATATTTTAGTTAAAGAAAATAATTTTTATTAAATATAACTATTAAATATATAATACCGAATTATTTATTATTATTAAAACTTTCGAATAATAGAAATATTACTTTAAAGACGCGAAATATATAGTAAAGATTTAGGAAAATTATAATAATTTTTAGGATTATATAAAAATTAAAGAATTTAATATTTAATAATATTACTAGATTATTAAATTAGCTACTATAGATTTTAATATCTTCTATTATCTAAAAAAGATTAATCTAGCTAATTTATTTTCTAAAAAGCCGGATTATAAAGATATTAATTTTTAAATCTAAATAATATTATCTATATTTTAATAAAAACTAAATTTTACTAGCTATAAACCTAGTAGTAAACTATTTATTATATAAAAGGTTCGATTTAATTATATTTTATACAGGTATATAACTAAAAGGCCTAGAAAATCTTCTATAGAATCTAAAAATTCTAAAAATAATATAATTAACTTTTTACTACTAAATAAAAAATATAATATTTTTTATATATCGAAATTACTTTCGGATATAATAGACCGTTAACGCGATAGCGATAAATTAATAATAATTATTTCTAATAAAAAATATAATTATAAAATAAATTCTATTACTAGAAATATATATTATAATTTAAATATTCTATATTAAACGGCGTAGAAAACTATTATTAATAAAATAGTTTATAGTAAAATAATTTCTAGTATATATAATATATTTATCTAGTTTTAAAATCGAAATACCGATATCTAAAAATATTTATAGATTATCTAGCGTAAATTAATAAAAAAGGCTAAACTATAGAATATAGAAATAGAAACTAGTTTTTTTTTTATAAAAAGTCTTTATATATATCCGAAAACGAAATACTATATATAAAACTTCTAGTAAAATATTATAATAATTCTATAATAAGATATTTTAGATATTAGTAAATATTATTATTTATTTATTATAGCTATAACTAGTCGAAATTATCTAAATATATTAAAAAATATATAGAAATATATAATATCTATTAATAAATTAATATCTATAGATATAAACTATATAGAAAGTTTTAAAATCTTTAATATTTTATATAGTTATAGAAAGAAATAGCGATAGATTTTATTATTAGATTATTATCTATTTAATATATTTAAAATATAATAAACTTAGTATTTATAGCTATCGATCGATTTACTAAAATAGCGAGGTATATTCTTTATTATAAAATAATTAATATAAAAGATTTTATAAAATTTATTATTAATAAATTTTAATATAAAAGATTTATTCCTAATAGAATTATTAGCGATAGAGGCTCGCTATTTATAAACGAATTCTAATTAAAATTTTACTATTATCTAAAAATTAAATATTATTTAAATACTATATTCTATTTTTAAATAGATAGATAAATTAAACGATAGAATTAATTACTAGAATATTATTTAAAAATATATATTTATAAAAAATAAAAAAACTAAATTAAATTTCTATTTTTAGCTAAATTCGTCTATAATAATAACGAATATAATATTATAAAAATATTTCCTTTCGACGTATTTATAGACTATAATCTAGATATAATATTCGAAAACGTTAAAAATAATACTATAGAAAAAAAGATAGTAAATCCGAAAATATTAGTAGTAAAAGAAAAAGTTATAAATTTATAAAAGATATATAAATTAATATATAAGAATTAGTATAAAGTTTAGATAAACTAGGCTAAATATTATAATAAAAAATATTAATTAATAGAATATAAACTTAGTAATTTAGTACTATTATTTATAAAAAACCTGAAATTTAAATAATTAAAAAGGATTATTTTTAAATTTATAGAGTTATATTATATTTCGAAATATATAGACTTTGAAATTTACTAATTAGTTTTTATAATTAGATTAAAAATCTATAATATCTTTTCTATATTTTTATTAGAAAAATTCTATCGCTATTAAAATAGCGAGCTACTAGAATATCTATTACCGGATTTTATTAATAATAATAAAAAATAGAAAGTAGAAACTATTTTAGATAAAAAGTTTATAAAATCTAAAAAAGGCGAGAAACTAAAGACGGAATTTCTAATTAAATAAACTAGTTAGTTAAAGAAATATAATTCCTAGTAATTATAAAAAAACTTTAAAAGTATTTAAAAATTTATTAAAATATATAATTAAAATAACTCTCTAATAAAAAAATATAAAAAAGATAGAATTTAATAGAAATAAATAATAATTATAGATATTAGGCGTTTATAGAATATATATATAATATATATATCCAGAAATAAATTTATAATTAATAAATTCTTTTAAATTATTTTATAGAATTTATAGTACTAGAAATTTTATTTACTATAATACGGGTTATATATTTTAGTTTTTAGATATCTATATTTATATAACCGATCTAGCTTTACTATATACTTTTATTTTAGACTATCTTTTTATTTTATAATAGATAGAAAAAATAGTACCGGAAAAATAATCTATTTTAATATTATTAAAAAAAAGATTTATAGAAATTTATAGATAGAATTAAAGGTATTAAGAGATATTAAACTATTTATTAAAGATACTATTTAAAAAGTTGGAATACTAATAGTTTTAATTTTTAGAAATTAGAATCCGAATACTTCCGGCGCTTTTAAAATTATATATAAAAAAGTTAATAGAAATTATAATAGAACGATAGATAAAAGAATTAATAGAAACTATAATAAAGTTACTAGTAATAAAACTTTCTCTTCTTTTTTAATAATACGCGGGAGGATAGCTAGATATAAATTGTTATTATTATAGTTATTAAATACGCGGAAGAAACTACCGAAGTATATTATTAAAAGAGATATTATCTTACGCGAAAAAATTTTAATTACGGATATAAACTATTTAATCTTTAATATCGTATATTTTATAATAGGTATTCGAATCGGAATAGAACTATTATCCGAAAATTTTTAAATAATATTAGAAAGAGGTATATAATATTTATATTATCTAGTAATCGGAAATAATATAATTAGAAATATATTTAGTAGTTTTATAATAATATATTAGCGATTAGCTATTTTATATAGAAAATTATAAATTATATCTAAAATTTTTAGACCGAAAACCGGACGTAATATAGCGGTAGAGTAAAATACTATAGTAGATATCTATATCGCCGCCGGGATACTAGTAGTATCTATTTTGAAAAATAGAAATCTAGATACTACTAGCGGGACGGAACTTTCGCGATAAAAAATAAAAACGGCGAATATAAAAGGAAACCGAAATTTTAAAAGAAAAAATTAGAAATAATAATAGCCCGCTATACCTAGTATTTATAAAGTTTATATTCTAAAATAGCTAATTAAATTTGTATAATTTTATTCTTTTAAACTAGATTTTAATTAGCGTATTTATATATATCTAAATATTTAAAAATAGAATTTAATATCGCTACGAAATAGTTAAAAGTTATAGATATCTATATAAAATTATATAGTAATATATTAAAGATTAAAATATATTTAATAATATTTATAATATTTAAAATAAACTTCTTTATAAATTTAAAATTATTAAAAAATAGTTTTTTTTTTATTTTAAACCGTAAACCGGTAAATATTTATTGTTTATTTTATAGCCGAATCGAAAAAATAAGATATCTATTATAATTAACTTTAAATTAATATAATTTAAAAAACTATACCGTTTTATAATCGGATAGATTTTTTCAATCCTTTTTATATTTAAAATAAATATTAATAAAATAGTTTTTCGAATATTCGAAGATAGGGCGTAGACGATTTATATTGTTATAATTATAAGTCGCGTAACGTAAATATCTAATATATAGTAGAAAAGATATTCTATATATATATAAATAAAAGATTTATATAAATAATAAAAAACTATTCGAATAAATAAAATATAGAAAATTAGAATTTCTATTAAATAAAATATTATTATATCGTTATTAATATATCGGAACCGTATTATTCCGAACGTTTATTTATTATTCGAAATCTTTAAATATTTATATTAGATTCGGATTTAATTATATTTATTAGAATTTTGATCTAATATTATTTATAAACTATATATATATAGAATATTTTTTTATAGATATTAGCTATTATAATATTATATCGTTTATTTAATAGTATTATAATATAATAGTTAGTATTTCTAGCCGTAATTATAGTTATATCTCGCTAATTAAAAAAACCTATATTCGATTTATAATAAAATCCTTTTTTTTTAACTTTATTCTAGAATTTACTATATAACTAAAGTATAGTTATATATAAAAGGAGAGCCGATTATAATAATAGCTAAAAAATAACTTTTTTTTTTTACTTTTTTTAATTTTTATAGCTAACTATAAAGTTAATAGATTTATTTAATAAATATTATAAACGTATAGATAGATATAATATAATATCGAAGATAATATAGTTAAAAAAAAGGTAATTATAAAATATTAAACGCGTTATATAAATTTTAAAAATATAATTAGAATATTTAGAAACGAGGTTTATCGTCTAGTCGCTAAAACGTCGTTAGTATATTAGATTTCGATTCTTTCCCGCTTTTTTCTTTTCTTTATTACTAGACTATATTCCAGTCTTTCTAGAGTATAAATTAGTTCTATAATAAACCTTTCGTCTGATCTATAATCGTATACTATTTTAGAAATATATCTATTTTATAAAAGTAGCTAGATTTTTAGTAATATAAAAAAATTATAGAATTTTAAAATATTATAATCTTTATTCTAGGTCGTATAAAGATATTTAGTTACGGTATCTAGTAAATAGAATTTAAAAATCGATAGTAAAATTTAGAAAAAAATCTATAAATTTATTTTATAATATACTATTAAAGATATTTTTATTAATAAAAAAAATTTTTTTTTAAACTAATAGTTTAATTTCTAATTTTTAATAAAGTTTTAAACCTATCGAATTTAATTCGTATAGATAGATAAAGCGTCGGATTTATAAAATTAATTTCTATAAAACTCGACCTATTTATAGAAAATTTTTTAGAAGTTATTTTATTATTATATTTTTTAGATTTTTTAATTTTAAATTTTAATAAAATTTAAAGCGTTTATAAAAATCTAATAGCTAGTCTAAACGAAAATTAATTATTATCTAAAATATAATTCGAATCTATTATATAGAAAACTTCTATTCTATAATATATTTTTAAAAAAGTCTTTTTTTTTACTACTATTTAAATTTTTAAAATTCGAAACTTTTTATTATTATCGAAATTATTACTATTATTTCTATTATTATTTAAATTATTATTACTATTAGATAACTAACCGGAATTAGAATTTCTAAAAATAAAAATTTCTAAAAAAGTATTTCTATTAGACTATAACTAACTATTAAACGGCTATTATTTATAAATTTAACTACCGGAAATAATATAGTCTATTAATATATTAGTAATAAAATTACTATAAAGTTCCGATTAGATTTTCTAAATAATAGAAATTAAACTAAAGTTTTTTTCGTCGGGCGTTTTTAATATAAACGGATTATATTCGTTAAATTAATTTATAATATCTATAATCCGCGGTTTAATAACTTTAACGCTAGTTTAAAATAGTCCTACCGAAAGTACTTTACTATAGCTATAACTACTATAAATACTATATATCGATATTAATATAGTTATACTATAAATAATATATACCGAACTAAAAACGTTTAAATTAATAAATTAGAACTATAAAATAGATATATTTCTAGAATAATATATAATTATAGATTAGACGAAAGATTTATTATAGAATTAATTTATATTCTAGAAAGATTAAGATATAGTTTAATAATAATAGAAAGGAAAAAGTAAAGAAAAATCGAAATCCGATACGCTAGTAATATTCTAGTAACTGGACGGCGAGTCTTGTTTCCAAGCGTTCTAATTATATTTCCAGAGCTTATATAACGCGTTTGGCGCTTTACAAATTTAGTTAAAAATAGAAATTTAATTTAGTTTTTCCATTTTTTATAAATATAAATTTTTAGATAATATTCTAACGATTAATTCTATCTTTTAATCTATTTATCTATTTAAAAATGGAATATAATATTTAAACGACGTTTAATTTTTAGATAATAATAGTCTTTTAACTAGAATTCGTTTATAAATAACGAGTTTCTATAACTAATAATTTTATTAGAAATAAATTCTTTATATTAAAATTTATTAATAATAAATTTTATAAAATCTTTTATATTAATTATTTTATAATATAAAATATATCTCGCTATTTTAATAAATCGATCGATAATTATAAATACTAAATTTTCTACGTTTCGAAAATATTAAATAGATAGTAATTTAGTAATAAAATCAATCGCTATTTTTTTCTATAACTATATAAAATATAAAAGATTTTAAAACTTTTTATATAATTTATATCTATAGATCTTTACTTATTAATAGATATTATACGTTTCTATATACTTTTTAATATAGTTAGATTATTTTAGCTAGCTATAACTATAACGAATAAACGATAATATTTATTAATATCTAAAATATTTAACTATAAAATCGTTATAGTATTTTATTAGAAACTTTATATATAGTATTTTATCTTCGAATATATATAAAAACTTTTTATAAAAAAAGATTAGTTTCTATTTCTGACTTCTATAATTTAACTTTTTTTTTTAATTTACGTTAGATAATCTATAAATATTTTTAAATACTAGCGTTTTAGTTATAAAACTAGATAAATATATTATATATTCTAGAAATTACTTAACTATAAATAATTTTATTAATAGTAGCTTTTAATATTATTTAATATAAAGTATTTAGACTATAGTATAAATTTCTAATAATAGTATTTAGTCTATTATCGTATCTTTTATTAAAAATAGTTATTACTAATTTATTATTACCGCGTCGGCGGTCTATTATATTTAAAAGTATTTTCGATGTATAAAATATATTATATTTTTTATTTAGTAATAGAAAGTTAATTCTATTATTTTTAAAGTTTTTAAATTTTATAGAAGATTTTCTAAATCTTCTAGTTATACGACCGCGTAAAATATAATTAATCCGAATTTTTTATATAGTAAACGGTTTACTACTAGATTTATAGCTAATAAAGTTTAGTTTCTATTAAAATATAAATAATATTATCTAGATTTAAAAATTAATATCTTTATAATTCGACTTTTTAAAAGACGGATTAGCTAGATTAATCTTTTCTAGACGATAGAAAATTTTAAAATCTATAGCAGCTAGTTTAATAATCTAGGAATATTATTAAATATTAAGTTTTTTAATTTTTATAAAGTTTTAAAAGTTATTATAATCTTTTTAGATTTTTACTATATATTTTACGTCTTCGAAATAATATTTCTATTATTCGAAAATTTTAATAATAGCGAAAAGTTCGGTATTATATATTTTATAGTTATATTTAATAGAAATTATCTTTTTTAACTAGAATATAACTAGGCGTTAACGACGATTTTTATTAGATTAAAATATAATTCTAGTTAATATAATCGCGGAAATATTAGTTTTAATATAAATTTTTTTTTAAATCGAAATATTTTTAGTTTTTTAAAAGTTTTTTATATTTTAATAGTCTAATAAAACGATTCCGACTTTTTTCCGGCTATATTTTCTATAAATAAATTTATTAAAAATACTATAATCCGAAAATACTAATAAATAAAATATCGGTAAAAATTTATAAATTTTAAAAAAATCTATATTTTTTAGTAAATTTTCGAAACCAGCTATTTTTTAATAGTTATTATTTATTTTAAATCTATTAAAATTTAAAAATTTTATATTTTTAATATTAAAAATATATTTTTTAAAATTAAAATATAGTTATATATTATAAAATTTTTAAATAATCTATCTAATATATTTCCAATTTTTTTTTTTAATTAAAAAAATTAGAATATTATTTAGATAAATTATATAGTAAACGTTAATTTTTTTTCTTAAATTCTATTAATATAAATTAAAAATATTATAAATATATTAGTAAAACCGAAAGATATAATAAACTATTCGAAATATCTATATTTTATATAAAACGCTATCTTTTATTTATTACTTTTTTTAATTTTAATTCGATAGTAGATATTTTTAATATTATATTTAGAAATATATTTTACTTCTAATAATTAATCTAAAATTTTAGATATAAAAGATAAAAGATAATAGTTTTTAATTATTATTTTATTAAAGCCTCTATAGTTAATATATATACGAAATTCTATTATTTTTTTTAATATGAAAAATATTAAAATTTCTATAAAAGACGTTAAATAACGGATCTAGCTTTTCTTTAAAATACTATCTAAATAATTTTATAGTTTATCGAACTCGCGTTTAAATAGACTATAAATTAGGTTATATTAGTCTGGCTATTTCGGTATAGATTCCCGTCGGTACTACGGAAATCCGACTCGAGTTTTAACGAATTAGTTCGACCCGACCCGCTAAACGGTTCGGGTCGGTTTCTAATATTAAAACCGAAAGTCGGATCGAATTATAAAATAGAAATTAATAAAAATCTAATCCGATTAAACTCGTAATTATATTAGATAATCGAATACGAAAGTAATTATAAATAATATAAAACGGTAATATATTCTATTTAATAGTAGTTTATATAACGATTATCTATAAATATTAGTTTATATACTAGTACGATATAAATAATATTATCTTTCTCTAAATAATTCTATAGATATATTTTTTTTTAGAGCTTTTAATTTTTCCGAATTTATTATAAACTAGCTATCGTTATATTTCCGGCTATATTTCTAGATTATATATTAATTCATTAATAAACTAGGCGTCTAATACGTTTAATATAGATTACGGCTAGTTAATAATCTATAAAAAATAAATATAGTCTGATATATATAATAATATAATAAAGTAATATATTTTTCTATCGTCTTTTATAAAACTACTAATACTATATTTTATATTCTATCGATTTCTCTATTTATATATACGGTAGCGACGTCGGTAAAAATTTCGCGATATAATTTAATAAAAGATATTTTAGGAATAAAAGATTCGAAGCTTTTCTAGTATCTATAGATTTTTCGAAAAGCGACGATTTTAGGCTTCTATTTACGTTTCTCTAGATAGATTATTAGCTAGACTATTTAGAATATATTATTCTAGAATATTACCGGTATTATAATACTATAAAAGTTCCTTTTATCTTTTCTTTTATCTTTTTCGATTCTATTTTCTTAAATCTTCGCTATATTTCTATAGGACGGAATTAATTTTTTATTTAAAATAATTTTAATATTAATATATAATTAATAACATTACTTTTATATATTATCTCTATTTAAATTCCTACGTACTATATATTACGCTATAACGAACGAAAGTAATAAAAAATTAATAATAGAATAAAATATAGTACGATACGATATATAGTATATTAATACTATATTATAGTAGTTATATATTAAAAAATAAAAGATTAGAAATAAAATAAAGATAATCGTCGGCTATATTATAGTTAAAAGGTTAGAACTTTAAACGAGCCTATATTTTACTATAAACTTCTAGCGTATTCTATTATTATAATATATAGAATCTTTAGATAATTTTATAGCTACTAATTATATTATCCTACTATATTATATCGTATACTATCTTCTATATCTAAATAATAACTACTATCTATTAAATCTAAATTAATTATAAATCGTAAATACGATAAAAAATAGTCCGATACCGAATATAAATTCTATAAAAAATAGAATACTAACTATATTATAATATATAAATATTTTAAATAATTTAAAAAATTTAATTTCTAGAAAAACGTAGATATAGAAACGAGGGCCGTATTAGAATAGAACGCTAGATATTAGAAAATAGATTATAGAATTGAAAAAGAAATCTATAATAATATAATAAGATAATATATATTATATTAGATACTGATCTATATATAAAATTATATTACGAAAACGATCTTTATACTAAAACTTTTATAGAAACTATAGAAAAAACGATAACGATTAAATAGATAAAGTAGAAATAGAACGAAATAATATATTAAAATGATATATCGAATATAAATAGAGCTATTTAATATAGAAATATTTATTTCTAATATTTTCTCTAATTTAATATAGCTATTAACGGTTCGAATAGAATAATTTTAACGAAATATATAGTTTTAATTATTGATTTTATCTAGTAATAAACTATCTATTATACCGGCTTCTAAAAGCTTTAGTCTATTAGAATTCTAGACCTTTTAGAAAAATAGACGACGTTTATTAAAGAATTTAGTTATAGCGGAAATACGGCTAATAAATATATTAAATCTTTTTATAGAAAAGAAAATAAAAATAGCGATAATATTATTAAAGTTAACGAAAAGAATTAGATAGTAGAAATATATTTTTCTATACGGGATAATACTAAATTTAGAAATAATAAAAATTTAGTTAGAAATATTAATTTTAATAGTTAGAATAAAGATATAGAAAATAATAATAATAAAGATAAAAATAATTATAAAAATAAAGATAAAAATAAAGATAAAAATAAAAATAAAAATAAAGATAAAAATAAAGATAAAAATAAAAATATAGAAGCCGAAAACGAAAAAGATAAAAATAAAAAGGAAATTATTAAACTTTCTAACGAGTTATCTATATCTAGAAACGGTAGAACTAGATAAATATATTATTTCGATATATTACTATATTATTAATAAAAAAATAAATTTTATTTAAATAAATTTTTTTAATATAGATTTTAATTATTAAATTAATTCAAATTTTTTTTTATCCTATAATAAATATAAAGAAACCAAGGTTCTAATATAAAGTAAATCTGATATCTACGTAGTAGATTTAGTAATAAAATTATAAAAAATTAATAATAAAAAATAAAAAATTAATATAATAATTTTAAATCTTTATATAATAAATATTTTAATTTTATATATAATTATATATTAATTATCTTTTATTTTATTTTATTTGTTTTTTTGATACCCGATTAACCGTCGGTTCCGTAAGTAATTTATCTCAGTATTGGTACGCTAGCGTTAGATACACGGTATAAAAACTAGTATTCCAGTCTAATTGATTCAAACCAAAAAACCATATAAAATTAACTCGAATCTGTTCCGTAATACGCTCGTAGCACAAGTTCCTATAATTTATTCAAGATGCAACGTAGTAGAATTTTCGCAATATATATACCAATTATCTTTTATATTATCATCTTTATAGAAAATTTTAGCGAAAAAATACTATTTAGATTATAATAAGCAATTTCTATATAATTAAATTAAATTTCGAAATTTTATTTAAAAGTTTTAAAAAAATATTTTATATAAATCTGTTAGAAAAAAAGAATTAATAATTATTACTTTACTAATCTATTCGATATATTCTAATAATGTTTTTATTATATTTGATTTATTTACTATTTTATAAACTCTATTAAAATATAAAGTTTCTATTTAAAATATTAAATTTTTTATTTTATTTAACTTTATTTTATTTATTAAAACCTAAATTAATTTAAATAATCTAGTAACTAATTTACTAGTATATTACTAAATTGAAAAAAATATATTAATATTTTAATAGCAATAATAAAAATAGAAATTCTAGAATATAGATATTAATTTAGTAAATTTATTAAAAAAACTATAATTATAAATATTTCGTTATTTAATTTACTATATTAAATTATCGTTATATTATAATATAAATAGTATTTATATAAATTCTATAATATTAAAACTTGTAATTTAATTTATATTAACTAATAAATAAATAATAATAAATAATTTTATAATATACTAATATACTATCTAGATTATAGTATAGAAAGTTTTTATTTTAGAAATATATAAATATTTAAATTATATTAATAAATAATCTTAATTTATTTTTTAAAACTTTATTTAAATTAACAATTTATAGATACTAATTTCTATTTATAAAAATGTTATAAAAAAATAGATAGATATTAGAATATTACTAATTTATATTATCAAAATAGTATTATTTATTTTTATAAAAAGAAAATTTAATATAAATTTTTTTTTTATAAATTTTTTTAAATTTATCTAATTATTTTATTTAATCTATTTATTTAAATTTAAATTAATTTTTATATTTTATATTGAACGACTTTTTATATTAGTAAAATATATTAATAATTAATTATAAAATAGAATTATTTAATTTAATAAATTATAATTAAATTTATAAAATTATATATATAGATTTTTTATTATTATTTTAAAAATATAATTTAAAAATATCGTTATTAAAATTTTTAGCTGATTTCTAATATTTTAAACTCTATTATATTAATTTTAATCTATAGATAAAATTTAATATTGTTAAAATTTAAAGTAGAAATAAATAATTTAAATTATTTAATTATTTCTATTGACTGAATTAAACTATTTTTTAGTTATACCGTTAATACTGGTCTTTAAATCTCGGAAATATATAAAAAAAAAGGTTTTTTAATTTATAAATAATTTAATTTAATTTAATTAATTAATCTACATTTTAATAAATTGTTAGATTAATTAACTAAATAGATTTAATAAAATAGTCTTAATTTAAATCTTTAAAAGATTAGACTATTTAAAGTTTATTATTTAAATATACGAAATATTAGAAATAGATATTTATTTTCTAAACTAAGGAATATTTAGATTAATCTATTTAAAATATTTCTAAATTTCTTTTTAAAAGGATCCCGTTTTCTAGATAAAACTCTATCTTCTAGTTCTATCCGGTAATATATATTTTATAGCTCTTTTAAAGCTTTTTCTACTTCTAGATCTATAGTATAGTTATAGTATTTAATTATTATTATCTATTCTATATACTTTAGAATTATTTAGATTCGATTTTACCGATAAATCTTTTTCGTAAAACTAAAAGTCTACTCTATTTTTACTAAAAATATTAGGTAAATAAAAATATTACGAGCTATCTACGTTGATTTTAAAAAGTTTAAAGTATTATTTTTTTAGAATATCTAATTTAAATTCTCTTTAGTAATATTAACGCGAAGATATCGATTAGTTTCGGAAATAACTATTCGAAGATATTAAAATTATTAAAGAATACTATTTAAAATAGATAAAATAGATTTTAAACTAATTAGTAAAGTTATAATATATTATCTTTTTATATTATTTTATTTTCTTTTATATAGCGGGTTTTAAATTTTAATAAATTAATAGGCTTTCTATAATATTTAATAATAAATTTTTTAAACTCGTTCCGATATCTATTTTTATATCCCGAAAAGGTTACTATTTTTTCGTCGATATTTTCTTTATTCTAGTTTCGATAAAAGCTAAATTTTACTATAGAATCTAAAATATTCGTAATATTATAAATTAATTGACTTTTACTTTTAATATAAAAATAGTATACTATAATTTTATATTAGTATTATTATAAACTATTAGTATCATTTCTTTATTAGTATAGTTCGATAATTAAATTACTTCTTTTACTCTAGTAAAATAATTAAAAATAGTACTATAAAGTCGGAATACTAAATAAATTCTAATATTTATAATTTTTAAAACTAATAAAGTAATTTTATAGAATAGTTATAATATACTATCTATAAAGAAAAAAGATTACTATTTATCTATATTAAAAGTAATTCTTTATATTTATAGGCTTTTCGAATTTTCTTCTATAAATTCGTTAACGAAATAGCGTAATTAATATATCCGACGAATTATAAAATATATCGAATTCTATTAAATATAAATATCTAAAATTATATTTCTAGATTAGAAATTAAAATCGATTCTTTTCTAAATTTCTTTAAAACGAAATAGAAATACAAACTATAATAATACGAACCTAAAATAAATATTAGTTTTAAAATTTCTAAATTTATATTATCTACGTATATTACCTTTTTTACGATATTTAATAGACTAATATTAATATTTCTAATCTACTTTTTATCTAATTTTTAGATAAAATTATTACTATTTATTTATAATCTAATAGCTTTAATAAAGTTTTAAGCTACTAGATTAATTATATAAACTAGATAAAATAAAAAGTTCTAGGTTCGATTCTATCGGCTATCGAGCCGAATAAAAATCTTTTTAAATTCTTTTTCTAATATACTATTAGAACTGATATTATTAGTAATAATATCTAGAAGTTTCGGCCTAAGCTAGAAAAATTCTAAAATTTTTAATAGTTTCTAGTACTATAAACGGCTAGAATAATTAGTAAAAAAAGATATAAATCTAATTAGACGTTTCTAAAGTTAAAAATAAATATTAATCTAGTATACGAGTACTTTTAAATACGCGACCTTTTATAGATTTAATTAGATATCTAATATAAAGTAAATACGTTTTAAAATTTTTAAATTAAATTTAATTTACTCGCGGATAATATTATAGCCGTCGAAAACTATCTATATAAATCGTATACGGCTGTCGAATTTTATATCTAGACGAAATATTTATAGTAGTAGTTTAAATTTTTTATTTTCGATAGTTTAAATTAGTAGATTTAGTTTTAAAAAAATTTTATATAGATATTTATCCTATACGATTTAGTTAAAAGTAGATACGAGTTTAATATAGTTTTTTTTCTATAATTAAAATAAACTTTATATTATTTCTTTATATTACTATTAACTATTTACGCGGATAAATATTAATTTAATAAAAGATTACGAGTTATATCGTTTAGTTTTTTAATAAACGATAGTATTAAAATATTTCTTTATAGTAAATATATTAGAAAAATTAAATACTATAAAATAGTCGAAAATTTTAAAATAGTTTTTATATATAATTTTAGATAAACTATCTATTATTAAAGCTATATAGTAGAATTTCTGCTACTATTTCGACTATATTTACTCTATAGTTTTTCTCGACTAGAAAAAATTGACGAATTTTCTATAGGACTTTTTTTTAATACCGATAGCTATAGAAATACTAGACTATTAATATTCGAACTTTTTATAGTAATTTAAATTCTATTAAATTTATCTATTATCGTTTTAAAAGACTAATATTAAATAGTCGGCTCGAATTTTATTAGCTATATCTTTAATAATCTTTTTTTATTTTTTATATAATCGATTAAATTTTAATAGTAAAACGTTTATAGATCGACTCGCCGCCTAGTTTATAGACTAGCTAGAATAAATTTTATCTAGAAAAAATCCGTCGGAAAGAACTTTATTAGATATAAAAAAATTAGATATTTTAAAAATTTAGAATTAATATAATTTATATCTAGATAATAGATAATATAGAAAGGTAATATAGATATATAGATATTAACTTTTATTTCTATTTACTATTTAGTAAAAAGAAATCGATATCTATTTAAATAGTATCTAAAATATTAATCTAATTTTATAGTAAAAACGAGAATTTCTTAATATTATAATATAAAAAAGAAGATTTTAACGGTTTTAATAGATTAAATCCGGGAATCTAGATTTAATCCGAAATTAAATCGGATCGATATCTAAAATAATCCGACCCGATTTAATTCGGTACCTGAAAAAGTCGGAACCGATTCGAATCGGATTAATTTTTCTAATCCGGATTCGAAATCCGATCCGACGGCCAGACTAGATTATATAGCGGATTTTTTCTATCTAATTCGATTATATAATCGGTATCTTTTAATAGTAGTAAAAAATCTACTAGATATATATTATATAAATTTCGATTTCTATAAAGCGTCAGACGCGTTATATAGACTCTGGAAATATAATTAGAACGTTTAGAAACGAAGCTCGCCGCCTAGTTACTAGAACGTCGCTAGCGCGTCGGATCTCGATTTTTTTCTATTTTTTTTTTCTTTATTACTAGATTATACCTTAGCCTTTTTAGAATATAAGTTAATTCTATAATAAATTTTTTATCTAGTCTATAATTATATACTACTTTAAAAATATACTTATTTTATAAATCTAATTTATTAATTTAAACGTTTTTAATTCGGTATATATTATTTATAGTATAATTATATTAATATCGACGTATAGTATTTATAGTAGTTATAACCGTAGTAAAATACTTTAGGTAAAACTATTTTAAACTAGTACTAAAACTATTAAACTGCGGATTATAGATATTATAAATTAATTTAATAAATATAATTTATCTATATCGAAAATACCCGATAAAAAAAATCCTAATTTATTTTCTATTATTTAAAAAATTTAATCGGAACTTTATTAAGTAATTTTATTACTAGTATATTAGTAGACTATATTATTTTTGATAGCTAAATCTATTAATAATAGCTATCTAATAATTAGTTATAATCTAATAGAAATATTTTTTTAGAAATTTTTATTTCTAGAAATTTTAATTTCAATTAGTAGTTTAATAGTAGTAATAATCCGAATAATAATAGAAATAATAGTAATAATTCCGATAATAATAAAAAATTTTAAATTTTAAAAATTTAAATAATAGTAAAAAAAAAATCCTTTTAAAAATATATTATAGAATAAAGACTTTCTATATAATAGATCCGAACTATATTTTAAATAATAATTAACTTTTTTTTAGACTAGTAATTAGATTTTTACGAACGTTTTAAATTTTATTAAAATTTAAAATTAAAAAGTCTAAAAAATATAGCGATAAAATAACTATTAAAAAATATTATAAATAGATCGAATTCTATAGAAATTAGTTCTATAAATTCGACGCTTTATCTATTTATAGAGATTAAATTCGATAGACCTAAAACTTTATTAAAAGTTAGAAATTAAACTATTAATTCGAAAAGAAAAAATCTTTTATTATTAAAAATACGTTTAATAATATATTATAAAATAAATTTATAGACTTTTTTTTAAATTTTACTACTAATTCTAAATCTTATTTACTAGATACTATAATTAAATATTTTTATATAACTTAGAATAATAATTAAGATATTTTAGAATTTTATAATTTTTTTATATTATTAAAAGCCTAGCTACTTTCTTTATTAGAAAAATAGTATTTAATTTTTTTTCTTTTTAAAATTTATCCGGAATTATAATATACGGTATATATTTAAAATATAAAATTAAAAGATTTCGGTAATAATAAAGAGATAGTTTAGATTATTTAATATAAAAATATTAATAAGGTAATACCGGATTAGTAGTAGAATTTTTCTATTAATAAATTCTATTTACTTCTATATAGTAAAGAAAATTTTCGAAGATTCGAAAACCGGAACTAGAAAAACCGATTATAGAATAGTCGGAATAGTATTAATAGAAGAAATACTTCTAATATTAGTAATAATAATTCTAGAAAATAAAAATAAAATAATAAATCTAATATATACTTTATTTATAGTAGTATAGATTATTCGTCTAAAAGTTATTTTAAAAACTAGAATTAAAATTAAAATAATCGAAAATCTAATAACTCTTATAGTAATAGTAACCGGTTAATTAAAAAGCCTACCGTTAATACAACAAAAAGTAATTTAAGTAATATTAACTAGTTAAAAAATAATAAAGGCTAATTATAGCTTTAACAACAGCCTAGAATAAATAAATTAAATTTAAAAACGGTTTTTTAACTAGAATATTTATCGAGTTACTTATAAAAATATATAGTAGAATTAAAGTATTTATAGATCTAGATTTCTAGATTAATATTATTTTTTAATCTTTTATTATTTAATACGACCTAGAATTTATCTAAAAAACTAAAAAATCCTATCTTTAATAGATTAGAAATTAACGCGCTATCTATTATAGAATATATAATTTAAATTAAATAATAATAAATAGTTAGAACCGTTATAAAATTTATATATTATAATTCTATATTTTAAATATAACCGATAAATACGGTATTCTTCTAGATATACCAGTCTAATATTAAGTATATATAGTTATAGATCTAGAGTTAAAGTAATAGCGATTTCCTATCTATAATAAAATAATATAAAATAACTAGACGGGAATAAAACGGTTACCCCGCTTTAATATTAATTTACCGGTAATCTTTATTTATATATTATAGGCCGAAAAATATATATTAGTATATATAATATCGATTACCGCTATATATATAAAATTTAATAACGATACCGCTATATAGACGGGAATTAACGGCGCTAATAAAAATAAAAATAATAAAGATATATAATAGCCCGAGCCGATCCCGGAACCTATATATAAAGAAATTAAAATTTATAATATATATCTAGTAGATTCTTTACCGCTATTTAAAAATACCGATTATATAAATAAATTAAATAGAAAAGATCCGCTATATAGCCCGATTTATAGTCTATCTAAGCGCGAGTTCGATAAACTACGAAATTATCTAGATAGTATTTTAAAAAAAAGCTGGATCTATTATTTAATATCTTATATAAAATTTCTAATCTTTTTTATACCGAAAAAAGATAGTAGTTTTCGTATATATATTAACTATAGAAGTTTTAATAAAATAATAATTAAAAACTATTATCCTTTACCTTTTATTTCTAAAATCCTAAATCGATTATCTAAAATAAAATACTTTTCTAAATATAATATTAAAAATATCTACTATTAAATTAGAATTAAAAAAAGTATTAAATAAAAAACCGTAATTTATATAAAATATAGATATTTTCACTATTTTATTATATCTTTCGGTTTTACTAATATATCTATAATATTTTAAATTTATATTAATAAAACTTTAGAAAAACTGGTTAATATTTATTATATAGTTAATTTAAATAATATTTTAATTTTTTCTAATTCGGAAAAAAAATATTAGAAATATATTAGATAGATTATTCGAAAATTTCGTAATATATAGCTATATTTTAATTTTAAAAAGGATATTTTTTTAATATTAAAAATATCGAGTTTTTAGACTTTATTATATCTATTAAAGGTATTTCGATAGATCTAGAATAAATAGTAACTATTAAAAAGTAGTCGGTCCTAGAAATTTACTAAAAAATATAAATTTTTTTAAAGTTTATAAACTTTTACCGGCGTTTTATTTACTAGTATTTTTAAATTACGGTTCTTTTAACGAGTTTATTTATAAAAAATATAGCCGGAAAGAAATCGAAACTATTTTACTAGACTATTAAAATCTAAAAGATTTTCGAAAAATTAAAATATATTTTTAATACTATTAGAATATTATAGTACTTTAATCTAGAAAAAAAAATAAATATTAAAACTAATATTTTTAAAATCGGATTAGCTAGAATTATATTTTAATCTAATAAAAATAGTCGCTAGCGTCTAGTTATATTCTAGTTAAAGAAAATAATTTCTATTAAATATAACTATAAAATATATAATACCGAATTATTTACTATTATTAAAGTTTTTAAATAATAGAAATATTATTTTAAAGGCGCGAAGTATACGGTAAAGGTCTAGATAGATTATAATAACTTTTATAATTTTATAAAAATTAAAAAATTTAATATTTAATAATAGTACTAGATTATTAAATTAGCTACTATAGATTTTAATATCTTTTATTATCTAGAAAAAACTAATCTAGCTAATCTACTTTTTAGAAAGCCGGATTATAAAAATATTAATCTTTAAATTTAAATAATAATATTTATATTTTAATAGAAACGAAATTTTATTAACTATAAATCTAATAGTAAATTATTTATAATATAAAAGGTTCGAGTTAATTACGTTTTATATAGATATATAACTAAAGAGTTTAGAAATTCTTTTATAAAATCTAAAAATTCTAAAATTAATAAAATTAACTTTTTACTACTAAATAAAAAACGTAATAAATTTTATATATTAAGGTTATTTTTAGATATAATAAGCCGCCGACGCGGTAGTAATAGGTTAGTAATAACTATTTCCGATAAAAGATATAATAGTAAAATAAATCCTATTACTAGAAATATATACTATAGTTTAGATATTCTATATTAAATTGTATAGAAGGCTACTATTAATAAAACGATTTATAGTAAAATAACTTCTAGTATACGCGATATATTTATCTAGCTTTAATATCGAAATATCGATATTTAAAAATATTTATAGACTATTTAATATAAATTAAAAAAAAAAGCCGAACTATATAATATAGAAATAGAAACTATTTTTTTTTTTAAAAGTTTTTATATATATCCGAAAACAAAATACTATATATAGAGTTCCTAGTAAAATACTATAACGACTCTATAGCTAGATATTTCGGATATTAGTAAATATTATTCTTTATTCGTTATAGTTATAACTAGCCGAAATTAACTAACTATATTAGAAAATATATTGAAATATATAATATCTATTAATAAATTAAAGTCTATAGATATAAATTATATAAAAAGTTTTAAAATTTTCTATATCTTATATAATTATAGAAAGAAATAGCGATAGATTTTATTACTAGATTACTATTTATTTAATACTTTTAAAACGTAGTAAATTTAGTATTTATAGCTATTAATCGATTTACTAAAATAGTAAAATATATTTTCTATTATAAAATAATTAATACGAAAAATTTTATAGAATTTATTATCGATAAATTTTAGATATAAAGAATTTATTTCTAATAGAATTATTAGTAATAGAGATTCGCTATTTATAAATAGATTCTAGTCGGAAGTCTATTATTATCTAAAAATTAAATATTATTTAAATATTATATTCTATCTTTAAATAGATAAATAGACTAAATAATAGAATTAATCGCTAGAATATTATCTAAAAGTATATATTTATAAAATTTAAAAGAATTAGATTAAATTCCTATTTTTAACTAAGTTTATCTATAATAATAGCGAATATAATATAATAAAAATATCTTTTTTCGAAATATTTATAAATTATAATCTAGATATAATATTTAAAGGCGTTAAAGATAACGCTATAGAAAGAAAGATAGTAAATACGAAGGTACTAGTAATAAAGAAAAAAATTATAAATTTATAAAAGATATACGAATCGATATATACGAATTAAAATAAAATTTAAATAAACTAGATTAAATACTATAATAAAAAATATTAACTAATAGAATATAAAGTTTATAATTTATTACTATTATCTATAAAAAACCTAAAATTTAAATAATCGAAAAAAATTACTTCTAAATTCGTAGAGCTATATTATATTTCGAAATATATAAATTTTTAAATATATCGATTAGTTTTTTTAATTAGATTAAAAATCTATAATATCTTTTATATATTTTTATTAGAAAGATTCTATTACTATTAAAATAGCAAGCTACTAGAATATCTATTACCGGATTTTATTAATAATAAAAAGAAATAGAAAATAAAAACTATTTTAGATAAAAAGTTTATAAAATCTAAAAAAAGCGAGAAATTAAAAGCGAAATATCTAATTAAATAGACTAATTAACTAAAGGAATATAATTTCTAGTAGCTATAAAAAATTTTTAAAAATATTTAGAAATTTATTAAAATATATAATTAGAATAATCCTTTAATAAAATAATATAAAAAAGGTAAAATTAAACGGAAATAAACTATAATTATAGATATAAGGCGTTTATATAATATATATATAATGTATATATCTAAAAATAGATTTATAGTTAATAAATTCTTTTAAATTATTCTATAGAATCTATAATACTAGAGACTTTATTTACTATAATACGAGTTATATATTCTAATTTTTAGATATTTACGTTTACGTAACCGATCTAGTTTTATTATATATTTTTATTCTAGATTATTTTTTTATCCTATAATAGACGGAGGTATTACGTCTACGATTCTATAGAAATTTCTTAAAAGATTAGTCAGGCAAGCGAGTCTAATTATCTATAGTTATCTATAGCCGCTATAGCCGCTCTTTTTAAAGAGACTTTTAGCGCGCGGCTATCTATCGGCCTTTATGGCTATTTTTAATATATATATTATTTATTATTTTTATAGATAGCTATTTTCGTTAGTTATTAATATAATTATTAAATATATTTCTACTATTTTCTTTATAATTATCTCGTAACGAAAATACCTCGTAATATCGCGACCGTACTTCTATAGCTATATAGAATTAGTCGCGATAACTTATATTAAAATTCCTTTACTATTTAATAGTTCGGACTATATTTATAACTATAGCTAGATTTAAATATAATACCTTCTAATATATAGAGATATTATATTTTAATAATTTATTATATTAGTTTTATTATTCTATTCTACGGACCGAAGTCATTCTATTAAAATAGTAATACTAAATATTTATAAAGAAAATAATATTTTTTTAAAACTATAGATTATTTAGATAAATATTTACTTTATATTATATATAAACTAGTTTCTAAATAAAGTAGTTAATATTTTATTTATAATTTCGTATCTAGAAAAAGCTACTTTTAATTAGATATAGTCCCGAATAGAAAATTACTTCGATAATTTAAAAAGATAGAAGGAAAATAAAATAGAATAAATCTTTTATATCTTTAATAATTTTATTATAGCTATAAAAGAAGCCTTTAAAGATAGTAATAAAGATAAAATAATAGATAGGAAACTAATAGTTCTAAAGTAGTAGAAATCGATAGTTATTTATACTATTTAATTTAGAACGTTAGTTTATAAAATAGACTAGAAAGATTTAATTTTAAAAGTCTATTTCTATTAAAAATTTTATATAAAAGTTAAAAAAGCTATAATAGTAATTAAAGAACTAGACTCTCTAGCGGATTTTATTAAACTAGCGATAAAAATCGATACTAGATAGTACGAAATATATTTAGATAAATAGACATTTAGTAAAATAGGACTCGTTAAAAGAAAATCTAGAAGAAATCTAATAGAATTCGATACTACCGAAACTAGAGGATTATAAACTAAAGCTTATTATTTATATAGAAAGACGGAATATTTTAAAAGAAATTATCTGATTAAAAAAATAACTAAAATAACTAAAAATTAGTTTTAAATAACGGAGAAATTATCTGAAAATAAAATTAATAAATATATAGTAAAAAGCTAGTTAGTCTACTATAATAATAATTACCTTATCTATCTATTAGATAAAAAACGATTAGAATAATATTTTAAAGAACTAAAAAAAGCGTAAAAACTAAAAAAGTTAATATTCGAATTTAAATTATACGAAACTAAAAAACCTTTTACTATAATATTTATAATTAAAATCAGATATTAATAAATAATAGTTCTAGTAAATAGAAAGTAGAATAATAAAATTATAGAAGGATTTTATAATAAAATTAAAGGATATTTTTACGGACGAATAATATATAATAATAGAATCTTTAATATTAAAGTTAGAATAAAATACGGACTAATTAAGATAATTAACTTTATAATAATTAATAGTTTAAAGGACTATATTATTTTAGGAAACGAATAGAAAGAATTAATTTTAAAAAAACTACTAAAATAAAATACGGTCGGTAAAAAAATAGAACTATAAATAATTTATCTTCTAGTCTATAAAATCTTTCTATATAAAGAAATCGATATCCTATCGATAATAAACTATAAAGAAATTAGATATTTAAATACTAAATTTAAAAAAGACGAAAAAGTATAGGAAATAGAAACTTAGAAAAAATATTATTACCTCTTTTAAAAATTTACTAAAAAATATAATAAAAACGGAAAAATAATCTAAAAACTTTAGATAGACTATATTAAAAAGATATATTAAAATATAGTTAAAGCTATAGATAAAATCAAATATTACGAATTTAATTAGGTAAACTAAAGTAAAGAAACGCTAGATTTAATATAAAGTATATAATTAAAGAACGATAATTTCGACTGGTATCTATTTTTATCATTATTATAAAATAAAATAGTTACTAAAAAGAAAAATTAATAGAATTATCGAAAGAACTAAAAATAATTTATAATATAAATAGTTAATTCGAGAATATATAAAAAATAGTAGTAAAAGAATCTTTCGCTAGATTTTTTTTAGGATTCTATAGTTTCTATAGATTAAAAGAAGTTAAAATCTTTTAAAAAATTAATCTAGATTACCCGAATTAAATCTAGATATTAATTTAACGGACGCCTTTTATACGGCTGGCGTAAAATTACCGGAGGAGTAAAATATAATAGAATCGTTAAATTTATTAAAACGAAATAGAATATATTATTTTTAAATAATAAAAATACTTTTACGTTTATTTAACGCGCGATAATAAATAATAAAATACTTTTATTTTCTAAAGAATCGGCGGAAATTCGACTTTTAAACTAAATACTAATTACGAATTTCTTTTTTAAAATTAAAAAAGGATTTAATACGACGATAGGTTTCGAAATATTTATTAAAAATACTAGCGATATTAAAACGGAACTTATTCTTTTTATTTTTAAAATATTTTTTTATAAAAGTTAGTAGAAAAAGGATAAAGAAATAGTAATATATAGATAGTATTAGAAATTAAAAAATTATAAAATTTTTAAACCCGAATATATTTATTATAAATAATACTATTAACTTCGACTTTATATTCTTTTAAAAGATTATAGGCGTATAAAAAATAAAGAAAAAGTATTACGATTCCTTTTAATTAAATACGATAAAATAACTTTAATCGGTTTTCTTTTCGAAAATATATAATAAAAATATTAAAAGAAAAAAAGAAAAAGTAAATAAAAAAAACCTTTTTTATACCCTGTAGACGGAATTTACGCTAGGTAAAAAGCGATATAGGGAGGGCCGTATTACGTCTATAACTCTATAGAGGTTTTTTAAAAGATTAATTAAATAAACGAACCTAATTATCTATAGCTATCTATAGCTACTATAGCTATTCTTTCTAAAGGAACTTTTAATATACGGCTATCTATCGGCTTTTATAGCTACTCTTAATATATATATCGCTTATTATTTTTATAAATAGCTTTTTTTATTAGTTATTAATATAATTATTAAATATATTTCTATTATTTTCTTTTTAATTATTTATATAATAAAGATACTTTATAATATTGCGACTATACTTCTACGGCTATATAAAATTAGTCGTAATAATTTATATTAGAACTTCTTTACTATTTAATAGCTCGGACTACGTCTACGGCTATAATTAGACTGGAACGTAACGTCTTCTAATATATAGAAACGTTACAGAAAGAGATAATACTAAAGTAATTCATTTTAATACTACCGAAAAAAAGGTTTATAGAAATTTATAGACGGAATTAAAAATATTAAAAAATATTAGACTATTTATTAAAAGTACCGTCTAAAGGGCCGAAATATCGATAGTTTTAATTTTTAGAAATTAGAATCCGGATACTTCCGGCGCTTTTAAAGTTACGCGCGAGAAAATTAATAGAAACTATAATAGAACGATAGATAAAAGAGTTAATAGAAATTATAATAGAACTACTAGTAATAAAATTTTCTCTTTTTCTTTAATAATATATAGAAGAGTAACCAGATATAAATCGTTATTATTATAGTTATCGAACGCGCGGAAGAAACTACTAAAAAATATTATTAAAGAAAATATTATTTCCTGCAAAAAAACTTTAATTATAGATATAGACTATTTGATTTTTAATATTAGATATTTTAGAATAGGCGTTTAAATCGGAATAAAATTATTATTTAAAGATTTTTAAACGGTACTAGGCGGAGGTATATAATATTTATATTATCTAGTAACCGAAAAAATTATAATCCGAAATATATTCGATAATTCTATAGTAATATATTAACTATTAACTATTTTATACAAAAAATTATAGATTATATCTAAAAATTTTAAATCGAAAATCGGATATAATATAGTAGTAGAATAGGATACTATAATAGACGTCTATATTATTATTAAAGTACTAGTAGTATCTATTCCGAAAGATAGAAATCTAGATATTACCGGCGGGATAGAATTTTTATACCGAAAAATAAATAGAAATAGTAAATATAAAAGAAAGCCGAAATTTTAAAAAAAAAAGTTAGAAATAATAATAACCCGCTATATTTTATATTTATAAAGTTTATATTTTAAAATAGTTAATTTAATTTATATAGCTTTATTCTTTCGAGCTAGATTTTAGTTAATATATTTATACGTATTTAGACGTTTAAAAATAGAATTTAACGTCGTTACGAAATAGCTAAAAATCGTAGATATCTATATAAAATTATATAGTATCGTATTAAAGATAGAGATATATTTAATAATATTTATAATATTTAAAATAAACTTTTTTATAAATTTATAGTTATTAAAAAATAGTTCTTTTTTATTTTAAATCGTAAACCGGTAAATATTTATTATTTACTTTATAGCTAAATTAAAAAAATAAAATATCTATTATAGTTAACTTTAAATTAATATAATAGAAAAAACTATACTATTTTATAATTAAATAGATTTATTCTACTTTTTTTATATTTAGAATAAATATTAGTAAAATAGTCTTTTAAATATTCGAAAATAGAATATAGATAATTTATATCGCCGTAATCGCTAGTCGCGTAGCGTAAATATCTAATATATAGTAGAAAAGATATTCTATATATTTATAGATAAAATATTTATATAAATAACGAAAAATAATTCGAATAAATAAAATATAAAATTAAAATTTCTATTAAATAAAATATTATTATATTATTATTAGCGCGTCGGAATCGTATCGTTCCGAACGTTTATTTATTATTTAAAATCTTTGAATATTTATATTAGATTCGGGTTTATTTATATTTATTAAATCTTTTATCTAATATTATTTATAAACTATATATATATAAATATATTAATTTTATATATATCTATAGATATAAGATATTCTTTTAAAATATTAGCTAAAATAATATTATATTATTTATTTAATAGTATTATAGTATAGTAGTTAGTATTTCTAGCCGTAATTACGGTTATATTTCGTTAATTAGAAAATCTATATTCGATTTATAATAGTATCTTTAATTTTAACTTTATATTAATATATATCTATATAGCTAAAATATAATTATATATAGAAAGAAATAAATTATAGTAATAGCTAAAAAGTAATTTTTTTTTTATCTTTTTTAATTTTTATAGTTAACTATAAGATTAATAGATTTATTTAATAAATACTATGAATATATAAATAGATATAATATAATATCGAAAATAATATTACTAAAAAAAAGATAATTATAAAATATAAAATATATTATATAGATTTTAGGAATATAATTAAAACGTTTAAAGACGAAGTTTACCGTCTAATCGCTAGAATATTACTAACGTATCGGATTTCGATTCTTTTCCGCTTTTTTTCTTCTTTTATTACTAGATTATATTCTAGTCTTTCTAGAATATAAATTAGTTCTATAATAAACTTTTCGTCTGGTCTATAATCGTATACTGTTTTAGAAATATATCTATTTTATAATTTCTTTATATATAGATTCCAAAATCGTCGGTTCGGGCTATTATATATTTTTATTATCTTTATCTTTATCGGTACCGTTAACTTTCGTCTATATAACGATATCGTTATTAGATTTCGTATATACAGCGTTAATCGATATTATATATACTAATATATATTTTTCGACCTATAATATATAAATAAAGACTACCGGTAAATTAATACTAAAATAGATTAACTATTTTATCTCTATTTAATTATTTTATATTATTTCGTTATAGATAGAAAATCGCTAGAATTTTAATATTAGATTAATAACTATATATATTTAATATAAAGCTAGTATATCTAAAAGAATACCGTATTGATTAGTCGTATCTAGTATATAAAATCGCGATATATATATTTTCCGACGGTTTTAACTATTTATTATTATCTAGTTTAAATTATATATTCTATAATAGATAGCGTACTAACTTTTAATCTATTAAAAACAGAATTTTTCGGTTTTTTAAATAGATTTTAGATTATATTAAGAAATAAAAGATTAAAAAATAACGTTGATCTAGAAATTTAAATTTAGAAATATTTTAATTCTACCGTATTCTTTTACTTGTAACTTGATAAATACTTTTATTAAAATATTATTTTTTATTTTAATTTACTAGTTCTAGATTATTATTAAAGTTATAATTAATTTTTTAAATTTTCTAACTAGTTAATATTATTAGAATTACCTTTTATTATATTAATAGTAGATTTTTTAAAAAATCTATTATCGTTATTACGAATATTATTAAGTTTCCGATTATTTTAATTTTAGTTCTAGTTTTTAAAATAATTTTTAAACTAATAATCTATATTACTATAAATAAAATATATATTAGATTTATTATCTTATTTATATTTTCTAAAGTTATTATTACTAACGTTATAAATATTTTCTCTACCGATACTATTTCGACTATTTTATAATCGATCTTTCCGGTTTAGATTTTCGAATTTTTAAAAATTTCCTTTACTATATAAAAATAGATAGAATCTATTAATAAAAGTGTTCTACTATTAATTCGGCGTCGTTTTATCTATATTCTTCTATCGGATAATTTAAACTATCTATTTATTATAACTAAAATCTTTTAATTTTATATTTTAAATATATAAAATATATTATAACTCCGGATAAATTTTAAAAAGGAAAAAAATTAAATACTATTTTTCCGATAAAAGAAATAGCTAGATTTCTAATAATAAAAAGAAATTATAAAATATTAAAATATTTTAATCTTTATTTTAAATTATATAAAAAAATTTTATCGTAGTATCTAATAAACGAAATTTAAAATCGGTAATAAAATTTAAAAAAAAATCTATAAATTTATTTTATAATATATTATTATTTTTATTAATAAAAATTTCCTTTTTTTTAAACTAACGGTTTAATTTTTAACTTTTAACGAAATTTTAGATCTATCGAATTTAATCCGTATAGATAGATAAAACGTCGGATTTATAGAATTAATTTCTATAGAATTAATTTCTATAGAATTCGATCTATTTATAGTATTTTTTAAAAATTATTTTATCGTTATACTTTTTAGACTTTTTAATTTTAAACTTTAACGATATTTATAGCGTTCGCGAAGATCTAATAGCTAATTTAAAAAAAGATTAATCGTTATTTAAAATATAGTTCGGATCTATTATATAGAAAATTTCAATTTTATAATATATTTTTAAAAGAATCTTTTTTTCGCTACTATTTAAATTTCTAAAACTCGAAACTTTTTATTATTATTAAAATCGTCGCTATTATCTCTATTATTATTAGAATTATTACTACTATTAGGCGGCTAACCGAGATTAAAATTTCTAGAAATAAAAGTTTTTAAAAAAACGCTTTTATTAGATTATAATTAACTATTAAACGACTACTATTAATAGATTTAGCTACCGGAAATAATATAATCTTTCGACGCGTTAATAATAAAATTACTATAAGATTTTAATTAGATTTTCTAGATAATAGAAAATAATTTAGAATTTTTTTTATCGGGCGTCTTTAATATAAATAGATTATATTTATTAAACTAATCCGTAATATTTATAATCTATAGTTTAATAGTTTTAACGTTAGTTTAAAAAAGTTCTATTTAAAGTATTTTACTATAGCTATAACTACTATAAATACTTCGCGTCGACGTCGATATAATTGTACTATAAATAATATATACCGAATTAAAAACGTTTAAATTAATAAATTAGAATTATAAAATTAATATACTTCTAAAATAGTATACGATTATAGACTAGATAGAAGATATATTAAAGAATTAATTAATATTCTAAAAAGTCTAGAATATAATCTAGTAATAAAAGAAAAGAAAAAATAGAAAAAAATTAAAATCCGATACGCTAGCGACGTTCTAGTAACTAGACGGCGAGTTTCGTTTCTAAACGTTCCAATTATATTTCCAGAGTCTATATAACGCGATTGGCGTCTTAAATTTATATAGTCTTTATAAAACTTTTCTTTAATAGATATTTAAATATATGATTTTAGTATTTAGATTCTAATAGAAACTAATCGCGATAATAGTATATATTAATAGAAAGTTGTTCGTATAGCGATAGATTTTACGGAAAATTATCTTTATATAACGTTCGAGTTATCTAGTAAATTACGAAAATAGTATAAAATATCTATAAAATATTATCTATTAAATAAAGTTACGTTATATATATTTAAATTCTTTTCGTCTTTTTTCGAATACGAGATATATTATCGACGATAATATTTTTTTTCTAAATTTTTCTATACGGTTTTAATTTTCTCTATAGTAGAAAAATTTATTCGAAAATATTTTATATATCGTTATATTAGAATATATCGTCTAGATAATAATTATCGTTATTTTCTAAAATAGAAAAGTTTAGAAAAAGTAGAAATAACTACTTTTTTTTTCTATTTATTATTATTTAACATTTCTATAAATTTTTAAACAACGATATTTTTATTTTCGTTACTATCGTTGAATTTAGAATGTTTATTATATATGAACGGGTCTATGAAAAAAAATATTAAATATATTATAGAAAAATAACTCCGTTTAAAATTAAATTATATCGATTTTTCTAGAAAAATAAAATAAATCTTCGTTAAATATAATATTACGGTTTCGTATATTCTTTCGCTAGTTAGAAATCTAGATATTATAGATATTAAAGCTGTTATATTCTATTAGAAAACTAATATAAACTTTTAGAAAAAACTTTTTCGTACGTATAATATATTTTTTAAACGGATAGATTTTATAGCTATATATACGTAAATAATCTAGATAAAAACGAAATTTAATAACGGTTTTAAATAGTATTTTCTAGATAAACATTTTTATTAGTATTCGATTTATAATTATTATAGCTAAACGGTAGATCTATAGCTAAAAATAATAAAAAAGGTCTACTATATTATATATTACTTATATCTTTATAATTAATATATGGTCTAGATAATTTAAATAGCCGTTTTATTTAAATATAGAAGACGATAATGATTTTAAAGTAGTATCTAACTAGAGTAAAAGGTTATTAAATTTCTTTTCTAAAAAAAAAATTTTCTATCCGATTTTAAAAATATTATTTTACCGTTATAGCGTATTTTAATTAGTCTAACCATTTTATAAATTATTCGAATAGTTTCTAACTTATAATAATATATAAAATATAAAATAGATATTCGTTTCAACGTATATAATATATAAAACCTATTCGTTTTTATTTAAAACGATTATAAAAGAAATAAAATCGAATATAATACGAAAGAAAAATTTATTTATATTTTTTCCTTTATATAATAAACGCGAAATAATCTAATAAATTTTAGAGACGGCGTAGATTTTATATTTATTTATAGAAGATATTTTCGTTAAATTACTAATTTTTATTTCTTTAATTATTTAAAAATATTATTAAATAATATTATTAATAATATAAATAAAAGGCTGGTACTATTTATATATTATACCAGATTTTATAGATATAATTATAAATATTACGAACGTTATATTATCTTTTCTATTCCGATTATCTTCGAATAAATAATATCCGCCGACTTTTATATATTTAAAGGCCGTTTAATCTTTTTATTATATACGGCATTATTTTCTATCGCGGTAGAAAATATTTTTATCTTTTAAATAATTTTTTAAAACTAAATTTATTATAAATTCCGGAATATAATATATATTCGTTATTATAGTAAATTTTTTATCTATAGAAATTTTAATTTCGATCGTTATTTGGCTATAGATTTTAATAGATATACGGTTTCTTCCGGAAATAATATATACGTTATTAAAATATAGTTTTTTCTCGAAAAAACGGTAGGATATTAAATTCTTATAAATATTAATTACCGAATCGCTATCGAATATCTATAATATCCGCAGATAAAAATCGATAACGAAGATTTTATAGAAGACTACGTAGGATATAATATATTTTAGAGATATTTAAAATTTAAAAACGACGGTTCCGTTAACGATAGCGTAGATTTCTATTTATATCTTTTTTTTGTTTTAAATTTTTTTCTTTTTTTCGTTAAAATATTTTTTATATTAGATAAAATAATCGATAACCTTTTTAATTTTTATTTTCTACGTATTATTATTATTAAATGTTTCGTATATTTTTTTTATAATATTATCTTTCGGCTTTTAATTCGCCGAAGCATTTAGATATTTAAAGTAAAAATAATAACGTAGATAATAGCAATCGTTAAATTAATATTTAAAATCGTAAATATAATTCGAAAATTTACTATTATTATTTCGGAATAATAGTTTATTTCCTTTTAATTTAAAATCGTTTTCGGCGGTAACGAATATTAAATTAGTAATAATAGATTTAATATTTAATCTAATATAGTTACGAAAACTATTAATAAATTTAAAATATTTAATTTTATAATCTATTTCGTTATCGAATTTTAATAAATAATTTATAATAAAAACTGGCGTTAAAATTATAATAGCGAAAATAAAATCTCTATATATTTTTTTAGATTTTTTAATTTCTATAACGCCGACTTTTTTAATTTAAATATATATCGAAATATATATATCGAATGATATTTCGAAATTTTCAATTTTTAATAGATTTTGCCGAAAATAATTTATACGAATATTCGACTTTTATTAATTTAACGGAATTTATTAAAACGAATTTAAATTTAAAAATATAAAAAAGATTTTATAAATATAATTCTTTATATTTAATAAAGACGAAGATATTATTCGCTATTATTTTCTAGATAAAATCGTTTATTTTAGCGAATATATCGGCTTTTTATATATAGTCTTTTATTTTATTAATATAATCTAATTTTATTTCTTTAAATTTTAATTTTACTTTAGCTATTACTTTTATAATACCGGTTTATATTTATTATAAAATTAATTTAATAGATTTCGAAAGATTTTTAGATTTTAAAATAATAGATAAATTAATAAATTTTTAAACGCGCTAGCCGATTGTTTTATTCTATATAACTACGAGTTATAAATTTTAATTTTTTATTAAAATAAATTTAATACCGCGTTTAACGATTATTATAATTATTTTAAATTTTTATAGCGTATAAAAAATATATATATATTAGATAAAAAGTTTTTTTAATTAATAAAATCTATTTTTATATTATTACTACGAATTTTTGGTAGTTTATATATAATAGTTAATTAATTATAAATATTTTTACTATTTACTAGAATATTATAAATTTTAAATGATATATAGTAAATTTTTATAACAGGAAAAAATAGTAGTAGTATAATAGATTTTTATAATAGAATTTTATATATTATAGTATTTAATACTACCGATTAAATAATAGTAAAAATATTTTAATATATAATACCAGATTTATAACTATAAATTCTAATATAGAAATAAAAATTTATATAAAAATAAATATATATTATATTTTCCCGGAAATAGAAAAAAAAAATCTATAAATAGCTAAATAGTACGTATAATAAATAAGCGCTTGGCCTAAATGGGTAACGCTAGCTATAATAGGAAGTATACGTGACCTCAGTAAGGTTTAGAGGTCCGTTCTCCATCGCGTATCCCGGAGTCGTCTCCGCATCGACCATAAATGCCATGTTCGCAGGTCTTCACAACAAATCCACCGCCTCCCACTCTTCCCACTCCTCTTGCTGCTCCGGTGTCAGCGATACTTCTACTCTCGTGTATGATCATGAGACATGGGTCGATTTTGTCCCCCATGTTCACGAACTATGTCGTCAGCTCTGGCCCTCAGCCTCTGAAGACGAGGAGTTCGTCGTTGAGAAACTCAGAGGGAGCAGCTACAATCGAATCATAGGGATCAAGACTCCTCCTTCTACAGAAGAAGCGCAAGGGTCCTACATCCTTAGGATCCCACGTTTCGAATTCGCCCAGCAAGCTCGTGAGATGGCTATTGTCCGTTATATCCGTTAGCATACCTCCATTCCAACAGCAGACATAATACTCTACGATTCTACGTCCGAAAACCCTTTGAAGGACCCCTACGTTGTTCGTAGCAGGATTCCCGGACAAGATCTGCAGGATATCCACCGCACCTTGGATCACCAAAGCAAGCTAGCTGTCGCAGAGCAATGGGGCCAAATGTTACTCTCGGAATTCGCTGTCCAGAACGAATTCCCAGGAGTGGTTGATGCTACCACCGATAGCACAGGCGCCTATGTCTACAAATTTCGTCCCTTTGATGTTAACCCAGAGCCGGAAGACGAGCCGCAAGATGTTCGACTACTTGCCAAGCAGACGATTCTGGATATGTTTGTCCTACAGTTTGAGCGTTGGCATGCTGCCGACAATCGAGCATATCCGAACGACTTCCCTCTGGATCACTTCGCACGTCTCACTACCGTCGCAAAAGAAATGGACGCTGCAGGCTTGTTCAATGACGTGTGCTACTCACTATGTCATCTTGATTTAGCGCCTAGGAATGTCATGGCGGAGATCAAATCAAAAAACACGGTACAGATCTCTGGTGTCCTGGACTGGGACAGCGCTGTATTCGGTCCAACTTTCTTGGCTTGTGAGCCACCTTCTTGGATATGGGCATAGTCTGATTACGAGAATGAGGACGAAGATCGAGATGAGGACTACAACGAGATTCATGCCAACGACACCCCAGCCACACCAGAAGATCAAGAGTTGAAGCGCAAGTTTGAAGAGGTCGTTAGCAAGGACATGCTGAAGTTCTTTTACGAACCTCAATACCGGCTGGCTAGAACGCTCTTCGATATCGCTCTTATCGGCTTGAGGCATAATGACACTTTCCACAAGACTGACCAGTTGATACTAAAGTGGGCAGAACTACAGCCCCAATTGACCGGATCGTCTTCAGCGCTTCATGAAGCCACTCTATCAATGCAGCAAGCAAGCATGGATGATGATGCGGCCGTGTCGGAGGAATAAGCACTCTAAGCAGTCTTATATTACGTATTTTGCATAGAAATGGAGTAAGGTAGATCAACTGTTTATACTAGATTCTGTAAGTTCAATCAATCATGGATTCTCCCAGAATGGCAACTGTAATTATTGACCTGAGGCGTTTCATGACTCATTATTTGGATGGATCCTGATCGGTAGGCACCACGTTATCACTAAAGAGCACCATGGAGATTACTAAAGAGCACTATAGGGATTACTATAAAGTACTATATCTTAATAAACCGTTCTAACCAATCGGAATATTTATTTACTATTTTATTATTTTTCCTTTTCGTATTTTTTAACGAATATAGCGATTTTAACTCTAATTTTTATCTATATATATTTATTTTAACTATACGAAAGTTATATAGCTATTATATTTAATTATTTTAGAACGTTTAAATCTATATATTTAAAAGCTTTTAATTATAAATTATAATATTATTTAATATCTTTTTACTTTTATTTATAACTATTTTACCGACTTTTTTTTCGTTCGTTAACTTCGTTTTATAACTTTCTAATCGTTTATTTCGCTATCGTTTATAAAAAGGCGTTACGCTTCTTCGTATTCGCTATTATCGTTTATAACGACGTCGAAATATCGAGATCGTTTACTAACTTTTCTACCTTTATTTTATAATCTTTCTATACGATCTTTTTTTCGATTTCTTCGACCTTTTTAATTTCTTCGATTTCTTCGATCTTTTTAAACTCGTATATTTATTTATAACGATCTAATATTATTAATAGAAATATTTAAAAATAGCTAAAAAGGTTTTATAGTTTTATTTCTACGGTTTCGCGTTATTTTTCTAACTTTATTTTATCTTCTAGCTTTTTTTTATATTTCCGTTTCTATTACGTAGCGAACAGCTAATTTATTTTTACGATAGAAACGTTACTAGCCTATTTATTACTATTCGGTATCGCGAATTTTCGTTTACGCTATTTTTAATCTAGATAGCTATTTCCGAAAAAAAAACTTATAGATTTATTATTTACGTAATATATTATTTACTTTTATAGATTTTTTAAATCTTCTTTTATCTTTAATATAAAAAGGTTCGCTAACGTTAAAGAATCCGGCGACGGCGATATTATCTAGGAAATTATATCGAAAAAAATCTCGATAAAAGATTAGAATATCTTACTACTATAGTTTTAAAATTTATTTTATTTTTTAATTTTTTTATAAATCTTATCTTTTTTATTTTTATTTTTATTTTTATTTTTATTAGTACTACTATATTTCTATATATCGTTTTTTTTATCGATATTTAGATTTTTAAAAATAGATCCGGAAAAGATTAGAATTTTTTATATTATAGAATCTATTTTAATAAAACCGTAATCTATTAATTTTTAACTAGCGTATAATATATTTTTACAATTTTAAAAATCTAGAAAAAGATAATTGTTATACGATATTTACTAGTTTTTAGATTTTATATTATCGAGAAGAATACGCTAGTAGTATTAATATTAATAGATATCGTTTTCTTTAAAATCCCCGGCGCTATTAATTAAAAGGAAAAATCTTTAAATCTCGTATTTATAAAGAAAATTTATCGACCGATAAAATTAACTTTTATATATTTCGAAATTTTAGCTTTTTAAAAGATATTTAATATTTTTATATTATTTAAAAATTTTCTCGCGTACCGGCTATATAATTTTAAAATTTAGCTTTCGGAAAATAGAAATCGAGTAATTAAATAGAATATAGTATTACGTCTACGATTCTATAGAAGTTCCCTGGAAAATTAGTTAAATAAACGAATCTAATTATCTATAGCCGTCTATAGCCGCTATAGCCGCTTTTTTTAAAAGGACTTTTAGTACGTAGCTATCTATCGGTTCTAATAGCAATTTTTAATATATATATCGCTTTTTATTTCTATAGATAACTTCTTTTATTAGTTATTAATATAATTATTAAATATATTTCTACTATTTTCTTTTTAATTACTTCGTAACGAAAATATTTTTTAATATTATAACTATACTTCTACAGCTATATAGGATTAGTTATAATAATCTATATTAGAATTCCTTTACTATTTAATAGTTCGGACTATATTTATAGCTATAGTTATACTCGATTATATCGCCCTTTAATATATAGAAACCTTATATTTTAACGATTTACTATATTAGTTTCGTTATTTTATTCTACAGACCGAAGCGATTCTATTAAAGTAGTAATATTAAATATCTATAAAGAAAATAAAAAAATTTTAAAACAATAGATTATTTAGATAAATATTTACTTTATATTATTTATAAATTAGTTTTTTAATAAAGTAGTTAAAATTTTATTTATAATTTCGTATCTAGAAAAAACTACCTTTAATTAGGTATAGCCCCGAATAAAAAACTATTTCGATAATCCGGAAAAATAGAAGGAAAATAAAATAAAATAAATCTTCTACGTCTTTAATAATTTTATTATTACTATAAAAGAAACTTTCGGAAATAATAATAAAAATAGAGTAATAGGTAGAAAACTAATAATTTTAAAATAGTAAAAGTCGGTAGCTATCTACGCTATTTAGTTTAGAATATTAGTTTATAAAATAGATTAGAAAGATTTAATTTTAAAAGTCTATTTCTATAAAAGGTTTTATATAAAAGTTAAAAAAACTATAGTAGTAATTAAAAAACTAGATTCGTTAATAGATTTTATTAAACTAATAATAAAAATTTATACTAGATAGTATAAAATATATTTAAATAAATAGATATTTAATAAAATAGAACCTATTAAAAAAAAGTCTAGAAAAAATCTAATAGAACTCGATACTACCGAAACTAAAAAATCGCGGATTAAAGTTTATTATTTATATAGAAAAATAGAATATTTTAAAAAAAATTATTTAATTAAGGAGATAATTAAAGTAACTAAATATTAGTATAAAGTAATAGAAAAATTATCCGAAAAAATAATTAATAAATATATAATATTAAGCTAGTTAGTCTACTATAATAATAATTACTCTATTTCTTTATCGGATAAAAAAGGATTAAAATAATATCCTAAAAAACTAAAGAAAACGTAAAAATTAAAAAAGTTAATCTTCGAATTTAAATTATATAAAACCGAAAAATCTTTTACTATAGCGTTTAAAGTTAAAATTAGAAATTAATAAATAATAGTTTTCGTAAATAGAAAGGAAAATAATAAAATTATAAAAGAATTTTATAATAGAATTAAAGGATATTTCTATAGAAAAATAATATAAAATAATCAGATTTTTAATATCGAAATTAAAATAAAATACGGGCTAATTAGAACGATAAATTTTATAATAATCGACAGTTTAAAAGACTATATTATCCTAGAAAATAAATAGAAAAAATTAATTTTAGGAAAACCAACAGAGAAAAGTAAAGTCTATAAAATAATAAAACTATAGACGATATATCTTCTAGCCTATAAAAATCTCTTATATAAAAAAAATAGACGTTATATCGATAACGAATTATAAAGAAATTAAAGATTTAAATACGAAATTTAAAGAAAGCGGAGATATATAAAAAATTAAAATCTAGAAAAAATACTATTACTTTTTCTAAAAGTTTACGAAAAAATATAATAAAAGCGGAAAACTAATTTAATAGTTATAGATAAACTATATTAGAAAAGTATATTAAAATATCATTAAAGCTATAGATTAAATCGAATATTATATATCTAATTAGATAAATTAAAATAAAAGAATACTAGAACTAGTATTTAGCGTTTAATCTAGAAATAAAAATTTCGACTAGTACCCGTCTTTATTATTATAGGACGAAATAGTTACGAAAAAATAAAAATTAGTAAAACTATCTAAAGAATTAGAAATAATTTATAATATAAATATTTAACTCGGAATATATAGAAAATAGTAGTAAAAAAACCTTTTACTAGATCTTTTTTAGAATTCTATAATTTCTATAGATTAAAAGAAATTAAAAAATTTTAAAAATTAATCTAAATTATCCGAATCGAATCCAGATATTAAATTAACGGACGCCTTTTATATAGCTAACGTAAAACTAACAGAGAAGTAAAACGTAATAGAATTATTAAACTTATTAAAATAAAATAAAATACGTTATTTTTAAACGATAAAATTACTTTTATATTTATCTAAAGCGCGATAATAGATAATAAAATATTTTTATTTTCCGAAAAACCGGCGGAAATCCGATTTCTAAACTAAACGTTTATTATAAATTTCCTTTTTAAAATTAAAAAAAAACTCGATATAATAATAAATTTCGGAATATTTATTAAAAATACCGGTAATATTAGAACGAAGTTTATTTTTTTTATTTTTAAAACGTTTCCTTACGGAAGTTAATAGAAAAGAAAAGAAAAAAGAAAAAAATAAAAGATAATATATAGATAACGTTAGAAATTAGAAGATTATAGAATTTCTAAATTTAAATATATTCGCTATAAATATTACTACTAATCTCGATTTTATATTCTTTTAAAAGATTATAGATATATAAAAAATAAAAAATAAATATTATAACTCTTTTTAATTAAATATAATAAAACGATTTTAACCGATTTCCTTTCCGAAAACGTATAATAGAGATATTAATAAATTAAAAAATAAAGAAAAAAGAAAAAAGAAAACTCTTTTTATACTCTGTAGACGGATTTTATACTAGATAGAAAACGATATAGAAAGAACCGTATTACGTTTACGATTCTATAGAAATTTTCTAGAAGATTAGTTAGATAAACGAACCTAATTATCTATTACCGTTTATAGCCGCTATAGCTATTCTTTCTAAAAAGACTTTTAATATACGGCTATCTATCGGTTCTAACAGCTACTTTTAATATATATATTACTTTTTATTTCTATAGATAGCTTTTTTCGTTAATCGTTAATAAAATTATTAAATATATCTCTACTATTTTCTTTTTAATTATCTTATAATAAAGATACTTCGTAATATTATAACCGTACTTCTGCGGCTATATAGAATTAGCTATAATAATCTATACTAGAATTCTTTTACTATTTAATAGTTCGGACTATGTCTATAGCTATAGCTAGGCTCGAACGCAACGCCTTTTGATATACAGGGACGTTATATATAGTTAATGGATTCGACGATATTAAATTCGTATTTTTCGATCTAATATCTAATAAAACCGTTAATTTATTTAATAATACTACCGAGATTATCTATAGATAATAGTAGTCTATTTTTAAATTTTATATAAATTTTTTTAAAACTATTAAAAATAGTAATATTAAAATTTAAAAGCTCGTTAATATAATATTAATAGAATTTCTCTATTTTTTTATCTATCTATTTATTCTACTAGTAGTCTATTAGTTTAAAATCGGAAGTTTCGTATTTTTCTTTTAACGCGTCCTATTTTTTATTAATCTTTTCTATCGTACTCTACTAGTATATTATCTTCTACGCTATTATAAGTTTATTAATATCCTTTTGGAAATAGAAAAAACGATAGGTCTAGATTTTAATATTATTATCGATATAGTAAACGTATAGAATATATTTCGCGTCGGGAAATACTAGAGAAATCCTATTCGCTAAAGCCTATTTTATATCGGTAATAAAAAGGCTAGAATCTAAAATAAAAAGCCGGATATAGAGGAACTTTTACTATATTACTATCTATATATAATCCCGATTCTTTTCCGAAAATATAAAGGCGTAGACGGCGATAAACATCGTTTCTATAATTATAGTTTTCTAGGTTATATAAAATAGAAATTTAAATTTATTAGTTTTATATATATAGTCGATAAATAATATTTCATAATTTTTTTTCAATAATTTAAATATTTTCCGGTTAACGAAAAATAATTATATTAATTAGCTTTATATATTTTTACGAATTTTAAAAATCTCTTTTTTTATATTTTTTATTTTATTACCGAATAGTATTTTTAAAAATATCTACGTAGAAATTAGGCCGCCGAAAGCTTTCCGTTTAATAGTCCGTTTTACGTTATAGATATTACGGGCTTTAATAAAAAGGTTTTACTTTCTAAATTTTATTTATTCGCGGAAATTATTAATAATTTATCTAGATATATTATATTTTTTTAATTAATACCGAATAGTATCTATAATTACCGACGTTATTTTATTATAATAGTAAATTATAAAACCTTTAAAATTTAATAGTCTATAGCCGGAATAAAAGCTTTCGATAATACGTAATTTCTATCTATCGATAATCTTTTTATAGTATACGTACGTTTTAAAGGAATAGTTATATCGATAGCTAGATATATTACGGTTTCTACTACGTCGCTTCGTCTAACCGAATTTAGTATAGATAAAGAAAGTTTTAATAATACTACGTTTACCTATAGAATTTTTTTTAATTAGATTTTTTTAACGGCGTATCTTTATTCCTTTATCTAGACGTTAACGCTAGCGACGAATTTATTAAATAATTCGTATATTTAATCGGTAGAAAAAAGTAGAAATTATATTTTAAACGCTATTATAATAATAGAAAGTAATAAAAGTAAAAAAATTTAATAGTAAAAAAATTAAAATTTATTATTAGTAGAACTAGTAGATTATTAACGCTAAAGTCTATTCCGTATCTATATTAAACTTTTTATTAACTATATCGGATATTCTAATTATATTAGATTGTATTAAAACCGTAGTATTTTTTATAGCCGACTTTATATCGATAGAAAATATTAAAAAAATATAAAGAAAATAGAATTAATTTTATTTTAAAATTTTTTACGTAATTTTTAATAGTAAAATATTTTCTATAATCGAAGTAAATAATATTAAAAAGATATTATTTATCTAATTTTATACGCGTATACTAGATTTTTTTACGTTTAATAATATAGATATATAATTAAAAAATCTAAGAATTTTAATTTTAAATTTTATATTATTAGTATATAATATACGGTTATTATAAATAGTTAAAAAAAAAAAGATTTTAATAAAGTTATTTAAAAAATAGAATAGATTTTTTAAATTTTAAACGTTTAATTAATCGGTTCGGATACGCTATATTTTATATAGTAACTTTAGACTATAGTACTTTTTAGTAATCTCTATAGTACTCTTTAGTAATCTCTATAGTGCTCTTTAGTAATAACGTGGTGCCCACCGATCAGGATCCTATTTGGATTTGTAAGATATATATACTTTCCCAACACAGGAAGGCCTCACGGACGTCTGCCAAAACTATGTATCTGCAACGATGACATTACGGCTTAGCCAAAAAGACGCTCATCTAAGGGGATAACGCATAGCAGGAGGATCAAATGTCGAAGAAAGGAACCAAAATGATGGTCAACAATAAGCACGGGACCGCGACAAAGACACGTACTATCACATTGACAGATGAAGAAATGTGATGACAAAGGACTGTGACATCGTCTGTTGCTCTATCTAGTCTTTCTAGGCTCCCATATAAACCACTTGTCTTCTGCACTCGGCTCTTTCACTTTCCAGACTCTTAAAATCCTCACACATCAACGTCAACTTCAAACAAAACACGAAAGACCTGACAAGATGCCTCGCTTAAGGCGTTACAACCCCAAACGTTATTGTCCCTTGAAGGGGAAGAATAAGGGCTCATGCCGCTACGATAAACATCTGGGGTACTGCACCAAACACCTGTATACATGCCCCATACATCCTGATATTGTATGTCCGATCGGTGAAGACTGTTTTTATTGCAAGGCAGTGTAAGTCATACCCCTCAACTGGCCCCCTTTTATCTCAAGAACATCATGCTAACAAGACCGTTACAGACAGGAGGCACGCGCACGCGAAGAGGCTCGACGTAGAGAGGAAGAACGTCGTGCAGCCGAAGTGAGACGTCGAGAGGAGCGTGAGGAGCAAGCCATGCGTGAGAAGGCGGATCGTCGTGGAGGTCGTGGTGGCGGTGGAGGACGTCATGGCGGCGGCAACGCTGGTGGAGGCCACGGCGGTCGAAATCACGATACCGGTGAAGGATACGGCGGAGCAGCGTATGGCGGTGGAGAATACGGTGGTCGCGACCACAGCGGTCATGACTACGGAGGTCATGACTACGGAGGTCGCTACTAATAGCCAACACCGTGGGAGTACTACCGATATCGAAAGGTCGATGGGAAGAATTCCAAGGTATCGATAGACTTAATTTTGTCACCTGGGATTCCAGCATGCTATACTCCTCCACGAGAGCAGCTACAAGCACACGGATGATGCGGCGATATACAAGGCATGGAAACACGATGCAGACAACATACTTAGAGATGGAAATCGAAATCGAAATAAATGGAATTACATAGAAAGACTAACTCCTCTTACTTTGTCTCTACTGAGTGAATACTCCATATGATTGAGATGAGCAACAGTATTCAGTAAAGTGACGGTCATGCAGTCGCAGAGAACCGTGTGGTACACGAGATAGCACTAATAGTTACGCGCAATAGCCGCCGAAACTGAAGCTATTCCCAGTCTGCAATGGATCGGTCGGCGCAGAGGCACCCAACTGCAATTTGTAAAGCGGACGCTTCATACTTATTACCTGCGCTCAACGGCGCCTCACATCCAATACCTCGATCAAGCAGTACACGGAATGTATTCATCACTGCCGGTATGTCTGGCTCGTTGCAGAACCACGGGCACGCAGAATACAATCTAGAGCGCATAACGACGCCAGCAGACATATCAATGGTGGAACAAGCTTCTTCTCACGCTACGAATAAAAGGACTGTAAGGATCAATTATGTTCAACGTTTGGGAATTACGCACACCTCAGGTAATTGCGCGACGCTTACTCTTCGAAACATCCTCGGCCGTGGCCCGACGTAGTCCGCGTAATTATTTCATGTAGTAGTTTCGTTGCTTTCGCAGGACCCGTGTGCTAAATTTGTACGCAGGATCTTCCCGTCGCGAAGATTAGGAATCCTGCGAAACAACAATTTCTGTTCTAATGGGTTTCACCAAGATCAGTGCTGGCATCGAAGGCTATGGACAATGGTATAAAGACTCTATGTGAGCTCAACTTCCGTCGGTTATTCTGCCTTTCGTTCATCTCTTTCACACATTCTTCTCGATCAAACTCGGATGGGTGGCATCTAGTCAACGGCACCTCGATTCTCGTTCATTACGTCGTCTCGAAATCCCCACGAGGCACCCTTTCCCTCTGAATACCACCAGTCGCATCTTTCACGTACCGTGGACCATTCGAGATGCTTTACGCCTCCTCCATCCTATTCAGCACTGCTGCGCTTTTCTCGGTTGTTCACCTCGCTCCAATCAGCAATACGGGTCTGGCAGTGGCTGGTGCTTACGTTGCAGGCGTTACTTGCCTCGCTTTCTGCGGTGGTGACGACAACAACAACAATACACCCCAACCCAGCACCGACACATCCCAAGCCAGCTCCAATACCAATCCCGCAGTCTATGGCGATGCCAACCCGGCACAGCTGACCTGCAGCGCAACCCCGGGCGGCGGCGTACCGAAGGCAAATGTATCACCGGCTAGCGACGGTCCAGCCTGGGTCAATTCAATGCGCAATTGCCTTATCAAGCTCGATGGCGACTGGGTTGACAACTACAACTGTCAACCGAATAATGGGAACGGCACCATCATTGGCCCTGCGACATTCGGATTCCATTCGAAAGGGGTCAAATGGGAAGATCCGAAGGATTGCTTTCACAAATGCTCCCCTTGCCTCGCTTTGGGTATTCAAAACCATGAGGGCATCGACACAAGTTGCAGCTACGATGCCGGTGGGGGAGCTTCGTGTGAGATGAGTTACATATCTGGGAAATGATTCGCCGCGTGTGGATGGTCTGTGAAAGGGGTTGCTCGAGCATGTCAAGGTGTTGATATCAATACTCTAGCTGTGTTATTCGCATTCGATGGCGGTCAAGCTTATATTCAACCTTGTGATTCCTCGACCGTCTCTTTCTTCGCCTTCCTTAACGGTCCATAATATGTATATATATTTCTGCTTGGCAAGTAGTGGGCAGTATCTGGCGCCTTGTGTCCGTCTCTCCCTGCTTTTCTGTGCGCTCCAAGTGTTTGGGTGGACGATGTTGCGGAGACGGCTATGAATACTTAAGTCACCTTACGCCCTAGGGTTGCTGCTCTCCTCCATGGGGTGCGACGGTAGAGCAGATGGCTTTGCTATCGCATGCACATCGCTTACCATCCCTCACGAGCCGACGGCCTAACGAATATCATCAATATTAATGCACGGGAGGCTACGATGCCAATTTTATGGAGCACGTCGGGTTGAATGAGCTATGGCCGTCGCCTACCGGGTGCAGTCTCATTCGCCTTGCTTGTGTAATAGGTTCGCATCAATGAAGACGATCCTTGCGGAGTAAGCCGGTATTCGGCTAACAGAGTCATGACGACCATGAGGTACAACAGTAACGATCTTGTGGTGTGTATTTCTCAGTAAGTAAGAAGGTGTGGTAAATGTTTCCCCAACAGCTATCAACAGTCCTGCTTATCATTTTCTCTTTCTGTCGAGCTGGTTGTTTCCAAGACTTAGTGCTTATACATAATTTCCCAATCCGTGAACCGATACCTCAAGGTTAGATATAGTCGTGCAATATGCATCTCTCCTCGCTCGTTGCTGTTGCATCGTGCATCCTTCTTCAACTCCCTTCGGTTGCATATGGACAGTCAAATGCTTCAGACACGAGACCTTACCCAGGAACACCAGCAAATCTTTCTTCATTCGCTCTTGCTCCTTTCTGGCCATATCAAACCTTCGTCACTGAGCCCGAGTTTCATCCTCCAGTACTCGAGATTTCGAAGCAGCCAGGGGCTTCAGATGGCTTTTTCGTCTTCGCTCCGCTTCCTTTCCTGCCTGTCTACCCTGACCGCCCTCCTGTGGGCCTGATCATGGATCAGCTGGGTAATCCGATCTGGCACTCGGCCAACGGCTATTTAGGACAATTGGAAGTGCAGCAACTCGATGGCGAAAATGTACTGACTTATTGGACTGGTGGCATCGGTGGGGGGTTCGTCGATGCGCACGGCATGGGCACCATCACCATCCTGGACTCGACTTACAGGCTGATCAAAAACGTCACTTTGAATGATGGGACTTTCAAGGCCGGAGACAGCATGCAGAACAAGCCATATCCATCCTATATTGACATCCATGAGAGCTTGATCACCTCCAAAGGGAGTCTCATTGTCACGGCCTACAATTCGACCCCATACAACCTTTCAGCCGTGGGTGGCCCTGAAGATGGCTGGTTACTTGACAGCTTGATTTATGAGTTTGACCTACGAACGAATGAGACACTCTTCCGCTGGAGTTCTGTCGAGCACATTGACGAGCTACCGTTGAACGGATCGCACCAGCTGTATCCCAACGGAAGTATAATCGATGGCAGTAACGCCACTCACCCATGGGATTACTTCTTGACAAACTCCGTGGCTCCCTTGGACGACGGCTACATCCTATCTTGTCGCCACTACTGGTCTGCAATTGCGCTGGATTCCAAAGGGAACGTGAGATGGAACCTCAACGGGGAGGACGGTGGCGATTTCGACTTCGTCAACCAGACCGGGAAATCTTCAACTTTCAGCTGGCAGCATTATGTCCGGCCATTGAACAGTACACCCAACAAAGATGCCACAATCTACATGTTTAACAACCATAACAACGGCTTCGACAATGGAACCCACCCCTCCACCGGTCTGACATTATACCTCGATCTGCAGAAACGCACAGTAGAGACCGTAAGCGCACTCCAAGATCCGAAGGACGTTGTTTATGTCGACAGCCAAGGTACCTACCAGCGCCTGCCGGGTGATCATAAATTCCTCGCCAACGGTCAGATTCCAACCTTGACGGAATTTGATGATAACGATCGAGTCGTCATGAAGGCCAGATTCGGTCAAGACAATCAAGTCAGTTCATACAGATCGTATCTGGTATCCAATTGGTCGGCAACACCGTACTGGGCTCCCAAGATCGCCACAACTCAGGAACCGAGTGGAAATGTCACCCTCAGCATGAGCTGGAATGGAGCGACACCGGACGTGTATGATTGCTGGATGATCTACGAGTCGACCGATGTCAACGGTACTTTGACGAAGATTTCGCGGGAGGTGCCGAGGACAGGATTCGAAACGAATGCTACCCTTTCAGCAGGGACAAGACTGGTGGCGGCTGCTGCAGGGAGAGGGAATAGGGCCGCCTCGAGGCGGTCCGAGAGTCTTCGAGTGGAGCTGCCGAGTGTGTGACGGGGACCTTACGGTCATCCATATCGTCCACGACGTAGCAGCTGGTGGAACATCATCAAGGAAGGGTTTGAAATGTAAGGCGTTTAGATTTCAGTGATAGACAGCATAGGAAATGAACGATGGCTCCGATATGTCGAATGAATCTCCTACGCATACTGCTGCGCATCAAATGGTGAAGACATGAGCCCCATCTGTCGAACAAGGTACGAGGCAGGAAGTAGGAGTGATAACAAAATCCCAAGGCTCAGTGTAGGGACGTAAGGCTGAACTAGGACTAAAAATAGAACTGGGCTGTGCTCTTCTTTTTTAGTAGTCTGCGTCGTCACCTCTGCCCAACAACGTCAACACACATAAAATAACCCTCCGGCCTTCTTGTACATACTTTATCAAACCCCCTCTGCATACGCTCGCTACCTATCGTCCATCAAACACCTTCGCTTAAACCTCAATCCATCGCCATCATGGGGAAAGCAGGCCGTTTTGCGTGTATCTTCACGCCCATGGCCCTTACCATCGCTTCCCTCATCTGCCTTATTCTCGTCGGCTTGGGTGGCACCAACAAGAACAACTCCACTTACAACAGCCTTTACTTCTTCCGAGCAAATACCACCGACATCAACGTCACCCCAACAGATCTCAATATTCCTCACAACCCTCTCACCGACGCCATCATCAACCAAACCACCGACGCTGCAAAAGATGCACTGGACATCAAAGACTTCTACCATGTCTCGCTGTGGAACTACTGTGCCGGTGACTTCGACAACGGCCAGGACAAAGTGACCTACTGCTCCCCTCGCAAGAATCAGTTTTGGTTCAATCCAGTCGAAGTTTGGGGTCTCAATAACACGGGCGTGGAGAAGCTATTCAGCGACGAGCTGCGTTCAGGATTGAACGCATACCAGAAAGCCGCCAAATGGATGTTCATCGCCTACGTCGTCGCAGTCGTCGCCACCATCGTCGAGATCTTCGTCGGTATTTTCGCGCTGTTCAGCCGTCTCGGCAGCCTTGCCACTACCATCGTCTCCACAGTCAGCAGTCTCTTCCTCATTGGCTTCGCATTGACCGCTACAATCCTCTACACAACACTCATGGGAAGTTTCAACGATGCGGTGAAGCAGTACAACATCCACGGTTCTCTGGGTCACAATATGTTTGTCGTGACATGGCTGGCCGTTGCCTTTTCGTTCGCTGCAGGTCTCTTCTGGCTCATCAGCTCATGCTGTTGTTCGGGAAGGAGCAACAAGATCAAGTATGGCGATGAGTCAGGCCGAAAGGGAAAATACGAAAGAGTGGACAGTCCGTATGGTCACCGTGATGGCGCGGCCCATTTCCAAACAGGGCCGGGATACCAGGCACCCCACCATGGCGTACCATTGAACAATGTCGGCAACAAGGCGACGGCTTATGAGCCTTACAGGACCGTGAATGTGTGATCGTTCATGACGAGGACTACGATTATTTGTTTTTGTTTGGAAGTACTGCTAGCGCGCATTGGTAGGCGTTGAATTGCGATTGGGCCTGGATAGAGCTATCTCTACCGTGGTGGCGAGTACGCTACCAAATGGTGTGAAGCTGATTTACCATAACCATAACTTTACCATCTCAGTGGCATCTGTATGTAATATCCTCTGTCCCGTTATCATACCGTGCATGTCTTCGCTTTTTTCTTCTTGCAGCTACAACACTTGCGTATGCTTGGTGGTGATGCGCAACTACTTCCGGGCCCTCCATTCCTGAACCGGACACAACATCCCATACAAGGTGCCTCGATTTAGCCTATGATTAGTTGAATCATCTAGTACAGCTGCAAGCCTCTGCACAATGACGGAGAAGGCTCGCACAATGACGGAGAAGGCTCGCACAATGATGGAGAAGGCTCGCACAATGATGGAGAAGGCTCAAGGCCATGAGTCCTCCACCCATCATGGACTGATCAAGCTCGCAAGTCTATCAATCTAAGCATTCAGCATGGGGCTCCATGAATGATCCAACATGAGTCTTTGTGGCAGCGCAGCACCCAACTGTACCCCTTTTTGGGAGGGAAAGGATTTCAGACCATACGAGGCAGAACCTGATATCGCAGGCATCGGGGTAAAGCTCAGGGCCAGTCCCTGTGATTCGAAGAAGCAGACTGCTGATTTCGCATAGGTCATATCTGCATTTGTCGCTACTAGCTTTGTGACCATCGCCATCGCTGTCGTTGGTCTTCTTTTCCGCATGGTTAGAGGGTTAGAGGGCAATGCGATCGACCGGCTTGTTTTCTCACAGCTCCAGAAAGTGTCATTCTTACGGCTCAAGGACAGCACCTTCAAATTCTGGCAACCAATTATGGAGTCACTTGTCTTGACCCTGAGCGACCAGCAACTCCTCGTTGGCATCTCCATCCTCGTCACTGGTTTCATCAAGCACTGTTCCATCTCCGTGTATCATTTTGCCGTTATTTCAGACTTGGCATGGTTCTCATCTAACACGAATTTGACTTCACTTAACGTACTGAAAGTTCATCTTGTTGAGCATCGCTCATTGCGGAACTGGCGAGTTTGCTTGATGCTTGTCATTTTTGTCTTCCTAATGGTTGCCAACGCCTTGGAAGGCCATCGCTCCTGGTACGACAGCTGGAATTCTCCCGCCCAGTGTCTTTTTGATGAATCTATGGGGAAAGCAGGTGGAGAGCCAGCAACATGGATGGCTGTCAACATGGTAGTGCTCGTCTTCGGCTATGGCGTCGCCATTGGCCGGCTCATCAGACCTGACGAGGTCGACTCCTTTCTACTTGTGAGGCCTAAACAAAAATTGGAACACGCCAATACCAAAATCCAAGACAAGATAGCCGACTCAATCTCGAAAGGAGGGTTGAGATCTTATACGACTTCGGTCCTACTTATGCCCGCATGGGCGTTTGTGTCTTGTGCGAGGGGGTTGTTCATAGTGATCGCAGCCCTCATGGGTTCGATTACAATCGGCCTCTGTGGGAGCATAGCCTGGTTCACTTTTGGCGTATGGGGCATCCACGGCGACCGAGACATTCCTAAATCCGCAATGGAAGGAAACGAGAACACATGGGGATTCGGACAACTTATCCAAGTGCTACTCCTGACCTCGATCCTCCTGACGTTCAAAGACTTGTACTCCGGTAAGCCGATCATTTATTGCGTGCCAGTGTATTACTAATTACATGCCAGAGCAGAGCGACAAACGCGCACGACGCGCGAGAAAGAGTGGGAAATGTTCCCAAGGCCCAAAACAGCCGGATGATGCAACTGCCGAGGATTCACAAGACTCGGAGGACTCCGAACCAGTGCATATTACTCCTGCAAGGGCAGATACAGAAGCTGGTGGTCGCGGGGGAGGGATCAGTAGCACTTCAACACAAGATGTCCCTACAGGCCATACTCTTGTCAGGAGGACACCGACGATTACCGGAGGGTTGACTTCTGGACACTAGCCTCCTTCTTCCATCTTGGATGGAATTGCCGATCCTCAGGGCTGTCGTTACGTTTGATGCGAGCAGAAGACGGGCGGCTTCTTCCCGATAAGTCTAACGCCGGCGAACGGGGTGTCGAGTACTATGTACAATGCGAGGGAATCACTCATTCTACCCCTGATCCATGGCTTTCATACCACCGCAACTAAGAAGTGATACTACTACATCGTAATACAGTGTCGTTATAGCTGCCCTAATCTCAAATAAAGACTTCTCTATCTTGCATCTTACTTGATTCAGTCGGCCTCAAAGTCCTGACAAGTATCGGTGGTCGCAGCCACCTCTTTGTTGATAGAATAATTATGAGGCACGTGTGGCTATTAATGATAACCGAATTCCGATGTCCTCTGTCTGGTTTAACGTGGTTTCTGCATGGCGAACGAAAGGTATGATGTGACGATTCAGGGGTACTCCAAACAGGCCTAGTGCGATGGGCTCTTGGCAAACAAACACAGTGCATGGACCAACGCATCAAACTTCTGAACCCCATGAGTCCAATTGCATCTACTTAAAGTACTCAATGGGTCAAACTCGCGACATTCATCTAGGAGATGACCCTCACCTTCCTCTATGTGTAGCTTGCGGTTCACAATACAGTGACGAGGCAAAGGAAGGTACCTCGAGCAACTGCAAGATCTGCGATGTACTATTCGTCCAGTCATGTTTCTATACAATCAGTCGTTGATGCCGAGTTTTATAGGACCCTCGTCAGTTCATTCCACCAAATGGGCAAAAGTGGACGACTCTCGCTTATATTCAAAAGACCCACCAAAATAAGTGGGAGCGGGACCCGAAGAATCCCAAGGTCTGGTCCATCTGGTCTGAACCGAAAGTACGTCCGGCCTACAATGTCTTCGAGGCCTTCGTGAGCCTACTGTTTTACTGATACCCTGAAAGTTCGCAATCGGACAGCGAGCCATGCTTCTCGAAACTGCGAATGGAAATGTCTTGTGGGATCTAATCGCTTTGCTCGACAACAATACCATTGAATTTGTAACCCTTCGATCTACCTCGATCAACTTCGACACTTCACCCTAACGATAGCTGAAGGTCAAGTCTCGAGGCGGACTGAAAGCGATTGTCATCTCCCATCCTCACTACTACACCACCTACTGTGCCTGGGCCAAAGCCTTCAACTGCCCTGTATACATCTCGTCCGACGACGAAAAGTGGCTGTGCCGCAAAGACCCAACGACAGATCTCACAAGGTTCATCGATGAGCCAGCACCAGCAGAGAAGACAATACTACCCGGTGTCACAGCCATCAAAACCGGAGGCCATTTCCCAGGCAGCTTGGTGCTACACTGGGAACATCAGCTCTTCATTGCCGATACCATTATGACTGTCCCCGTACGTCGTTCGCTTTTGCTCAATTCGTTCTTTCCATCCCTTGGTATGGATTTTAATTCGGAGTCGTCAGTCTGCATACACGCCTCATCCTCGTCCTCCGGGCCAGACGAGCTTTGCCTTCCAGTGGTCTATTCCGAATATGATCCCGCTTGCCCCGGACGATATCATGACGATTTGGCGAGCCGTCAGGGGGTATGATTTCGACACCACTTATGGGGCGTTCAATGGGATGACTGTCGGCGACGCCGATATGAAAGAGAGAATTCTAGTGAGTATGAAGACCCAGGTTCGAAGTATGGGTTGGGAAAAGCATCAACTGCTCGATGAAACTGTATGACGACGTTTTTCTGCTTGGACTACAAAAAACGAAGACAACCTTGTCAACGTAGGGTCATTCTGCCACATTGCCTACACAATCAAGCACTAAAGGATCGCCTCTTGCTTGCTGTGGAGTATGAGAGGTTCATATCACCCCATATTCAGACCTGCGATGCAAAGTGAGAAGGAAGATCAAGCCTCGCCGATAGCTTACGTCCACCTGCAGCGGAATACCCTTTCCCTTCCGCACCTCCCAGCTAATCTGGTAGGTACAACATACGCTAGCTCAGATGTTACTAGTGTGCCTTTCGCATGCAGGTATCCGTATGGTGGGCTGAGCGCTCATCAATTACAGCCGAGACAGCCTCACGATCGATATCAGTGGTGGCCTACTAATAGAAGATGACCGCCGCGCGCTTTCTTCTGGAGAAACTGGAGCAGGCCATCACGACGCCGCCGGTAGCAAACAATTGAAAATCTCCTTCCCCTGCCAGGCCATCATCATGGCAGATCCCTTGAGCATCGCGGCTGGTGTCATCGGCATACTCACGGCAGCTGCCCAAATCTCCTCCCTTCTGATCGAATTCACCAGCACCTCCAAGGACGCACCAGAGACCGCTCGTGCTGTGCTTATAGAGGTGAATGATATCAGGAGCACACTGGGGCACCTCCAGTTATTCCTATCAGGTAACGAGTGTTCCGACAAGTCAAGGACCCAGCTGCTGCAAGTAAATCAAGTAGTAACGATCATGAGCGGGTGCGTGTTGACCTTTTCCGAGCTCGAAAGAGTACTGGATGGGCTTAAGGCCGAAGGCATGGGTATACTCGATCGAGCTCACTGGGCAAGGAAAGAGAAGGCTATCAGCAACCTTGTACAAAGGTTGCAGAACCACAAGGCATCTTTATCTCTTATCCTCCATATACTGAATGGGTATGTTGGCTGCAACGATTGCTTGAGGATCTAGTACTAACTATCGACAGTAACACCATTATGGAAGCCAAAAGTTCAGTTGATCGGCTGCACGGAATGATCGAACGCTGCTATCGAGAGATGTCTTCTAGGATGGAAGCGCTAGAGCTTCGTAACTCTCGAGCCCTGGACGAATCTTCGGTATATCATCGGCCAGGGAGCGACACGTCCTCCGTCATGACGATCAAAGCTCCCAAATTTGACCCCTCAGAACCTGAGCGCGCCCTAAATACGTCCAATGGCATGTTAGCCTTCAACCTCACGGATATTCTCCGGAAAACGTGGGTATACCGAAGAAACAAGGCTCTGGATGTGTCGGATTCTTCTTTGTACTCCCGAGACACCTGCTCTATGACTTGGTCTTGCCTTTCTGATCTAAGCTGGGCCGAGGTCTCCAATATCTCGGTCATCGGTCTTCCAATTTTAGTCGACGAGGTTCATAATCCATTACGATCCTCACAGACGTGGTCGAATGACGTGATCGACCCAGTCTGGCCCGTGATATCGCCAGTCGGATTGGCTGCGAATACACATGCTGCTGCGGAGCTGCCAACGTATGAGTCAACAATCGAACCTCCAGCGGTTGACTTCCGTGATAACGACGTGGACCCATCTCCGTGTAAAGGATGCCGTGAGAATTTGCAAACGGGCAAAGCTATGGAACTTGGGCGAAACTACTGGCATCTCGACTACTTCCGGTGCAACACATGTGGTACAATGCTCGATTCAGATTCCTATCTTTTACTCTTGGAAGCCGGATCTTTTATCTACAACAATTGTACCTATAATTGCAGTTCCTGTGGGATGCAAATAAAAGGCGTCGCTATCGAGACAGGCGATCAAGTCTTCTGCGCGGAATGCTTCAAATGTCGGGATTGCAAAAGGAAAATTGAGAAGTTTAAATATGCAAGCATCACCCTGATGATGCGCCAGGAAAAAGATAGAGCACCTCTTTCGACTTGCCAGCATTGCGGGGGAGGGAGACAGGAGTAGGCCCGAGATTTGGGACAGTCTGCATGAATCCGGGATGTGATGCGTATTATTTAAAAGGAGGGGGGGGGGGGGACGGACCGAGTAAAACGATGACTGCAACTTATGAGACGGAACGTCCCTCGTGACGGGCTATCTACAAGCCTTGAAGTGTCGAATATAATCATAACCGCCCAAGGAGACAAGAGAGCAGGTCACCGTTCTCAGGGTGAACAACCATTGGTGCCGTGTTTGGAGCAACGACGAGCAGCGTCAACAATGCCGCCTATGAGCAACCGCCAACAATACGAACTCAACAACCTTTCAGCAGCCGGAAATGCAATCATAGTCATCGACGGGGGCTAAGTTAATGCACACACCTAATCACGGCGCAGATCAGGGACAACGAAGATGGAAGTGCTTTAGAGCACAGCAGCTGGACGAGTATTTTGATACCCTGGCATTTTTGCCTGATGTAGTGAGGAAAACTATACAACTTGTTCATATTATTCTTCCTTCTCTTCAGTATAGCAATCCGAGTTTCCCGCTTGACAATAGAGCTTTGTCTGCCCGATAGTCGTTACCTTGACTGTCGTGTCATTCCTTACCTCGATCTTGAAATCATCCCTTTCCTCTCTAAACAATCCTCCAAGACTCTTTCTTACCATTTCCGGACTCATCTCTTTCGTTCTATGCGTAAGAAGCGGATCTGTGAACAATCTGGTACAAACGATAACACGGCGGTCGATGTCAAGATTCGCGTTTCTCTGATGAGAAATTTCGCCTGTGGATTTGCGTTCCAATGCTTCCGTTACTCACGAGAGGTATTCTGCCCCTGTACGCCCAGTGTCGAGCGGCGGATGTGGTACTGATGTGAGGGTTGCACGTCCACCAGGCGTTATGCACTTGATCGTGGGTCCATCTAGTAAACGACGCTTATACTTGGTAACTGCGTCGCAACTGGGACAAATAATTTTAATTTAAAAGTTGAGTATTGAGTCTCCCCGACTGGAATAAGATCTGTGTCAAATCCACATGGTACGAACAGAACTCAATGGAGGAAAAAACATCGGATTATTCATTAGACTGCTATTATCTACTACCTTTTCCATTCCGACTCACTGTTGGCGTCTCACAGATTATATACTATCGTCTCATCTTGGAACGAAAATCCTCTCCTCCAACGTCCCCGCAACACTCTACCCTGGGAATTGTCCGCGCGCCGCTCCCGGCACCGCAAGGCTAGAGTGGACATCCGCGAAGAACCCACTGGGGTTATCCTGGATCTGCTGCACCCTGAATCCGGTTCCAGTATCCTGACCATTCACCACTAGACCAGTGGTGAAAGGACCTAACGAACATGTTAACGTACAGTTTGTTTCAAAAGAGCAACGGTTGGATATTACTCACCCTGCAAACACCCAACACTGACTCTCACATCGCCATTTCCCATCGGATTGGGGAACGCCAACCTCGGCGGGCCGTTCCTCCCCTTCGCACCCTCATGCACATGCGTTGCTGTCTTTGCTGGAGATTGGTATTCACCGCGGAAGCCGGTAAGCTTGATGTTGTAGCAGATTAAATCTAGATCCACGTTGATGCCGAAATCGTAGGCGGCTTGGGCACCTGGGAGGCCACCGGTGAAGACGGGGTTGGTGGTGCCATTGACGACCTGGTCGGGGGTGGCGAGGACGTGGAAGGTCGAGGTGAATTGGAAGACAGGGTTGCCTGTGTCTGGGCAGACGGGGGGATTTTGTCCGGTTCCTGGTGGGTACTCGTGGAGGACGCCTGTGCCAGGTGGGTACTCATGGAGGTTTGCTCCTTCCTTTGCTCCTGTGCCAGGGGGGTATTGGATGGACGAGAAGTCTTGTCGTTTGCTGAGCGGAGTTGTTGATACGTGTTGCAATGCAGCGAGAGCACATAGGGTGATTGAGGCTTTCATCTTGCTGAGGGTGTGGTGATGACAGTAGGGGTCCCAAGATTATCTCTGGATTCTTGACTGTTTACTGATCTAAAAGAAATGTGACTGTTGATGTTGCAAGAAGATGATTCTTGAGCGGAGGACTCGCTTTATATCCGTCTGGAATGCCCATTCCCCAGACTTGGCACCATTGGCTAAACCAGTCAGCGTAACCATGGATCGTCATTGCGCGTTCCTCGGAAGCAAGAGCACCGACTGGAGCACACAAGTAAGGTCAGTACGTCAACGTGGTTGCAAGATAGCTTCTGAGAAGCGGGCCACTTCTGGGCATTTCCTCAGTGCTGTTCGACGCCTTGTAGCAGAGAAGCTAGACAGTTAGCCGCCTTCACCCGATAGGGCAAGAATACATGCATCACCAATCAGACCTTAGCTATACAGGTGTCTTCATGGAGCCTGTTGGGCACGGCACCGTGCGGAAGCATCGAATAATGAGGAGGAGCAGACCCAGACAGATAGATACCTTGGCGCCAAGGTTCGATCGTATTCTGATCGAAGTCTTGAAGGACAATTGAGGTGCAATCCCAAGGACGCGTGATCCAAAGAGTAAATAGTGGCTGCTGGGCATCCGCATTGGGACCATCGAGCTGCTGCGGATGGCTTGGAATGGGAGGAATGGCTTGGAGAGGAACCTTGGCGTGAGGGGAGGTCCGCCCTTGGCATGGAATATCTGGCCAGGCTTTCTTGGCACCAACACTTGCTGAATAGACAAGGACGTCAGAGACTCAGGATCGAGCTGGTAGGCGCTGTAAAAGAGAGTAGCTTCTTGTCATGGAACGCCTCGGAACTTGGCAGCGGGCTGTCGGACATTTTGTCGTCCACCGGGTCGCGGGGGAGTAGGCTAACAAGAAGTACACTCGAGTGAGTGATGATCGGGACGAAGCTCGAAGCTCCAAGCGCTTGTCAATTGGAGGCGGATGCTCTGTAGACCTGCGGCACATCTCGAGATCTGCCGTTGAGATGCAGCCGGAGGTCCGACCCAGTAAACGCAACTCAATCCATCATCAACTTAGCAGTAACCAGCCGTCGATGGTGTGGGCTGAGCGCAGCTCTATTACGTATGCTGATCTTTGGCAGTCCACTCAATGGAGCTTGAGAGGGTCGTGTATGGCTGTTCTGAGCTCTTCGGCAAGGGTAGAACCGGGGTGATGAATAGTTGGTCTATTCTTCAGACGAAGCCCGCGAGTCGTCCTCGGATAGACGATTCACTACCTTCACTAAGAATCTTTGCCCTCTTTCTCGCCCGCCCATTTTCGGTACTCTCGCCCTCACTCGAAGTAGGCGCTTCGTGCTCATTCTCAGTCTCAGCCACATTGGTGGAGGATTCTTCTTCTTCACTCTCTTGCTCAGCCACCTCTTCATTTTCTTCAACTTGTCTGCCATCATTGTGTTCGACAGTCAGTTTCGATCTATCAGTGTCTTGACCAGCAACACGACCACTGCCTTCTTTTTCCTCCCCGGCCTCCACAAACACCAAATCCCCCGTCTCCCCCAAGATACTTTGCATGTATTCTTCCAAAAGTACTCCCGCACACATCAGGGCTGTCTCGTCCATGCTCCTAAAGTCCACTTCCGCCCTGCGCCCCAAGCTCCTCCCGTAGAAGTCCGAAGCGTATGCATGGACCGCTTTTAGCAAATCGGAATCTGGTAATTCTTGGCTATCGCTGAGATTCTCATGGGCAAAGTAAACGTCATCCTCCTCATAACGTTCCGGCGCATGTCGGCGGCGGAAGAGGACATCTTCCGGGGGAACGGCCTTGTGGTGGGTGGAGAGGGTATCCCGATTCTTCGACGCCTGCTGTACAGAGGGTATGAAGCCGTGGGTGGAGATGCGACCTGATAGCTCTGTTAATCAACCATCTGGATCGGGCGATGCACATGGATATAGAGAGAGTCTAAGGTACCTGCTACAGCATCGTATACTGTAATTTGCCGTCTTGGCTTTTCGACCACAGTGTTTTGACTTTGACTTGGAGCAACGGCAGCGGAGGACCTCGAACGGCTCCGCTCGCTGCGCTTCGGCATCAGATCATGGTCATGATAGCGGGGTCCAAGAAGTCGGAGCCAGACACTGTTGAGCATCACTATCTGCCCTCACCTCTTCGAACTGGATGTTCTCAAAGGCACACTATAACGCGCCGAACCTTCACCGAGACTAACCTTATACAGGAATCCAACCTAATATTGAGACGACATGTCGATTCTCGAGCTTCTCTGCGTCGCATGACAGGCAGTCAATTCACGCTCCGACACAGCTACCTGCCGACCATCGAAATGATTGTGTCTGCCAATACATTGGTGGATGGATTCGCAGCTCTTTGCTCGTGCCCTGGGCAACATTGGGCCTGAAGCTGTACAACGAACCGAATTATCGAGGAGACTACGTGCCATACAGCCTACGCCCGAAATTGAATTCGATGGTCGCGGTTCTCAATCAACGACCATTGACAGTGTTCAGAAGGATGGACAACGAGGAGGTATTAAGGATGAGATACGCGCCCATCGAGCCGGGGTAAACTGTATTGCGATTGATCCGTTTGAGGGACGACAGTAAGCGTTCTTAGGCATCTGCAAGTCAATCAGACTCTGACAACAAAGTCTAATATCTGGCGGCGCAGAAGCTTCAATTAAGCTATGGGACCTTGCAACCGCTGAGAATTCGCAGCATAAGTTCATCAACCGTCCAACCGCCGTTGTCGAGAAATCCCCTTCGTCACATCAGTATGGCATTAACCATCTATGCTTTTATCCTTTCGACTCTTTGGCTTTTATTTCTTCCTCGTATGACCATAAATTGAAGGTCTATTCCAGGGAGAATATGACCGCGTCCGCAACATTCGACCTCGAGTCTGTCATCTACTCTCACTCTCTCTCGCCAATCGCCAATCACTTGCTCGTCGCATGCGCAACCCAGCATGCGGCAGTCAGGCTTGTGGATCTGCGATCCGGTGCAAGTACGCATTCTCTTGCAGGGCATCAGCGCGCCGTTCTCTCCGTTGCATGGAGTCCTCACGAAGAGTATATCCTTGCTAGCGGGAGCTCCGACGGGACGGCCAGATTGTGGGACATACGTCGAAGTTCGAACAGCTTGGGAGTACTGGATCTTGAGGATTCGGTTGGTATTTTGGGAGAAGACGGACTTGGCAAGAACGCGCGGGACCGTAATCATGGCAAAGCACACACGGATGCGGTCAACGGTGTTGTTTGGACTGATGACGGAAAGTATCTCGTGACGGCTGGCCATGATGAGCGTGTCCGGGTTTGGGATATGTCCACTGGCGCCAATGCTTTATCCCACTTTGGCCCAATCATCAAGAACAACCATCTTTCGACCCTGCTGCCTTTGCTTGCACCCAGCAATGCCTTGGAGCCGGGAAAACAGGTCATGTTCTACCCGAACCCGAAGGAAATTCTAATGTTCGATCTTTTCGGTGGATCCCTGCTCAAGCGGTTTCGCATCCCAGGTGTGGCTGCTGCACCCATTCGAGGTAGTGCAGCGCAGGGCAATTTTCGTAATCGGACAACATCCCTCGCGTGGAGAGCTGGGGATGTTGGGTTGTATTCAGCCCATTCAGACGGTGTCATTCGAGTCTGGCTTCCGGTAACACCAGAAGACGTGGATGCCGACAAAGACGAGGCTCAAGAAGCCAATGGTGACGAGGATGAAAGTCGCAAGAGGAAGCGAGATGCTCTGGAAGAAATCTTCAGGGACCTGACGAGGCAAAAAATTACTTTCACATGACCAGATTTGGAAATTCCTGGATCCTATAAGTCCTGTCCTTCTCACCTCAAATGACTCTGCTAACCATCAAGAATCCCCCCTCATCCTCTTGCTCGATCATGCCTCCCTTTTCGAGACGACTTTTCCATTTGGAGGCTTCTCCACGTGCCAAGACTATTGTCATCCTCAATATCGTCTCATGCGTATTGGACACAGCTGCTGCGGTCGTCGACGAGGCGACACCGATGGGAGCTGGTAGAGTCGCGTCGCTATACGTGAAGGTCCAGCGCCCAAAGGCCCAATTGAGAATGTACATGGCGATTCCGGGCAGGGATCCGGCCGATTCGTCAACATCTCCGCTAGACGATGCCATGGGATGCGACGCTGAAACCATGGCTTTGATGCGATAGACTTCGTCTTTCGGAGCCGACAGAAGGAACGTCTCCAATGAGTCAAGGTTCACGCTTTTTGGTTTGTCGCCTTCAGACACTAGGTTGACGGACAAAACCTCAACCTCGGCCTCGTGATCCTCGGAGTGCTCGTGCGTTGGCTTGTCCTTCGCGTAGCCACCGTTGACAGAGTCGCCGTCTTTGGCCAAGGCCGAATCCAAGCCAAGAAGCAAGCTTTGGTCTACCCTGCCTTTGTCTGACTTAACGTTCGCTATATGCAGTTCCAGGTCGCCGACTCGGTCCAAACAGTCGTCGTATCTTCGTTCATCGACAGACTCCCATTTGTTGAAGACAATCAAATCGGTGTACTTCTGCTGCATTTTAGCGGTGTACGAGGTATCTTCATATCCTTTCCAATTCTCCACATCGATGACCACGACGACTCCATCCAGGACGTAATTTCCAGTCTCACGACCGAGCCGATTTATTTCCATAGCCAAGGTTGCAGGGAAAGCACTACCCGAGGTCTCGATGATGATACGGTCCGGTCCGACATCTTTGAGCAGAGACTCAAGAGCATCTCCAAGCTGTCCCACAAGGTTACAGCAAATGCACCCGTTCAGCAATTCCTGCACTCCAGATATCGCTGCCGAGGAAGCCAACTGCGAGTCGATGGCAACGTCACCGAATTCGTTCTTGAGTAGGGCGATCTTGTAGGTATGAGGTAGCTGAGGAATCAAATTCAAAATGAGCGTCGTTTTGCCCGAACCCAGAAAACCTGTGACGATTGTGATTGGGGTTGGCGCCATTCCGGTCTTATGGACACCAAATTCGAGTGGTCGAAATGGTTATCAATGAATCTGCTTTCAAGATGCTCTTCACTGCTACGCCTCGAATGTGCAGGCCAAGCTGCGTGAATGCTTATTGACCAATTAACGAATTCAGAAACGCTCGTTGCCTAGAGTACTATGAAGGGGTGTTGGACTCACGAAGCGCTTGACGTACGTCATGTGGGGGTTGGATGCGGAAGCTGCGTCCTCCACCGTAAACACACCTTTTTAAGGAGCACCTCACAAGATCTTTCTTCTTCCATCGGCACACCCACTTGAGATCCTCTTCCACACAAAAATATCCATAACCTTTGCACAGTAAGCTATCCTCCGATTTTCCACAAATTCTCGCCATGAACGAGCCTAATCAGTGGGAGCAGGAATAAAGACTTCAAACCACCTTCATTATGGATTCTCTTAAGAGCATGATGGGTGGCGGCGGCGGAGGTGAGAACAAGCCCGTGGAAGGACAGACTGGCGAGCAGCAGGCCTCAAGCGGCGGAGGTTTCATGGACAAGATCAACTCAATGGCTGGCGGAGGGAAAGAGAGCGAGGCCAAGGAGGATTACCTCGACAAAGGTGGGGCTGTCCACCTCGAAGGAACAGAACTCCTCTGACTCTGGTGACCACCCTTAGGCATCGACATGTTCCAGGAGAAGGTCATGGGTGCAGGTCCGCAGGATAACGAGTCAGCTATCGAGCAGGCAAAAGACGAGCAGATGTCCGACTTTATCCGTGGCAAGGTAACGACCAGGTTGCCAAGTGCTTGCGAACCTTCGCTAACACTCTGCAGTACAAGAGTCAAACTGGAACCGACTTCCCCATCAAGGACAAAGAATGAGTGGCCCACGATGACGACCCTGCAGCTTTGACAGCGGAACGCTTTTGTTTAGAGTCGCTGGGAGTGTGACCAGTCAAGCTGGGAATGGGCAACATACTGTCGACTTGCTTCGACTGTCAGTTACCTAGAACACTCATAGCCTACAGCATTGACCGCCATCCATCTCCTCCGGTGCCACCTGACTCGGGCTTCTCCAGACCGAGGTGCTTGGCGACTGCTGCAATGTTGTCAAACCCCCAGAAGTGATCCACTTCCCCTTCTGCATTCCTTGCTGCATCTAGTCAGTATTCATCTCATGACGCGAAATTCGAAGAGACGGCCCACCGATAGCCCATGGCAACCCAAAACTACCCTTGGAAATCACTTCTTCCGTTCTTGCTGTGAGCTTCCCTTTCACCTCGTCACTTGTGCTCTGCAGACATAGTCAGCTCCAGCATCAATTGCTACCTTGCATGTGATACCTGTCGCATGATTTCCTGTGCTTGGTCCTTCCCGTGTACATTCTCCAAAAGTGCCGAAAGGCATGCTTGCTCATGAACCGGTTGGTGGCCCACAAAAGAGGCCTGATAGATGGTATCAAATGTCTCAGCAAGCCTTTGAGGGAAAAGCACGTCGACGGCGGTTAGCACCCGCTGTACCTACACCCAAGTCAATAAGGGTCAGTGATCAGTTCTAATTGTGAACACCTACAGGTAGTGTATTCGCCGGAAACCCAGGCGGGGTGGTCTCTTTCATCGGTACGTCGAACAGCCGCGCCCAGCGAAGGCGTTCGTGGTTCATGTACGCTCCTTTATCTGCGAAATGGTCAACGGATAAGACGCAGTGAGAAATTAGGAGGCGGACTCTTGATCTTGATGGGAGGCGTGTTGTTGCATGCTTTCATGATGCCGCCAAGGAAGACAGGGACGTATTCTATCTCGCATTTGGCGAAGACCGGAGAATGCTGGCATCGTCGATTAGATGATTATTGTGTTAAACGATGAATGATGTGCGAAAGAGAGTGTGGTATTGTAATTGTTAGTGTGGACAAGCCCAATCGAGCAAAATATTGCAGCTTACTCTGATTACATGATATGCCAGATAGGCAAAAGGAGAGACAATGTCCAGGTAGAGAACAAGCTTCGGCTGAGGCATGATATGAGTGTTTCTTCCAGTACTGAATTATCTCGAAAAGTCCAAGATGGAAGGAATGAAATCAAGGTCTGGAGAAAGATACTTTATAGCTGTGAAGGATCTCCGCATCCTCTCTGGCCCGAGGCTATTCTGTTCGAGTTTCCATGCCGCCTTCATTGACTGATCCATTGGGGTTTGCGCATGGGTTCTTCTTCTCCATAGATACAACATGGCTTCTAGAGGCCACCGTACCTTATCATCATCCAGTCCATTGGCTTCTGCTATATATGAGAGATTGGAGAGTTTGAAATTCGGTCCTTGCTAATTTTGCGCATGTTCGGAGATTATTCAACCCTGATGATCCTAGTGGCGATCATCTCCATTCGAGATCTAGCCCCTGGTCAAAACCCCCAATATGCTGTTTCCGTGCTCTCCTTTCTTTCGCACGACTTCACAAAGTCTTGAACCTGGCATCGAACAGCTCGTTACGAACAATCACCTACTTCTCACCATGCGATTGCAATACACGCAAATATAAAGAAATCCACTAGAATCCCGTTCCCGTGGAGCTCTGCCTTTCACACACCCGCACATCTCTGAACGTTAAGCATGACCACCGCTATGAGCAAGCGCACTCAAATGCGCAATGAAAGAGCCCTGCAGGACTTGGTCAAAATGGTGCCAGGGAACGACAGATGTGCTGATTGCGAAGCGCGTAATCCAGGTACGTTCATTGCCTCTTCATGACCCACCTACTGACAACTTTCTCTCAGGTTGGGCCAGCTGGAGCGTACGTCCGCGTCTTGCACCCAGCTCCTCATTCGGAGCTGCTTCGCCAATGCTAACTTTGTCAATTCGCTAGTTGGGCATCTTTCTGTGCATGCGATGTGCTTCCCTCCACCGCAAGCTCGGTACCCATATCTCAAAAGTTAAATCCTTGAGTATGGACAGCTGGACCAACGATCAAGTCGAAGTCAGTGGTCCATATCTCGTTTCCTCAAGTCGCCTTCCTGACTTTATTATCAGAGCATGCGACGCAACGGCAATCTTATGTCTAACAAAATCTACAACCCACGCAATTCGAAACCGTCAGTTCCTCTCGATGTCGATCAAGTGGACTCCGCGCTGGAAAGGTTCATAAGGCAGAAGTACGATCAGCAGAGCTTTTCTGGAGCTAGTGCCCTGCGTCCAGCGGTTCGCCAGGACACCGGTAGCACTCGCAGCTCGGATGACCAGCCACCACCACTTCCACCTAAGCCTGGGAAGCGCTTCAATTTTGGCCTGCGATCCGTCTCATCTGCGCTGCCCACGACTAAGCACTCACAAATATCTCCTCCCACTTCTCCAGATGCCACCAATGCCTACCCGCCGTCGCCACCGTTACGGGTCAACAAACAGTCCAGAGTATTTGGTACAAATGTTGGAGGAGGCGGGGAGAATATGGAGTCGAAGCTGGCGACTTTACGAGATATGGGCTTTGCGGATGAGAAACGGAATTCGGCCATCTTGAAGGGCCTGAACGGAAACCTCGAACGTACCATTGAAACGATCGTCCGTCTTGGCGACAGCAATACACCCAACTCAAGACCAAGGTCTCCAGCCAGAGCAAGACAAGTGGCTGTAAGCCAGCCAATAAGCATGAGTCATCCATTTGCCAGCGTTGGAGTAGAGCCCCCTCAGCCCGCTGCGATTGGTTTAACAGTGACTTCTTCGGCAGCGTCGTCGATAGCCCCGAAAGAGACACCACCGTTGCCATCCTTACCGTCCGATAGAAATGGCCATGAAGATCGACTTCCTCCTACGCAGTCCTATAATCCTTTCGAGACTTCGACTTCACGATCAGATACTTGGCCGTTGGAGAAAACACTCGAGAATATGCAGCTATCGCAGCCTCCACAGCAACAGCAACCCCTGTTTCCAAACGCAACCGGAGGATACCCAATCCAGCCCCAGCATATTGAAGCAAGCAGGTTTCAGCAATCCATGACTCCCCCAGTACCACAACTACATCAACATTTACGTTCCAACCCTTACGCCCAGCAAATGTCCAGTGCCAATCATGACTACAACCTGTTCTTCCAGTCTTCGCAGCAAGCGCCTCCAGCTCCTCAATGCTTCTATGATTACAGTAATCAGCCTCCACCAACGAGCAACACTGCATATAATCCTTTTTACACAACACAACCGCCAAACCATTTATATACCCATTTATATACCCATGACAACATGTTGCAGTCACCTCAGACCTTCCCACCACAGCAGACGCCTCAGCACCAGCAGTCCTACATGACAATCCAGAGCCAGTCCCTGCCACCAAACGATCAGCATCAGGTGAACCCATTGCAACAACCTCTAATCACTCAAATGCACCCACAACACCAACAGCTTCCGCCACCGAGCCAATATCAGCCGCAACCACTCCAAGCACAACCGACAGGTCGATTCGACAAATCAAGCATTTTAGCGCTGTATAACTATCCTCATCTGGCTCCCCCACCTCTTCCTAACAGCAACGTCACGTCGGAGAACCAGGCGCCGCCCATAGAATCTTCAGCCCCACAACCATCGACCCCGAACCCTAGGACACTAAGTCAACGAAGCGTGACGATGCCAGCTCAGCTCGCATCCGGCAGTCGAAACCCTTTCCACACCGCGAATCCGAATAGCACAGTGGTCTCATCCAATACCATACCCGCAATACCGTCCGGCCTCAGCCGACATGTCAGTCAGGAGAGTGTAGATATTGGGGGCTATCAGAGCGGTAGGCATAGTCCGGACGCCTTTGCTAGCCTGAGTGCTAGGTTTGTACGATAGCATGTAATGATAATTTCGAATGAAGCAACGTTTCTGCCTGTTGTCGACAATGATCTCTTACATGTGCCTTAGTATCGACCATGATAGCGATCTAATTGTCGCAGTGGCCGCAACAGTATTTGCTAGTCTGCTGTTCGCTGAGGGTGGCCGTTATTACTACAGCTACATCAGGCTTCAACAACGTGCAACCAAAGTGACCGGGCTCAAGATTTAGTAGGTAGAATGAGTCCGTATGCTCATCCAGATCTCTGGTTTTAAGGTTCAGTAATGTCTCTTGGATCGAACTTTGCCAGCAAAATCTTGTGGATAAGTGAAGATACGGCTGGGCGAAGAGTCAGATGCCGATGGTTTGACCGTAGCCACCTGCTAACTGAAGGAACCGAACAACGAACAAGCCTGAAAGCCCCATCTTCTTTGGGTAATTCGACGCAGCAAAGTATCGGAGATACAACATCGATGGGGTATTTACAAGATGTCGTCGAATCAAAATTGTGCTTCATTTATGCACTGCATAATTAGTCATTAAGGTGAGTAGTCAAATACCTTAGTCAGCTGAGTTAGCGTAATAAGTACTGCGTTGTCACTGTCGACTCTCTATCTCTTGCCCGTCACCCATCATTGAAGAAATATCAATGATTTGCTGCTCCATTAATTCATTTTGTTTCATGGGGTGTCTTCCGATACAGAAGATGTACATGACACCAGAAGCAAGCGTCTCGATGCATAAATTCATTGGTTCCCACCCTGGTCAGAAAGCCTCCAGGCATGCTCAATGCGAGGCGTCCACACGAGGCTGGCGATGGGGGCGAGGCTGTTCGCGACACTGCCTGGTCCCCATCAATCTTCCACGACCTGCATAACGGCTTTCTTCAACACGACAACCTATTCCTCCGACGTGAAGCCTGTAACGGGTTCTTCTATCGGAAGTATCGCTGTATCCTCCATTCATTTTTATTTACGCTGCGATTGATTTGATTATCTGGTGAAGTACCATGACTTCGTTCAGCAAGTTCATCCCTGGCATTGCAAGCGGCTCCCTGGAGATAGCACCTGCTCTTGCCAACCTCAATTTCGACTTTGCTCTGTGGAAAGTTGCTGCGCCAAAAGAGTTTGAAGGTGTCGGCTCAGCGCTATCCACTTCCCGACGGGATGACGCGGAAAGAGGCATGCTTCACACAATCGCTCGCAAACTCGGTGCGTTGTTCGAGAGGAAGTTACCCTCGACACCTGGCTTGACGAGGGCATATGGGACCCGAGCTTCGGAGATAGCACAGGCCTTGTCGTTAGATGAACAAGGTCGCAAGAGCTATGGCGTTTTTGCCAGTCGAGCTGGCGCGGACGCCACCAGTCTGTGGGCTGCAGCGACATCGGGGACGAGTGCCATCTCGGTTCACTTACTCGCCTGCATGCTGGCTCGGATATGGGATGCTCCTGAGGCTACATCAATATGGGTCGAGATTGTCAAGAGACGCAAGGAAGAGGTGGTTGCAGAATTCGATGAGACCGACATCGCTCATTTGGCCACATTCAACGCCGCCCAACAAGATCTGCCGCGAGCCCAGATTGCCGAGTGGGACGACAGCGCACGAGCTTGGTTGCGAGTCGCTGATGGCGTAAAAAAGAAGCAGCAGAAACAGCTAATGCTGATCCTGGACAATGTCCAAGTTCCGGTCAATGCAAAGACTGACACGTATGAGAGTGTGATGGAAGCCTGGAGCAATGCCTTGACCCAGGTGGAGGCTTTGGTCCAAGGCATCTCGCAGCAGGCCAGAAGTGGTGATATCCTTCTCGCACTTTCCTCCTGGCACCTGTTCCCCAATCTCACAGTGGTGACACCGTCGATGGCCCATGTACGCCAAAATGATCCGGTCTTCGGGTCGGGCGGTGTATTGACAATTGGACTTCAAGCCCCAACTAATCAGGAGAAAGGAGTCCACTGGTCTCTGCCTCTAGCATATCTCCGCCACTATGGAGCACCTGTCGTGTCAGCGCGATCAATTCGTAGTGGACTGCGTTCACGCCTTTCGCTCCAAGAGCTTCTACAAGCTACTCTTGGCTCCTTACTCCAAAGCTGGGGTGCAGCAGGGCAAGATACATTTCGGTCGCTAAGATGGTTATCGTCCATGTACCACCTGTTACTCGAGGGGGCGAAGCTTGGCAACGACAAAGCAGCAGTTCTGACAGGAGGCGCCGCTGAGCATTCATGGTTGGCGCTTCTCTCCGAGGCAGCGAATCTGTACATGGTTTCTGAGGGCCTTGAGCGTCAGCACAACAACAAGCTAATCTCTTTAGGTCGCAAACATGGCAAAACTTTTCTTGGAACGCCATCTGCACCTATTTTTGGATTGCTGGAACGTGGCAGCTTCATAAAGATGATGGCCATTGAAGAAGAGCGGATCGAATTGCTACGGAAGGTTGGCAAGAACATGGCAGAGCAGATGGGGATTGACAGTTCCCAGATCTTTATCAGATACAAGCATGAGCTTTCGGAAGACTCTTGGGTCTACGAATACGCTACCGCACTCCCATACAACACCAGTAGGAAAAGAAAAGCTGATGGCACATCGTGTTCAATCCAATCACATCATCGTTGGCTGTATTCTGGGGGCGACCCAAGAATCGACCAATCAGTGCGTGAGTTGAATCAAAATTATCGTAACGCAACTGGCAACAGCATGGAAGGTGTGATTGAACAACAGTACGCCCAATCTGGAGATGTATATCGCTCAGTAGGTGGAAGCGCTGCAACTACAGACCAGGTAAAGGACTCTCACGAATATGAGCGGAGACAAGCCATACTAAACGCAGCCGGAGAATCTGTCTCCAAGCGTGGGGACCAGCTCACTGTGGTTCGTCTCGCGGCGGATGGGGGCATCTCTTGGTGTCGTGCTGATAATGGTCATCGCTCTCACTCTCCGCCTTGGCACAACTTCGCTTTCGGTGCCGTCGACGATGCAGCATTGTTCGTCAACCACAAAAACAAGCCACTTGTCGATGTAGTCCTGACGTCGGATGAGAGTGCTACGTTACTGTATTCAATCTTTGAGGGCTACTCGATCGACAAGCTCATGGTGGCTTCTGAGCTGGAACGTAGCTTGCGGTTCGCTCGAGTGGATGTCGACCCGCATCTGAAGTCCCTCAAAGCTATTTCAACAGCTGCTACGATGTTCAGACATTTCCCGTACGCTTCAGTAGACGTTCGGATCTTGCAGCGGGGTTTATACAATGCGTCGTGGATTCGAAGCTGTATTGGCGCACAAGAATATCAGGCGGTCCTGAATCCGCTTGATAAAAGACACTTATCGTTGCAGTCGTACGCACTCAGCAAGCAACAGACAACTCTGAACGAGCAGCGCCAGATACACGAGCCGTTACCATCTCTAGACGGGCTGCACGGAACACCTGCGGTATTATTGCCCTACGCGCTAAGCAAGGAGCAGGCCTTCGCGTGTCTGGCAATGTTTGAATCAGGCCAGCACGATATCGACCCAAGCCAGCTGATCGATGTGATGGCTATGTCCAGTGGAGACTCAATATACGTCAGTGCAGCCCTGCTAACGGACCCCTACGACGAGACCCAACCCGGAGACATCAGAGGTGTCATGGGCAACATTGGTCGACCAGGCATCACTTTCCTTGTCCCTCCGAAAAAACCCCTGATCAAAGAAGTATCTATTGACGAATGGCCCCTCATCGAACGCCATGAGTTCGATGGGTGTCTCTCTGATCATTTCCAGAATACTTCGCTTCATCTTTCTTTCACCACTGCTGAAACGCCTATAAACATCGGATTCTCAGGAGGTCAAGATCTCGAAGCTTGCATCCTTGAAACCCTGTTCTCGGTATATGAATGTGGAAGATGGATAGCAGACTTGAATGTATCTAATCTGACAACGGCCAAAAGGCTGTCCAGATTGTGTGGGTGCACCACAGCTGGTAGCTGGCATTCAAACATGACCTGCATTGACAGCTGGCTTGGCCTCGTGGATGCTCCCGAAGACAAGGTCTCATTGGTCAGAGCGCATGGCAATTGGCAAGCTCGGCTTGCGGCTTCGTCAATCAGTCTTGCTTTGGGTTATAGTACCATACTGCTTCCCAGTGATGTCTGCTGGCAATGCTTCGATCGAGAAACAAGGGTGTATAAAACCCATATCATGGCGATAGGCTAGGTGGACGAGTCCTGATGGTAGATGGTTTGAGATTCAACGTCGACCGTTAATTGCTATCGATTCAATTAATAATGAAGACACCGACTCTCCTGGTGGATTACTAGAACTTCTTCCAAGGTTCTAATTCAGCCAACGTGGTTTATGCCTCAAGTGGAGCCGAATTATTCATGAACTAACTATGATCAAAGAATCTCTGATGGCACTTTGACCGTCCATCACTCTTTCATTGATATGCCAACTTTCTTCAAAAGTTGAGATGTCTGTATTATCACACCGTTTGCCTCTGTTGTTGACCCCGGTCTAACCCTATCTTTCTTCAGACAACTCAAAGAGCCACCGCCTAACATCAATCATTCCTACCTGATCTATCATCAATACCTTTTTGCGAGCTTATGGCCTTGCCGAAGTTTACAACTTCTCCCATGACTACTTCATCAAATCCTATGGTTATGGCTCCTGTTCCTCCTTTATCTACATCCATGTTGATGTAAGCGCAGAAGCCGATTTTACAAAATTTGCGGTATCGATGAATGATCGAGTACAAAAATGATATTGGCAACGCTGCAGGAAGCAATGCTTGTTTATCTCTTGCGGAAAACAGAGGGTCCAGACTCTTACACAAATGAACATTGACAATAGCATACCGTGGTAGGTGGAGCCACTGCTTAATACTTAAGCTGGGATCCAGCACTTGTAAGAGCAAGTGGCAACCCATTCACTCGTCCAATCTCAATCGTTGCTCCAGCGAGCCCTACTCTGTTTTGAGATATATGTTGGAACGTTCAAAGATTCCTCGTCCCCTTCAGTCCTTTTGGCTGGGTACTTCCCTGGTACCCCAGTTCCCATCCTCTAGCGAAGCAGCATAAGCCAATTTTTTTAGTGGAATTTTCGTCACATTATTCTCCATCATCATGATCCTGTTTGCGCGGTGGTGGAGACTGTATCTCAAGTATGTGCAGGAAAATTCTTGTAGATTGTTTCATTCCTTTCTGTCGTGCGCACAACAACTTCCGCAGTCTTTTGTCTCATGGTTCTCCTGCCCGATCCCATTATTCTCAATTTCACGGGGGCTCATCACAAAACACTCATTACCCAGACTTGACAGATTAGCTAGGCACAGTGAGAAATTATGGGCTTTCATATCGTTGCCGTTGTCATTTTCCGTTTGGATCTCCGGTGTAACATGTATTTATATCGTGTCAGAGGTCTCTTCCTCGACACATTTTCGTATGTGTCGAGGGGCCTCCAAGGTTGTCACTATGGAATACTTTTCCCAACACGTTTACCTGTTCATCAGGCGAACTAAAGCGTACATCCATGCTGATCTCCTCGTTCTTTCTCTTTTTCTATACCCCGGGTTCCTCGCGAGTCGATCATGAGCTTCTCCCCTCTTCTTCTGTCAGCAAAAAAGCATCTAGCCACAGCCCATATCTCTCAGCATAAAGATGCCTCCACTCCAACCCAATAACTTCACAAACATATCAAAAACTAACATCCTCGACGTCTCAAGACCAGGACGACGTACCCGCTCAAGGAAATCCCAGAATTCGAACGCCCCATCCCCAGCACAGATTTCAACATCCAACATCATCGACGCACCAAACACACCGCGCAAGACTCGAAGAGGCACCATCCCCGCAAGCCCAGTCGTGAGAACGACTTCAACCAGACAAGAGACCCGTCACGATCCCCTCACCAGGAAAGATCGAGCCGCGCGTCTTCAGCGTACCACGGGGGGCAGATTTGCGAAGACAAAATCGAAAAGCAACGCGAAAGAGACGAAACGGGATGCCGAAGATGAGGAAGACACGCAAGATGATGAGGATCCGCTATCGCAGATAAATGACATTCGATCAAAGCGAGCAAGTACCAAGACTCTGGGGGAATCTGATGGCAATGCTTTACGAACGGGGTATAAAGATCCTACAGCCCATCAGATGTTGAAACCTCATGAAGAATCATTCACGGATGTCGATATGGTCGTGGACAGACAGGAGAACACACGTGGAATCATCGTCCAGCAGGGAGATATAGCAGATGGCACCGCAGCGACACGAACACCATATCAAGGTCCCACAGCCCATCAAATGCTGAAAGCTCTCGAAGAATCAATCGCAGATGCAATGGATGTAAGCATGGACGGCGGAACCATTGAGCGTGGAAACGCAGGCAACAATACCGCATCGGCAAGGCCAACTCGAGCAGAAAGTCCGGTATCAGACGACGATGACGACCAGCCATCAACACGAGGAAGAACCCAACCCTCCCGTGGCACCTCGCCTAAGCCAACAACCCCCTCCCAAAGCAAACGAATCCTAACCTACCCCAACGGACCCAACATGCCACCACTAATCACCTACATCCACACCCCTCCACTACCACGACCTCAACCACGCAGCCCATCTCCGCGACCAAAATATAACATCCGTATCGCCCCGCCATCAAATACAATACACATACCTCTCCCTCTAGCGCCCACCGCCTCTCGGCCCGGCCTGGTGCTCCAGTCGCCATCCCGATCGCAGTCCCCGCCTTCCAGCCCCGTCGATCAGTGGAATCACCAGCCGCCTGGTTTCGACTCGCTGGTGCCGAGGGGGGGCGGGTATCGGAGTGGTAGTATAGAGCGGTGGCCGAATTTGCCGGATCGAATGGTGGAGAGGATGAGGAAGGGGGGCTTGGAGGTTAGGGGGGAGGAGATTGTTGTTCGGGCGGAGGAGGAGGAAGAAGGACAGGATGATGGGGAAGAAGAGAGTGGTGATGGTGATAGGGGAGGAGGGAGCGGAGCGGATGATGTTGGGCTGGATGAAGGTGGGGAGGGGGTGGGGGTTCTTGGAACTGTGAGACAGTGGAGTGAAGTTAGTTCGGTTGGAGATCCAGTGGATACAACCATGTCGGAGTTGGATAGTCTTCTTGAGGGGTATTGAGTTGGGTGATTGATGCCCATTGATCCGTACAGACAGGGGAAGGTGGATTTAAGCTTGGATGAATTAGATGGCATGGCACAGGGGTGTCGCTAGGAGAAGAACTGCGAAGCCAGAACATGGCTACATAAGAAATGTAAGGTAGACGTTCAAGACTAGCATAATTAAATGCAGCTTCCGACAATTGCCATCGTACTATAGTTAATACTTCATGTGAGAACTTACAACGATATAGCGATGGTGCTTTCCCGGCTGGAATTTCAGAGGGTAGAAACCTGTGACCACCATACCTTCCTCTATTGACTGTATCATTGTCAAGAGGAAACTGATATGCAGAAGTTACCTCGTATCTAGAGAACCTTGGGTTTGCTTCTGGACAGATGTACTCGTCCCTGAGTCTCTGTGTAATATACGATCCTTTTCCACACGATACTCTAGTAAACTTCGACATCGATCTTTGTGGGCTCCAAAAGGGAAAAGGTAGTTTGCCAGATAGGCAGTGTGAGGACTCGCCTTTCGATGAGCTCTCATCCTCTTACTTATGGCTGTGATATCTTCGCAATATAGGTAACAAGCTTTTCAGCTATGCTGAGTTCCCAAACCAAACGCTATATGCGTCGATGAGCAGATGAAGACAGACCACCCGTCGTCGCTTATATTGGGAACGATAACTTCTGCCACAGGGTGCCTTTGAGCTCCAGCCGATACCATTTGGCGATCAAGCGCAAGGTCCAGGGTTCTCGTATTTATGATAAGTAGACATGGATGCGATCAGCCAACCTTTCCTGCGGTCGGTGTTCCAGGGTACCTAGAGAGGTCATGAGGCTGATGCTCCATTATCCCACGATTGCTTTCCACTGGCAGCTCGTCTTACATTCCCCGAGCTTCTTACTCAAGTCCGGCAAGCTATTCAGCTAGTTCTTCAAGACCTACAGTACGGTGTAGCCTCTCGTCACGGCTATCGTGCCTTCTTCAAATCCAACGCACACCTGCTCTTTGTGCAAGAGGTTTTTCAGACCATCACCGCAGGCCATGATCTGCAGGGCCGACGACCGGTGATCCAGTGTCTAAATACTGCCGAGCAAGCGCCGACGAAACCAAGTGCATACAGCATGATGTGCGAGCCACGAGAAGGACACGAGCTGGTCCGAGCAAGGGGTTGGCGGTCTCAAGGCTTACTGGCGCTATGCCCGGACTTCTGGACGCATCCAGCGTTCCCCAACGGCACTGACGATTGCCCGCTTATCGCCGGTAGAAGAGGGTTTCAGAGGTTTGCGAAGAATGAGGATGGTTCGGCCTTAACGGATACGCAGTTTGGCATCTTGATACGTGAGTTGGTTCAGATGTATAATCCTTTGGATGAAGGACCGGAGGAAGGCAGCGTCAATGGCGCGAATGAGGGTTTGGAGTTGAGCAGGGAGCAAAGCATACAGAATGCGGGTAATTGGGCTCTCTATGCTGCATGTAAGCTCCATGCTCCTTGTGTCTTTCCTTAGGGACTCATTGCTGACAAATGTACAGCTGTGAGAGCTGGGTGTACGAGGTTCCCACCTATCACGAGGCTAGGAACATAGAGTAAGAGAAACAATACCCAGATCAGGAGGGTCTTGTCGAGTGTACTCTACTCTGGCTGCACTGGACGATTGTAGATGTCGATACACGGATCAGGGACGCAGTACAGAGTACGGGGTAAAATGCCAAGACTTACATACACGTCCTGAGCCTCGGTCCCCGGATTCACCAAACCCCACATTGAAACCTCGAAGTAGACGTCCAGTCTTGGTGCACGATGTAGATGACAACTTCTACACTTCTAGCCTGTGAAGAGCGCGTTGTTCGACTACAGCCCTCTATCTCGTCAACATCCAATATGTCTTCCTCCCACCCTGCCCAGCCGCCCCCGACCTCCACCCTCTCCACCCCCCTCACAACTCTCCTTGGTATCCGCCATCCCATCCTGCTCGCAGGCATGGCTCACACCTCAACCGCTCCTCTCGCCTCCGCGGTCACATCTGCTGGCGGCCTAGGAACAATTGGCGGCCTCGGCTACAGCCCCCAACAGCTCCGCGCAATGATCAAAGAACTCAAGTCCTCCCTCCCCTCTCCCACAATGCCCTTCGGTGTCGATCTCGCTTTGCCAAGTCTGGCGCCCACTGCGCGAAAGACAAATCATGATTATACCAAGGGGAAGTTGGAAGAGTTGGTGGATGTTATTATTGAGGAGCAAACGAGACTGTTTGTTTGTGCGGTAGGGGTGCCACCCAGGAGTGTGGTGGAGAGGCTGCATAAGGCTGGGGTGGTGGTGATGAACATGGTGGGCGCTGTGAAACATGCGGTCAAAGCCTTTGACACCGGGTGTGACATCGTGTGTGCGCAGGGTGGAGAGGGTGGTGGCCACACCGGGGATGTGAGCGGTAACATTTTGGTGCCGGCTTGTGTGGATGTGGCGGAGAGGTATAGACCAGCGATGCTCAAAGGAGGACATGGTTTGGTCGTCGCAGCTGGTGGTATATCCGACGGGCGCGGTTTGGCGGCTGCCTTGTGCCAAGGCGCTGCTGGTGTGTGGGTAGGAACCAGATTCGTCGCGAGCGAAGAAGCCGGATGCAGTGTGTTGCATAAAAAGGCAGTCATCGAGAGCCAATGGGGGGAGACAGTCCGAACATTGGCCGTTTCGGGGAGACCCTTGAGGGTGAGGAGGAATGACTGGGTGGAGAAGTGGGAGAAGCAGCCGGGGAAGGTCATGGAGTTGACAGGGAATGGAGTCATCCCAATGGAAAAAGACATGGAGGACGGCGAGGATGTGGACTTCCCATTCCTGATGGGCCAGGTTGCCGCTGTCGTTCAGGCGATCAAGCCGGCCAGATTGATCGTGGAGGAGATAGTGCGCGAAGCTGTCGAAGTCTTGGAAAGTAGACAACGATGGATCAGGAAAGAACGGGACAGTAGGCTATGACGCTCCGAATGCATGTGCGAGAATGTGTATGGTGTTCAGGAATACCCTGGCTATGACCGGCTAAGGTCACCTGGCGCTATCCAGCTAAGTACAAACTTACAAAGCGACACGAAGCTCGCCTTCCAACGAAGAACTGGTCCGGCAGTGCTAGACAGCATAGGAGGTGTTGATGCCATTGACCTCACCTTTAGGCCTACCGTTCAGCTGCGGTTGTGAATTTGGCGGCGGCGGCGGTACTGGTCCGAAGGTTGGAGGCAGACTCCCTACTTGAGCTTGCAAAGCTTCTTCTTCCGTATCGTCGTCGTAATCAGCCTCCTCGCTGTCGCCCTCTTCGTACTCCTCTTCGTCGTCATAGTCGCTCTCTGTGCCCTCTTCATCACCTTCGAGCGTGGAGCCAGCGGCCGGAGCACGACCTTGTTCTTGCATACGACGAATCACGCTTTCAAGAGTGTTGTTCTTCTTCCGAAGGGTTTCAAGCTCTTTGTTGACCCGAGTCCGATCTTCCGCCATCTCGAGGATATTCCGATTGGTGAGATCGTGCTTTCGAGTGAGATTGAGGTTCTCCTTTTCCAGGCGCTTGGTTTTTCGGGACATTTCTTCCATTTCTTTCCGAAAGGTGAGGAAGAGGTCGTTGGAGTGATTGAGGGTATCTTCGACCTGCGATCGCAGACGCTTAGAACGATTCAATTGAGACCTCGCAAGAGTATCGTAAGAAGCTTGCCATTGACTTACCTGCTTGAACTTCTCCACGTAGATGTTGAGCTGGCTACGAAGCTCGGTTTCAGTCTGAGAGAATGTAGATACTTGGGCACTTAATGTTCGAGATTTAGTCTGCTCCTTTTCGGCTTGTTTTCGTTCCCTTTCAAAGCGGACCAGATTATACTGAACCTCACACTCTTTGGTTCGCATCAGAGATTGGAAGTGGAGCTCTCGGAGCTCGTATTGCTCGATGAACGACTTAAACTTTTGGCGGAAACTAATCGGAGCAAATCAGCTCACCATCGTTGTAAGCATGTAGAAAACTCCAGGACCCGAAAACCAACGTACACTTCGTCGACTTCCATACTGAGTCTCAAGCTCTCTGGGTTCTCTCGTTGATCAACGACCTCATCTACAACCCACAGGACCCCTTCAACCTTTTCACCTTGTAGTTCTCGACTTCTCTTCTCACTTTCTTCGATTTTTTTATTCTCTTCCTATGTTGGGAGGTGCAGAGTCAGCACAGGTCCGACCCGCGGGGGTATCCTAGATTCAATGGAAGGTGCAAATGGGATGAAAGACCACATTTCTGACCTTGATCTTCTTGTTTTCCCGAGTAAGTTCTCGACACAATTTCTCCAATTTCTCTTTCATGCTTACAGTCTTGGTAAGCTCTGAACGCTGTGCCTCCTTTTCTTTCTGGAAGAGGTCTCCACGCTTTTTGTTTCTGGCATTCTCTTGGTCTAAGCGTTTCATTTTCGCAAGAAGTTCCGTGTACTTAGTTTGGACAGCCTCGAGTTTGGAGAGCGGAGTTTCCATGCCAGTCAGTAGATTGTTCAGGTCCCGATTAGCCTTTTTGACTTCACGATCTGTTTGCATCAAACAGTGGCCAAATACGTTAGCTTTCGTCAACGTGTACTAAATATAGAGAACGTTTACGGTATGTGTAGACTGATGGAACATTTGGGTAACGTGGACAATCGGACACTTGCAGTGGGCGAACGGCAGCCTGCATACTATGTAGATCCCTCAGTGGAGAGAAAACAGAGCACCAGAGCAAAACCTTGTGGTGACCTTGAGTACTAATCCAACTGAATGATGCACTTTCCGTAGCTAGGCCGAACTAGTAGAAAACAACATACCTATCTCGGCCTCTTGCTCTTTATCTCCTTTGGTATTCTGTTCCAGCTCGTTGATTCTTGCTGCGAGCAGCTTTTCGGTCTTCTTCTGATCATCTTGAGGCTTCTGGTTCGTCGAGGGTTTCCCTTTCCTCGTGGTAGCAGCAGGTGGCGGAACAGCTGATGCTGGAGAGTCAGGTAGGGCGCCGTGGCCATTGATATAGTCGAGATTGGCATTTCCATTGCCGTTGACAGCTGGGGAAGACCGGGCACTCGTGGAGGCGGTAGGGGGTGGCGCCGGCACTCCTGCCATTGACTGAAAGTGATCCTGCAGTAACGATGCGGGCCTATGTAGACGTCTTAAGTCCACCTCTTACATGTAATAACCGGCAGCAAGCCCTCTTGAACGTATGTCCCGCACTCCACCAGTAAATAGCTTGAGCCTAACCCTTCTGATGACCAGCTTTTCCCAGATTGAATTGCAGATTTTGCCGAATCAACATTGAAAATCTCTACCACCACAGATGTCGCAATATCGAGAGTAATAAGAGACCCAGTCAGGTGGGCAACGAGTCTATTTTGGTCGTGTGAGGAGGCAAGTGTCAGAAGCGGGTTCGGATTGAGGGTGTCAGAAAGCGGCCTCGGTAAGGATAAGGTAATGTCGCGGAGGGAACCCTAGTGTTGGATCAAATGAATGTGATGGGCTGCTCTGAGATGCAGTATATTTGTTCTGTCAAGTGACGTCTGTTAATATTCTTAGTAAATAGCGTGCAGTAAACCATGGCTGTCTCGATTGCATCTCGTGGTTCACAAACGGCGGCTGACTAATAGGAGAGCTAAGGTCGCCTTCTCGGATTCACATCATTTAACCAGCATCTGACATTCCCTTCGTCATGCATTTGAGAGAAACGATCAAGACTTAATACCATGCTGCGTCGATCATGTACCAGCCAGCGAGTACTCAAATGTGGCCGAAGAAGCAAGACATTGTGTTCTTGGAGACCCGGGATAAGGCGAGGTCTGGCCACCGCGTTGACCGATTCAAGAAATGACTTACAAGTTGGCCAGCAACTCAATGGCTTCACGTTGCGACGCCAGCAACATGTGCCTGAATTGCAATTAACAGCCTACGATCTACAACATGACAAGACCGGCGCCGAGTACCTCCACATCCACAGAGATGACAAGAATAATGTCTTTTCCATCGGCTTCAAGACCAATCCGCCAGATGACACAGGCGTGCCCCACATTCTGGAGCACACCACCCTCTGTGGAAGCCAGAAGTAGGATCTCGATGCTCGAGAATAGGCCGTGGCAACTAAATCCGTCTTAGGTATCCTGTGCGAGATCCATTCTTTAAGATGCTTCCAAGATCTTTATCCAACTTCATGAACGCTTTCACCTCTTCCGATCATACCAGCTATCCCTTCGCCACGACGAATGCCAGGGATTTCAATAACCTCCTGTCTGTATACCTGGACGCAACGTTGAACCCCTTACTCAACGAAAAGGACTTTGCTCAGGAGGGTTGGAGAATTGGACCTGCGAATCCAGGGCAACAGCACGAAAACAGCGAAGTAGACCCCGACAAATTAGTCTTCAAAGGTGTGGTGTACAACGAGATGAAGGGTCAAATGTCCGATGCCAGCTACTTGTACTACATCGGTTTTCAGAAGCATATGATTCCGGCTATCAACAACTCAGGCGGCGACCCCAAGAAGATGACAGATCTGACTTATGGCGATCTCAAAGCGTTCCACGCTAGGAATTACCATCCCAGTAATGCGAAACTGTTCACATATGGTGATACGCCGCTCGCCGACCATATTGCAGAAATCAGTCGACATTTGGAGCCATTTGGCAAGGCCACCGCAGATACGACGATAAAAACGCCGATCGATCTCTCCACAGGTCCCAAACATTATGTCATGAAGGGCCCCGCGGACCCGCTAGTCGACAAGGATATGCAGTGGAAGACCTCAACATCCTGGCTGATGGGCGATACCTCAGACATGGTTGAGACTTTTGCACTGCGTGTCGTTTCCTCACTCTTACTTGATGGGTACGGCTCACCAATGTATCAAAGTTTGATCGAGGCTGGCTTGGGTCCGGATTGGAGTTCAAATACGGGGTATGATACTTCGGGCAAGATTGGGGTCTTCTCGGTGGGTCTCAATGGCGTCAAGAAAGCCAATGTTCCCAAGGTCAAAACAGCTATCACTACTGGTCTTCACCAAGTTTGGAAGCGAGGTTTCGAACAAAGCAAGGTAGATGGCTTACTTCATCAAGCCGAGCTGAGTTTAAAGCACAAGACCGCCAACTTTGGCATGGGAATCATGCAACGGATTCAGCCAGGATGGTTCAACGGTTCAGATCCGCTCCACATGCTGGCTTGGAACGAAACTGTGAACGCTTTCAAGAGGAACAATGCCAAAGGTGGTTATCTGGAAGGTCTTCTCGAGAAATTTTTGTTGAACGACCGACACCTGACGTTCACGATGAAGCCCGAAGAAACACACGGCGCTTTAGTAGAAAGGGAGGAAGAAGAGCGGTTGGCCAGCAAGATCGCCGAGGTTTCACGATCGGCTGGTGGTCATCAAGCTGCTCGAGGCCAACTTGTCACTAAAGAGTTGGAACTTCTGGAGGCTCAGAGCCTCGCTCCAACAGAGGACCTTGGCTGTTTACCCTCGGTCCATGTACAAGACATTCCGCGGCAGATGGTGAGGAGAACGGTCAGGGATTCCAAGGTCGGAGTGGTCAACGTGCAATGGCGAGAAGCTAATACCAATGGTTTGACGTATTTTCGGGCAATCAATACCTTGGAAGGGCTTCCAGCAGAGCTTCGTACACTGATGCCCCTGTTCACTGATTCGCTCATGAGGCTTGGAACCAAGGATAAAACCATGGAGCAGCTTGAGGACCTCATCAAGCTCAGGACTGGCGGTATTTCCGTTTCCTACCACTCGACTACGTCACCTCACGATACCGCAAAGGCGATGGAAGGCGTATCGCTCTCAGGTTACGCTTTGGACAAAAATGTGCCCTTCATATATGAGCTGTTGCAGACAATAATCCGTGAGACGAACTTCGACGGACCTGAAGCTGAGAGCCGAGTCCGAGAGTTGCTTCAAAGTGCAGCGAACGGGGCCCTGGACGCAATAGCAAGCGGAGGCCATTCGTACGCTCGACGTTATGCAGACGCTGGTCTCACGCCACAAGGACTGCTCAACGAGCAGGTTGGAGGCCTGACCCAAGTTCAGCAAACGGGTCTACTGGCGTCCCGCGACCCAAGTCAGGGACTCGGCGACGTCATGTCTAGGTTGAAGGCAATACAAAGCTTTGCCATCTCCAACTCATCAGCTCTGCGCGCGGCTATCACATGTGGATCTGAGTCCATATCTGCCAACGAGTCTGCACTGCAGACTTTTCTTTCAAATCTCAGCCCCTCACCAGCAATTCCCCCAATGGATAGTCCGACCATGCCAAGTACCACATACAACTCCAAGACCTTCTTTCCACTACCATATCAGGTCTCTTACTCGGCTGTGTCACTGCCTACAGTTCCTTATAGTCATCCATCCTCTGCGCCTTTGGCCATACTTTCCCAACTGCTGACCCATAAGCACTTGCATCACGAGATCCGTGAGAAAGGTGGAGCTTATGGTGGCGGCGCATACTCTCGTGGGCTCAGTGGCCTCTTTGGCTTTTACAGTTTCCGAGACCCCAACCCGCAGAATTCGCTCAAGGTCATTGCGGATGCCGGGCGTTGGGCAAGAGACAAGGCTTGGAACGAACAGGATCTTGAGGAGGCAAAGCTCAGCGTCTTTCAAGGCGTAGACGCTCCTGAAAGTGTGAGCGATGAGGGGATGACAAGGTTCCTGAGCGGGGTCAACGAAGACATGGAACAGCGCAAAAGAGAGCAACTTCTCGACGTCAAGAAGGAGGACGTCGTAGATGCAGCGCAGAAGTACCTTGTTGATGGTATGGCCAAAGCCAGAATTGCAGTGTTGGGTTCAGAGAAGGGGTTGACCCAATCGTCTGGCGACTGGGATGTCAGACGCCTGCAAATGGCTCGAGTTGATGAAGGTGAGCCAGTGGATGTGGTGAGCTAAGTGTCGGAATCTCCGGTCTTTCTTGTGTTTAATGTGCAAAGGCATTGTCCTGATACCCCCTACTCTTGGCTTTCTGCATAGCGTCGCTAAATTTATAAAGTGCTGTACATTGGATGAAGTGGTGAGCATCGTCTCGCTGAGTTGTAAATGGTAGAAAATTGCGACCTTTTTGGTCAAGAACGACGATCGAGTCCTGATGCGTTGCTAAATGTTGGGAAAGAAAAAGCGCTGCCGGACAGATCATACGTCTTCAACACAGAGCTCTTCCACTGTTGGAGATCACAAGCTAGGCGCAAGATCAAACCCTCTGTCCCCATCTGGTCATGCATCAGGGAACCGGTTTCGCTTACGAAACAAGGGGCCTAGATTCCGATCGAGCTGGGGATAGATCCATCTTCAGACCTGCCTGTGGGAAGAGCTATCCCAGGCGGACTAACGATGTGAGTACATACCAACAAAAGTCTCAGGCTAAAGAGGTAGACTAAATCGCGCTGTTCTCTTCGCAATCTTTTTTAGTGTGTTTGGTCATTGATATTGAGACTGTCTCACTTAGGACTATCATTTTTCCTCATGTAGCATTTAATCTGTGATGTGACGTATCTCTTCAAGTGGCGTTTGTCGTGAAGCAATGCGATGTCTCAGGTATCGGGAGTAGCAAACACCAAATTTCCCCCTGAGCCATGTACGAAACCTGCTCTTGACACCATCACAGAGAATGGTCTAGCTCTTAAGAAGAGATTATGAGGTGTCCCGGATATCTCCGAATAACTTGATCCAGCTCGCGACTGCAAGGCAATCATATAAAGGAGCCAATATGTATATAAGAAGATTTACAGCCAGAGTTGACATTTGTCTTTTACATTCTCAACTTCCTACCTTCGTAACCTTCAGTATCGATCATACAGCCTAGGTGAACTTGTAAAGCCTTGCAACAGTCGCCTTCCCCTACGGACACGACACCCTTCGCAGCATCACCTTGTGCCTCCTAGCAATGTCATTCAACCTTGGGTACCATGACCCCAGCTGCTCTAGCGCCCTGTGGCAACTGATAGCCTACGTCCTTCTAGCCATCGTGTGCTTTCTTATCTGGAAGGAAGAGCAGAAACCACCAGCACACTCCGCACTTCCATTTCCTGCAGAGCTCAATGAAGATGACGCGGAAAGAATGGTAAGTTTCACATTCAACCCTGGTGCAGGCGTAGCTCATCAAGCGACATAGATCGTGACTGGGGGAGCCTGGTCCAATACTTCGCACGTCAGACAGCCGATTAACTTTCTGGATCCGCGTAATCGGTCTCTTGAATCTCGGTCCAACCCTCTGGGCGAACTGAGCTGATACTCAATTGGATTTTTCTCCACTGGAAACATCTGCAGTGCCTCTTCCAGGAACATCAGAATCTTCGTCTTCGATATGGATTCAATGGAGGGACAAAGAGCAGGATGGTGTTGCTTTCTTGAGCATTGATGGCCGGCGTTCAGATTTCTTGTCTACTTTGAAGACGAGTTTGTCTGTTGTTCTTTCACGACTTGCCATATTTATCTTCTTCCAATGTACGGAATTATTCTTCTACTCAATAGCATCTCCCGATTCTCTAAGATTCTCCACATTAGCAAGCCGAACAGCTCAACCACCTCACAGGTTCTCCAATCTCTCCCGTCCCCTATTTTCCTCACCCATCGCTTTTGAGTCTTGGACAATGATATTGGTGATTTTTTTGGTTCGAAATGTGCATTTCTTCCTCCACCATCTAAAGACCTTCTGGGTCTGTTGCAAGTATTACATCCCGCATATCTTCCTCGCTCGCGTCATGAAGAGGTACCTGCCACCAGGTGATTCGGCGGTAGGAGGACGACTGCCATATGAACGGGATATAGCATAGCGAAAATCTCAGAGGCAAGGGCAACGGGAAGCACAATCACAGGGTCATACTCTCTAGACGTCGCCACAGTTGACGATAGGATTGTTTTCAGGCAATAGGGTCAAATGTGGTTTACTGGAAAAGGCGCAGGCAAAGTGGGAAGTACGTGCTTGTACGCAATGAAACAGACATCAGTATTGGTCAAATTTAGAACAAGCAAAGTTTTGGTGATAAATTTTCTTCGATAATGTGGTGATCCGTTCCAATGCAGCAGGTTGTACGGCTATCCCGTTTGATGGGTCAATTTGACTTCTCGAGTGGAAGAGATCCCCATATGAATCGTAGATTTGATCTCTGAGTCGACTTGGTGGATAGGAGGATTGCTGTTAGCTTCCATCTCGTATCCAGCTGAGAAACGTCACGGTGAGCAGAGAAATCCGGACACTAAGCCTGTTATCTCATGCATTGATAAGGCAACCGATTTGGCTGGCTGTCGTGATAGCGAATACCTTCTCCGCCAAGTCGAAGGAACGAACTGCAAATGTGCTTAAGAATAGGGGCTGATGTGACCACTTCACGCTAGCCAAAGACAGTACCTCTTTAGCAGGACGCGCTGCCGACGCGAAATTCACCAGTGGAACAACTGAGATCCAATACGTGCTTGGTCAACGGCAATGGAAGTTGATGCAGACGATGAGCTGCTTCAGGACGCTGGGTAAGTCTCCCTGGTATACTCAACCAGTGTCCAGAGCTCACCGTATCACAGAGATGCCGAATACCCAACCCTCGATCGTCAACCCTCCTACTACAACCCGCTCGATACCTTCAAATTGGCCAAGGGAGATCAAAAGCATTACCAGCAGCAGTATGGGGACCTATACTTCTTGCGGCTCGCAAAGCTCAAGCCGGCCGTCGAGGCGCTTGCGGACGAGGAGTGGAAGAATTTTGAGGTATTGACGATTCGACATACCCATTGTCGTAGCCGAAGAGCTCTGACCGTATCAGATAGCTGGCGAGAAAGTGCGGCGGGTCGACAGAGTGCTTGATGTACGACAAGGAGAGCTATGCTGGGTTGCAGGCACTGTCTACATGGATATGCCATTGAAGCCCAATATTCTGGATGACATTTCAAAAGATGTATAGATTCATCTGACAGGCTTGGTGAGATATGTCACCCTTAGTTCAACGAGCTGATTATCGGAATAGCACTGGATAGCCGCTCCTCCCCCCCGAGAGAAATACATCTCACCAACTGGACAAGATCAGACGATGCTTGAGGACGAGTCGGGGCGCTTGCGGTTGATTGGTCCACCTTTGCAACTGTCAATGCTAGTCACAGGATGCATCATCGCCGTCATGGGCACCGAAAACGCCAATGGCGATTTTGAGATCGTTGATATGAAAGTACCCGATCTACCACGGCAACCGCAACGTTGGGAGCGGGATGAAGCGTCCGCGGTCATCTCTGATGGTACCGGTAGCAAAAGAAAGTCAAACGGTGAGCAGAAGCGGACTGAAGGAGGCAAAGTTGCCATCGTAAGCGGCCTGGGCATCAGCAGCGACCAAGGAGACACTTTGACGCTGGATCTACTCATGGAATACCTGCTCGGCGAAGCATGCGGTCCATCAGAACAAGCAGAAGTCAGTAAGATATCACGACTTATCATCGCCGGCAACTCCATCAGCGAAGGCACGCCTCTGGCGCTCCGGGAAGAGGAAAAGAAGGCGAGCAGGAAATACGGTTATGATTCTTCTGCCTATAATCCTGCTCCCACGACACACTTCGATAATTTCCTAGCGACGCTTTTGCCTTCGATTCCTGTTACACTCATACCTGGGGAGACCGATCCTGCCAACGTTTCCGTGCCGCAACAACCAATACACCCCGCGATGTTCCCTCGATCGAGAAATTATGCGGCCATGCCTGATGCGATAGAGCCGGGGTGGTTTGACAGCGTGACGAATCCATGGGAAGGGGACGTAGATGGATGGCGGTTGATGGGCAATGGAGGACAGCCCATTGACGACGTCTTCAAGTATGTTGATGGGGATGAAAGACTGGAGATGATGGAAAGCCTGCTGAGATGGCGATGCGGTGCGCCTACAGCACCGGACACTCTCTGTAGGTGGAGTTCGATACTGTACGCTGTTGTGGTTCCTTTGCTAAGATTTGACCAGGGTGCTACCCCTTCCAAGATAGAGACCCATTCGTCATCGAAGAATGCCCACATGTTTACTTCGTCGGCAACCAGCCTAGGTATGAGACGGTGGTCATTGAGGGACCTGTGGGACAATTAGTGCGCTTGATCTGTGTACCGAAGTTTAAGGAGACGGGAGAAATCGTTTTGCTTGACACTGATACCCTGGAGACGGAGATTGTTAAATTTGATGTGTTTGAAAGTAATTCATAATGTTGGGTTGAGGGGCAAATATTACCTTCTGAGTGAGGCACAGGTATTACGAATAGGGTGCAGCGAACATGTGTCAAGCAGAAATCCATGATGTCTCCAATATGTTTAGGCAGTCTTCGACTTCAGATGGGACCACGGAATGTTGCTTTGGAAGAGATATTTAAATTCACGTAAACTCTTTCGAGATGGAGACATTGGCGACTAAAGACCCGCATGGCTCAATATTGGATCATGAATTCCTTGAAACCTTGAAGCTTTGGACCGTACTGAAGCTCTTGCATTGGTATCACCCTCCCTTGCAGGCAATATCGCACCACCAAATCGCTTCCGCATCTCTTTTTCACTCCGTAACCCACATTCCCCTCAAGCCGCAGTCCTCTTCCCCTTCTTATTTCTCTTCGGGATGTCCGTGATGGTAAGCCCTAGGAGCGCCACAGTCAGCATTGCACTCTCTTCACTCTAAAGCCATAATAGATCCTCAGATGCCACTCGTCCTTTTCATGAACTCTGCATTTCACGGCCCCCATAGCTCTAACAGTGACCTCCTTCTCTTTCGGCCAGTGGACTCAACGGAGTTGTGTATGGATAGACCACAGAATAGTAGACATACCAGGCGGTAAACTCTGCTTCAACTTATCCGCCTTATCGGCATCCTTCAACACGAGCGTGTACAAGAAGCGGTGACATCGGACTTTGAATTTGATCTGTTGGGATTTGCGGTTGCGTTTGATGCGTGCGGCTTTTTTGGATCATCGTTATCAGCCCATGTCCTTCCTTCCACGATTCCTAGCTTGAAAGCTGTTGCAACGACGAAGAAAACGGAAGGGAGGAGGGAGAAGAGGAAGGGAATACATACAGGAAGCATCCTTGCGCCGGCAGATCTCGATGAATTGCTTGATGTCGCTGACTTCGCGAGGCATGCTGGGCGGCCGACAATGTCTTTGTCGAAGGGAGGGAAGGGGCGAGTCGTTGTTGGCCACGGATTCGAGCTCGAGAGAATCTTTGTGCGCGATAGGCGAGGCGGGAACGTTTTTAGTGTCCGCTGCGGCAGAGCCGCGCGGAGATCATCATTCCGCAGTTTACGTGGGGTGCAGTGGCTGGTGCCTGCATATCAAACATTTTGATACGTGCATGTCACCAATCTCGCACCCTATGAACAATCAGTCTTGAATCCTACCTTATAATATAACGGGCGAGAGAGCGTCACTCAAATCTGCGCATTATGCCTACACCATTAGATCGAGCCATGCAGTCCAGAGTAAGAGCCCTGGTTAATCCTTTCCCCACCCGGTAGCTGACAACACCAACTACAGAATGCTTTCCTCGGTACGACACCTGTCATTGACTAACCAGGAGACATCAAGCTTACTAAAATCTCTGGAGTGACAGGTTTCGCAGGCATAGTCACCGCCGTAGCGTAAATCTCCCATCCAAACCACATCCCGAATCAGAAAATCGCTAATGTAGCCTCCAGAGCATGGAGCATATGGGGCGGCGACATGTTCCCGGGGGAGAAGGATCCTACAGGAGGCATGTACAGGGTTCATCGCTAGCTCGATCGACAGCAGAACAGCTTACTTTGTTTTAATCACAGATCCTGCACATTGGTCGGAGTCAGAGATGAGGATATGGCTTGAAAGGGTATGTTATGATATGAATGAAGTGTTCTTCGGTACGAGTTGAACAAGTCTATCTAACGCCTGCTATGTGATCTCAGAGAGGGCTTTTACCAAGTGGCAAGGCGTCGAGGGAGGAGCTTCTGCAACGAGTGTATACGAACCTGAGGCCTCCTAAAAAGTGAGGAAAGTGATCGGTAGTACGACGAACTGGCGTTCGAGGGAGGGAATGGATTATAGTACATAGTCTTGGATAGTCAAGCCTGGCTGAAGCAATCATTCATTTTGATGTGCTAAGATACAAAATCCCCCTCTGCTGTTCGAGTGAAGTAGAAAGCCGATACATGCTCATGTTAGACAATATGAGAATCGACACCCCGATCTAAAAGATATATATCTGTGATGAATGCACACTAGCATCCGCAAGCCATATTCGCAGGATTGTAGTATGATGTATCGATGTATCGAAAGACGAAATTAGAAAGCTCGTGTTCTTGACAGTGTGCAGATGGATGGGTGCACTCAGCATCAGGTTAGAAGGCCGAGCCTCTACTCTGACACTTGACGTGCACGAATGGTATTGGCATAGCCTTGTCGCAGGTTTTGCTGCTCTGCCTATGAACGCTTGAATTAGTGGACAGGATATCGATGCCACGATGATGAGGTAACCGACCTCTTGAGCAGCGGCTTTGGCCTTCTCGTCGGCAAGCTGGCGCACAAGGTCTTTCTTTGCAAGCTCTAGCTCGGCCCATTGTTGCTGAGTTTCGCGTGCGATTTCATCAGTCATCTTCTCTTTTTCCAATCGAACGCGCTTGGCCCTCTCGGCCTGCATCTTCAACTCGAGGACCTCGCTGCGAAGGTCTTCCAAATGATGACGGCTGACCTCGAGATCGGTACTGGGGCTCATGCTACCGTCAGCACGATCATCAGAAGCAGCTCGCTTGCGTGACGCATCAGCGATGGGACCCAAAAGGCGGCCGCCGTAGCCGCAACGATTCGCACTACCGATTCCCTCAGCTCGAAGTTGTGCTGCCGAGAACGCGTTAGCCAGATCCAGAGAACTAATTCGAGTGCACATCCACGTACCAGGCTCACGGTAAAGGAATTTGAACGTACACCATGGAGCTTCGCCCTCGCGAGTTCGCTTTAATCGAATACGAGTTCCTCCACGGTCAGCCTCCTGCATCCGAGTACCATCCTTGAATCTGCAAGCTCATGTCAGAGGCCGATTCGACAGGATGATATGCATTGTGCCCTACATCATCTGGAGTGTGGGCTCAAGAGATCCGGTAGTAGGTGCCAGAACTTGGTTGTTCCAGTCCTTGGGAACCTCGTCTGGGAGCATGCAGCCATGAAAGTGTGCATTACGCTCAGGATCCTGCTTGGAGATCATGATATCGATTGATCCGACGTTGGTACGCTGGGAGCCTGACGTGAGCATTCCTATTTGGTCGTAAGCGGCTTGCTCCTATTGCTTCGGAGACGATAGCAGACTTACGTTTTCGAGGAGGAATAGCAGCAGTGATCATGTCGCTCCGGTACATGGACCTCGTGTCCTTGTAGATGCCTTGAGTGAAGCCTACGATGGGTGCGCGATGCTTGTTGACGCTGTTTCGAGTTGATTGCCAGAAATTACGGATGACTCCGTCGATGAAGAGATCAACCTCGAAGTGCTCGGAAACCATGTCGAGTTCGACCTCAGCTGTAATGACTTGCTCCGACATGAGGGGGATGTAGCATTGCATATTTCCATGCTCATCGCCTGTAATTTTGTATTGGGGGCACTCATGCCCATCTGCCATGATCTTGACAGTGGCATGACACTTGGCAATGTGATCCGAGAAACGCATTGTGGCCGTCGATTTGGTTGGATGAGGGTGACGAGCTCAATGCCGACGCACTCAGAGTGCTTGGGGTGAGTAAATCAAATGGATCGGTTGAAGTAGGATGGTGAATGAAAGAAATTCGGGAGGTGGAAGAAGAATCTATCGTGGCAGCGCTTATCTGTTTACCGCTTTGTTGATGAATTCACCTTCTAGGCAGGAGCAATCCCGGGCGACAATCTTCTTGTGCAGTCCCAGTCACACCATGGGATTATCAAAGATGATTTTGGGTCCAAGGTGATATCGAGAGGTCGAGCGAGGTGTAGGACTTAATCCAGGAAAATTAGAATTACGGGAAGAAGCCTTTGACTTGGTTACATTCACCAAGCAATGAATGGTCATTGTCAACAGTAATTTGTAGCGCATGTGATACGTCGGCGGCCGAGCTTCCGTTATCATGCAAATCAATCACTGTTGGCCTACCTCAATCCCTACACCTTTCAACAGAAGCCTCTGTAGCGATTTCAAGATGACAATTGGTTTGCACGCGGAGTCAAAACACCATCTGTCAATGACTGTGAATGAGTTTCGATTTTCCTGCACCTGGTGTAGGGCAATGATATTTCAGACGACGATGCGGAATGTCTGCGTCTGAATCAGCCATTCTTTGACGTTCTTCATACGTTGCTGGCCCGCGGCCGCGGCAGGATTGGGGACGAGTAGGAAGCTCTCGCTGAAGGCTCTTGGCTGTGCTTCCTTGGGGTTTCCGTATTTGACGTAACCACTGACGGCTACCAGGATGGTCATGTTCTTCCCAGTCTTTGCTGGCCGTGCTTGGGTCCCTTCCGAGATATAATTTGGATTGACAACATGGCAGTCGTAACACTGGACTTCGTAGTGTGGCTGGGGTATCTGTTGCTCGAACATGGTCTGCATCGCTGCTGCAGTGGGGATCTGGGTGCCGTTGAAGCTTATGGAGGGTAGGTTTCCGCCAGGCATGGCAGCTGGAGGCATGTAGAATGATGCAATGGTATTTCGGCGTCCATTCAGCGCCGCGTAGTAGGAATCCACAAAATATTGGGAGGCTTTTGTTGCGACAGTTGAGTCAGCGATCCTCTTGGCCTGCCTCCAAAAACCGGAGAGTGTGTAGTTACCGTTGGTGGAAACCTTGATTAACGTGACATGTTCCTGATCCTCCATCTTGGCTCCCACCAAGATCGAAAGGGCTTTTCAAGGGAGCAAACCCGGAAACTGGAAGCTCGAAGATCAGATGGAATGAGGATCTCGAAATCGGGACAAAGCCGTCGATTAAGCGCTACAGCCAATCGGAACGATTACAACTACTTAGCTAGCTTAAGCTTGGATCACACCTTAAACTCTCATTCCGGTATGTTCTCGCGTTCAATGCGGTATGCCAATCTGTGAGGGGCTTCCTCAGCATGAGAAGCCAGCTCCTCAATACTACATCATACGTCTTCAAATGTATCAACAGCCCATGGCAATGTCGCAGTACCCGCATTGCTGCCCATCTACATCGTAACCTCTCCAATGGCTCTCCAACTGAGAAGCCCTACTATGTCACAACTCCAATTTTTTATGTCAATGCAGGTAAGATAGCCAACTATAACCATACAATGTAGCCTTACTGATACTTTGCTATAGATCCCCATATTGGACATCTGTATACCATTGTTCTTACCGACGTGTTGAAACGGTTTCATGCACTGAAAGGTAGGAAAGCTATCCTTTGTACTGGCACCGATGAACATGGCATGAAGGTGAGCACTCGATCACTTATCTATACAGCATGAAAATACTCACAGGTTGTACCAGATTCAGAGAGCTGCGGAGAAGGCCAAGCAAGATGTTCGCGCATTCTGTAATGAAAATTTCAGCGCCTTCAATGTACGTCAATTTCCGATCATAGTTGCGCATGAGCACTGATAGGAAACCAGAGGCTCGCAAGATTAGCGAATGTGCAGTACGACCACTTCATACGTACCTCGGAGCCAGACCACAGATTCGCTGTACAGCATTTCTGGGTCAGGCTGCCTATCTCCAATCTCGTGCAAAGAATGGACCGCTGAGACCGATGTAGCTTATGCTGAAAGAACGGGGATATATCTATGAGTCGAAGCACGAAGGATGGTATTCCGTCAGCGACGAGACCTTCTATCCTCCTTCGGCAGTACATCTCATACTGGACCCTGCCACCGGACGGAAACTCATGGTATAGATGAGCACTGCAACGCAAGGGATTGATTGCTTGCTGATTTCCTGTCAGGCATCCCAAGAAACAGACAAAGAGGTAGAATGGACGTCCGAGACCAACTACCACTTTCGTATGTCTACCCTCCGCGATCGTTTACTCAAATTCTATGCCGACAACCCGCAATTCGTGGAGCCTTCGTCGCGCATGCAAAACGTCGTTTCACAAGTCACATCCGGCCTCTCTGACCTTTCCATATCTCGGCCTGTCGAACGCTTGTCATGGGGCATCCCCGTACCTGATGACACCTCCCAGACAATCTACGTATGGTTAGACGCCCTGATCAACTACCTCACCAAAGCCAACTATCCCTTTCAAGTGCCCGGCCAAGAACACGCCGCAGGCTGGCCGGCAGACGTTCATGTAATCGGCAAAGACATTGTCCGATTCCATTGCATTTACTGGCCAGCTTTCCTCCTCGCCCTGGACCTTCCTTTGCCCAAACAAATTCTGACGCATGCTCACTGGACTCTTGGGCATGAGAAAATGTCCAAGTCGACGGGCAATGTTGTCAATCCTTTCTATGCTCTGGAGCGATTCGGGTCGGATACCATGCGCTATTACCTAGTTCATAGCGGCGGAATCCAGGATGACAGTGATTATGACAATCAGTACATCATTGAACGCTACAAGCTACTGCAAGGCAACCTTGGAAACCTGGTGACCCGGGTTGTACGAGGTAAAGGCTGGAATGTCAGGCGCGCCGTTGCTTCCGGCCGGACAGATGATTCTGCTGAGGGAAAAGCCCATGTTGAAGCTCTAACACGACTCCTCACGTCCGTCGATCACTGGATGGCAAAGTTGCATCCCGGGGCCGCGATGAAACAGGTCCTTGCGGTCGTCCAGCAGGTATTTCTTCCCTTCGTCACTCCTTGTATTTGCTTCATAGTACAACCATTTTCCTCAAGGTCCACTACTAATTCATCAAGCAGACTAACCAATACATGCAAAAAGCTTCCCCCTGGGACCTCTCCGCCCGCACCGACGAGCACGGCGTACCCAAGGCAACCACCCAGCTCCGGGTGGACCAGCACGTCGAAAAAGTCGATTCCATCATCTATGTATGCGCCGAGTCCATCCGTATCTGTGGTATCCTATTGCAACCAGTGATGCCGCAGCGGATGAAGCATCTGTTAGATCTCATGGGTGTGGATGAGGGAAGAAGGATGTTCAAGGATGCGGTGGTAGGAGCGGATAAGGAGTATGGAGTGCCTATGGTAGATATTGGTAAGGGGAGAGAAGGCGTGGTGTTTCCGCCGTTGGATAGTGATCTGTAAAGGCGCCTGGCAATGATGTTTCGGAACAGGCGGTGGTGAATGGATGGTGCATACGGTATCATGTACATTGTATTCATATATGATCTTGTAGTGTCTATCGTCATACCACACCGCTTCGAGTTCTCTCATGCTCTTAAAGGATAACTGTATGTACAAGCGCCAGAAAGGGAATTCGGTTGCAATCGCTCCGCTTGCTATGCAATCGCTGCAAGTCTTCAGCTCCTAGCTCGCCTGATCGCAAGCACCCTCAAATAACCGCGGAAGAAGTATTTGAATACCAAAGGAGGTAATAACGAACACCATGGGTATCAGCCCATCCAGCCAGTCCAGGCCCTCCCGAAAATTGGAGGTTGATAACACGACCATCAACCGCCTTGACTTCACTCTCTTCTCCACCACCCAGCTTGATTGATCACACAATCAAGTCTCCTCCCCAATCGGCCTGCTCGCCGAATCCGTCTTCCAAATCCCCGTCCCCATGGCCTTACTGACCCCAATCCCCAGCCCCGTCACGGCGCCAATGAACACCAACGCAATCAAGAAATGCACGAGCACTTTCTGGCGTTTACTCAGATTCCGCCACCAGCCCCGTGCCTTTTTGGCTTCGGATCGGCAGAGGAGTGATTGTTTGTTCTGGCATCTTGATTGCTGATTTCCTTGCTGGAAGTTGTTGTTATTATGGCTGGGAGCAGCGGAACCGTTGGAAAGAACCGTGGAGATGGTGACGCCGGTGTTGTTGCCTTTTTCGAGATCGATGGGATCTTGGGCTGTGGAGGAGCGGGTGTGGACGCGGGATCTGGATTCGGAGGCGCGGGCGTGGCAGTAAAAGGGGCTGAAAGGGTCGGTAGAGGTGGGGTCGTAGGTATCGGCTTCGGTGTTTGGGGTTGGGGCGGGGAGGGAGGTTGCTGATGGGTTGTAATGTGTGATGAAAGGGGCTTGTTGGGTTGGAAGGTCTAGTTCGGAGGTGTCTCGGGAGCCAATGGGTTGGACGGAAGCTCCGATTGTTGATTTCTCTGTCAAGGGGATGGTAGAAGACATTGTTATGAGATCGAAACGGAAGGGTAGAGATTGAGAGGCGGAGTGTAGCAAGATGATGGTTTCCCACAGGGCTTGGTCTGAGTCTCTGCTCTCTAGTAATTGATATCAAGACCTTGTCGGAGCCAATTGATTGAACTGTGACCACGGACGTAGTGGAAAGAGGAGGGAATTCAATGTTGAGGATTGGACGGCTTGATGGTTGGTCCCAGCAGGGAATAGGAGTAGCAATGGAATCTCACACACGGTGCTCTATCAATGTCAAGGACTCTCCTCGACCCAGTCAGCAAGTACAGAGAGGAAATCCGTAGTGATGTTGGAGATGGATGTGGTGATAATGCAGAGGAAGCCGTGTGATGCAGAAGCTTCCTTGATCTGCTAGTACAAGTAAGTTTTAACTCTACTCTCGGTAGCTCCGGAGGCAGAGCAAGACTAATAGATATTGAAGCGGCCCCAGTGTCCACTTCCTGGCCATCATTGGCTTGCAGTAGCGTAGCCAAACGGTGGTGCTTCCCGTGCTCTTGACCCGCACCAGTATAGTTTCCGCCTTGGCATGCTCCATCGGGATTTGGTCCGCCCGTTCTGGAACATTGGTACTGTTCCAGCATTTTCATTTGTTGACTATTAATTGACACGTCAATCATCCGGAAGACCGGAACTTGTTGTTATCAGCTGTGACGGGATGCCCTCAGTCTGTTATCGTACTTACTCATGAGACTTCGTCTTACAGTTTCAAGGTTATCGGGAGACATCAGATGGCTCAGAAGCTGTGGTCTGTGGACGCCCCAAGACCCTGCATAATCGGGCGTGGTATCCGCCGTGCTTCTAGACTTCTAGTGTCGATCGCTTCCTGTTCCTAAACTTGTCTTTGTTATCCCTCACATCGATATCTGTAAGTGGAGCGAATCGAACAAGAGTTGCATGGAAAGCATCATTATTCGTCTATCTACGCCAGTTATATTCTGTTATTGCTCAAGGAGAGAAACACGTAAAGACGCCAGTAGGATGCTTCGAATGCTTAGAAGTATGTAGCGCCGAACATGCCATGCAAAGCATCTTTCATATCATCATCTTGCTCGTCATTCAAGCTTCATTTCATCGAAATCTTCTCTCCGGATTGCGCTGCGATCGCACATGCTTCGAAAGATCCCTTCTTCTTCCCACAACTTCAAAGGCGTGTCCAACTCAACAATCCGGCCCTGATCCATCACGCAAATGCGGTCGTAGTTGATGATTGTCTTCAGTCGGTGCGCGATACATAGTAGAGTCTTGCCGCGGAATCCCGTCGCGATCGTCCTCTGGATCTTTTGATCCGTTTCCATATCAACACTAGACGTAGCCTCATCGCAGACGATGATCTGCGCGTTGCGGACAAGGGCACGCGCGAGCGCCATGAGCTGTCGCTGTCCGAGCGAAAAGTTGAGACCTTCTTCCTCCACCACGGCGTCGAGGTGAATCCGCCCGTGAGACTTGTCATCGAGCTTCGCCTCAGCGTCGATCAGATCCGACTGCCGAAGAGCGGACCATAGCTCCAGGTCGGTATGCTCGTGGAACGGGTCCAGATTCGATCGAATGGTGCCGCGAAACAACGTTGGGTCTTGCGGGATGATGGCGAGCCGGGTGCGGAGGTCCTTCAACCCCACGGTAGCAATGTTGATACCGTCAATGCTGATGCTGCCTCCTGAAAGCTCCACGAGGCGAAACAACGTCGACATGATACTCGACTTGCCCGCCCCGGTTCGACCTACGACCCCGATCCTTTCGCCCCCAGCAACAGACATCGTCAGACCCTGTAGCACTAGAGGAAGGCCGTCCCGGTACCGCATCTGCACCTCATTAAACACAATTTCGCCCTTTTGCGGCCAGTCCGGAGACACCTCGGTCAAGTGGAGCGGCGGTTCCTCGTCCAACTCGGTACCATAGTAATGCAGTCGTTCTGTGGCATTCATTGCGTTCTCGACTTCAGCGAGCTGTCGGACGGTGAACTGTATCATCTGTACAATGGACAGGATGTACGAAAGAACCAAGCCTGCGATGGAGGGGCTGACATCGAAACGAGACGTAACCACCAGAATACCCGTGGTGAACACAAGGAGATTGCCAATCGTGTCGAGGCGCACACTCAGCCATCTTTGGTTGGAGAAGGTTAGATAGTAGGCCGAATTCATCTGATCAACCTCATCTCGAATTCCAGAAACGAATCGATCTACTAGTCCGTAGGCTCGGATGCTCGAAACGCCGGAGATGGCTTCGCCAAATCGGGAGAAAACTCCTGATCTTAAGACTGACTCATGCCGTTTGATCTCTCTGGCTGACGCTCGGTAATAAGCAGCCGAGAACAGGAACACCACGAACAATGGTCCAAGAGCGATTGCGAAATAATGGAAGAAAACAATGACCAGAGTGAAGACCGAGATAATCATAGCCAAGGTGAAGAAGTACATCCGTATCGAATCCGTGAGATTGTTGTCCATGGTATCGACATCCTTGGAGAATCGGTTCGTAATTCTACCGAGCGGCGTGGTATCGAAGAAACTCATAGGCGCTCTCAACACTCGCGTCATGGCATTGTGTAGCATGACCCTGCTGGAGTTGGTTCCCAGAACAGAAAGAGAAACCGAGAAAGCAAACATCAAGAGGGCTTGTGCCACGCCAAGGGCAGCGTACGTTCCGATATACACACCTGCAGTGTACCCGAACTTGTTGCTTGTCCAGTAGCTAAGCCAAAGTGATGTAACTATGTTAGCACCCTGTGAACAGATCAGGAGAAAAATGACTAGGGGCCCATTGAAAATCGTCCCAGATGCTTTGATGTATGCGTCATATACGCTCCAGGGGACTGAGCGGACTGCTCTTTCCTCTTGTTGCATGAGAGCAGCACCTCGTTTGGAGACCTTTCTCTTCTTTGCATCCTTCTTGTCTTCTTCCACGTCATCTTGATCGACCTCGTCATCCTGTTTGACTTCTTGGGCCGTACTCGCCATCATTTTTTGGAAAGCTTCATTGTGGTTAATGAGATTATCAAAAGTGTCAATTGTTTCGATCCTTCCCTCTTCCATCCATATAATCCGATCACAGCGGTTGAGAACATGCAGCTGATGTGTGGCAAGAATCCGACACTTGTTTTGCAGGAGTCCGCAAATCGCGTTGTCGAAGATGTGACGTCCAACATGGGCATCTACAGCTGATAACGGATCATCCATCAAAATGATATCGCTATCGAAATAGATAGCCCTGGCGATGTTTAGTCTCTGTTTCTGGCCACCGGATACTGTGATACCCCTTTCGCCTATTTCTGTCATGTCGCCATGTGGTAGCATTTCCAGATCTGGCCGCAGTGCACAGGCATCAACAACCTTGTCATACCAACTTCGTTCGTATGCCTTTCCAAAGACAATGTTATTCCTGACTGTCGCGTTCTGGATCCAGGCATATTGCGGGCAAAATGCCCTGGAAGCTCCCATCGTGACTTGTCCGTTGGTACGACGCATGTCACCAGCAAGTGCAGCAAGCAGCGAGCTCTTGCCGGAGCCGACACCTCCAATAATGGCTACGAGCTCGCTACGACCTATGGCGAAGTCCATACCCAGCAGCTTGAAGGGCTCGGTGTGTGTAAGAATACTGGCACTACCCGCATCGGTACTTGAGCTGCCAGCTTTGACAGCTGCTTTCTCAACCTTTTCGGCTTCCTTGGCCGCTTTCACCTGCTTCTTCGTCTGGGGACCAGTCTTATCCGAGTCTTGCGTCACGGTTCTCTCCCAGGTGAAGTCAGCTGTTTCCATCCAAACCGCATTTTTGCCCTCCATGTCCCATTTGAAGTCGTCACCCTGTTCTTCAGCAAGCAGAAACTCTTGTATCCGACCTATCGATGCCCAAGCATCGATTACTTGACCGATGACAAGCGGAAGTAAGTTCAACGGTAGCCGAAGCGAGTTGAACAGGGCTAGAGACGAAAAGATTGGAGCTGGATCGAGTGGGTGTGCCGACAACGAATACGTGATGAAGGACAGCATCGATGCAAATATAGGCAAACTCATAGAAACTGCATTGATGGCATTCCTGATGGCCAAAAGAAACTGGATGGATCGAACTTCTTTCTTCCGAATTTGCTTGATCCGTTCCAGAAAACTGGTTTCCCAGCCAAAGTACTTCACAAATCTTACGGATTGCAAAACTTCTTGGGTCAGAGATACACGTTGGTCGGTGATTTTGTTGATTGCCCTTCTCCTGACGAAGAGTGTCTTGATAGCCTTGGTGAGTAGTGGAATTCCGATTACAAGAAGTGCAAAGCCGGCAAGTGCCGAGTAGCTCAAGTTGATGAGAAGAACAACGAGCGTGATGAGGACAGCTACAGGGCTTGTCCATATCAGGTGGAACATACCTGACGCTTGATCGATCCGATAAGTATCCACAGACATGAGATTCACGATCTTGCCGTTTGCCCAACCGGCACCATCTCCGGATATGCCATCTGCCTTGTCTGGTGTGACTTTGGGACCTCCTTGGGGGCTCAGCCTCTTATTGATTAGTCGTTTCAACAGGCCTTCCTTTACTTCGAGAAGCTCTTGCCCCTCCTTTTGCTGCTGATGGTCATCCAATGCTTTGCCTCCAGCTTTTGCTCTACCTGACAACTTCATGGCCTTCTCGAAGATCAGAGTGATTAAAACACCTCTTGCCTGTGCTCCGACCATTTGGCCTCGATAGATGTAGTGGTTGGTGGCGAAGCTTTGAAACATTTGCATGAAAGTTATCGCGAGTACCAAGCCAATGCCCCTGCCAATATTCGGTGGAGATTGGTTCGTTTGTTGTGCGGCATACGCTTGAGAGGCGAAAGAGATGAGATATCGCAGAGTGAATGGTGAAATGACTTGCAGTATACTAGCGCCCAGAGAACAGAAGCCCCCAATCCAAAACTCGGCATGGAATGTTTCGTGTATCGCCCATAGTAAAGGGAAACGGTCGCCGTTGGTAGCCCGCCGTTTGAAGGAGGCCCCGAGCCGTTTCGCAAGCGGGCCGGCTTCTCTATCTGGGTTGACGAGCCAGATGTCGTTGAGCTCCAGCGGACGTTGGTAACCTTTGTGCATGAGGGGTGCCATCCATTGCCACGTTAATTTGCTCAACAGCCCTGCACTGTATTCGCGTGAGACTGTGCGTTCCTTCGGTATCGGTGGCGGAATACGCCTCTTGAGAGGATTGAGGCTCCTGTACCAGGGTTTTTTTGTCAGCGGTTCATCTTCTGGTGGTCCAACGGTTATTGAAGATCTCGTGGTTGTCGTGGTGAGGGTCCTATCGGCCAACGGTCGTTCCTGTTTTTCTGCAGCACTGGAAGAGCTGTCGCTGTCAGACACGACTGACTGTAACGGCTCTGTCGCAACTGGCTCCGGTGTCTTGGTTGAGTTGACGGCGCCCACAGGATCTGTGGAGGTGTATTCTTTCTCCCGGCCGCGGTTGTCCGCCATCTTTTCAATCGTATTATGGAAATAGTGCTCCAGACATCGGAATTTGTTGTTTTGGAGAAGCGGGTTGAGTTTAGGTCAAGGATGTGTTGGCAGGTATATGAAAGAGACATTATTAATCGTAGCTGCAGACTCCAAATAGTGTCGTAAGACTGCGAGTTTAGCAGTAGGGCCACCAGGGCTTTCCGCCTCTAAGGTATGCACCACGTCATTCGTCGGTATTTCGGGGTCCGCGAAGAATCGACTCGCCAAGTGTGCTAGTGGTCGTCTACGAGTAGCCTCGGTAATCTTCAAGATCTAGACACTAGTCTTCGTTCTAGAAAGCTTCTCTCCCACCACTCCGCTTTGATTATTTGGCATATCCTGTCTGGCAAGCATCCAGGGAAGCCAAACTCGGTCGTGCTCCGCTCTGGAAGGATTCGACCTATGGTTCTGCTTTACAAAGACACATGTGATATTATGAGTACGCGGAAACGGGGAATTGAAATGTGTCGTTGGAGTACGAAGCGGAAAAGAATCTGTGTGCTCCACACAGATTTCAATGGACCGCAACCCAAGGTACTTGGATCATCTTACTCGCTGTTTCTAACGCTGCTGCCGGGGCCTGGTTTCAACAAAGGAGCCCGAGACCCGCAATATCGTCTTTTCTCAATGCATGTACATCAACAGCCACTTGCCATCCTTCAGAATCTATGCACACCCATTTTCCGTGCAGAAACAATATCCGCCAGCTCAACGTGAGGCACGATATATGGCCGGACCAGATCCCTCACCATCGTTCTCTGTTCGTAAGCATACGCAAACCCAATCAAACTCGCTTCACTCCAAGCTGGTCCGATGAAACTCAGTCCAAAGGGAATGCTCGGTGCGCTCTCTGCTAGTGTTCCCCGCTCATTGTAGACGACTGTCGTGTTGGCTGGACTTTTCCCCAACGGTACAGTCACAACAGGTGTTCCCACCAGCGCAGGTAGTCCCGGGGAATAGTGGGTGGGAAGGATCAACGCGTCGAGACTATAGTTCGCTAGAACACCCAAGAGACCTTGCCGTCCGGCGATTTCAAGATTCTCTTGGTACGTGGCCCAGAATTGGGGGCTTGTGTTGTTAAAGCCAAGATCTATAGCTCCATCCCAAACAGCTGTGTCGCGATCCGGATACTGCTCGGGAGGGAATGCTTGAGTAAAGTTGCGTACATCGACGAGGGTTTGTACGTTGTTGGGATTTGTGACGAGCTTGGAGAGATAATTTAGTGGAAGGTCGGAGATGAAGTCTGCTTCCAACACGATGAGGCTGGCGTTGCTGTTGAGATAGCGATCCAGTGCAAAATCCGTGATATTGACGTTGTCGACTATCGTCGCTCCGGCTCTTCGGATGATTCGGATCGCGGTATCGAAGGCAGCGAGGACAGGACCGTCGCCTTCTCCAGGTGTAATCACGTTGCGAGGAATACCGATCCTCTTGCCCCTGAGACTAGAATAACTACAAGCGCCCACATAGTCAGGAGGGCTCTCAAACGGCTGAGCAAGCGTGTAGTTGTCGTCCGAGTCTTTTCCCGCTATCGCCTGGAGGAGGTATGCTGCATCCTTGACTGTCCGTGCCATCGGCCCGACGGTGTCTTGCCGCTCACTGATGGGAATGACCAGAGCTCGTGAGGTGAGTCCCACGGAAGGCTTGATGCCCACAAGATTATTCACCTCACTTGGACTTAAAATACTTCCACTTGTCTCGGAGCCCAGCGTAGCCAGTGCTAGGCCGATCGAGGACGCAACACCGCTACCACTGGAGCTTCCACTAGGATCTTGTTGCGGATAGTAGGCTCCAGTAGTCTGACCTCCGTACGCACTCCAGCCGTTTGTGCTGTTATTGGAACGAAAATTGGAACGAAAATTGGCCCACTGCGACAGATTTGTTTTTCCAAGGATGATCACTCCTGCCTTCCTCAGCTTTGCGGCTACTGCCGAATCTCGTGGAAGTGTGGCTCCTAGTAGGGCGAAAGACCCAGCAGTTGTGCTCATTTTGTCTGCCGTGCCAATGTTCCCTTTAATCATAACGAATTTGGTAAGCCATAGTCAAATATAAATCTCGCCCCCGCCAGAATAGTTCTTCAATATTACCTTTGATCAAGATGGGCATGCCGTGCAAAGGCCCTCTAGTTGTACCATTGGCTCGCTCTGCATCAAGCTCGGCTGCGATACTCAAAGCATCTGGGTTGATCTCTGTGACAGCATGCAATGTCGAGTTGACTTCTTGAATCCTTGCTATATAGGCCTTCGCGAGGTCGCAGGACGTGAACAAACCTCGCTCCAGTCCCGTTTCTAGTTCCTCAGTTGTCGCATCGATGAGATTCGGAAATAAGAGCCCCATATTGGTCTGATTTGGGTAGAAGTAATGCGCAGACACAACGGATATAAGTAGAAAACATAGGAAAATGACCTGATGGGAGGAGGCACCCATTCTGACCAACGTACTGAAAGTAATGAAGGAATGCAAGACGAGGAGCAGCCGAAGCAGAGAGAGCAGCCGAAGTGAAACGAAGAGTTCCTGTGGATGTAGTCACCAGCTAAATGAGCAAGCAGCATGTCATCATATCTGCATTCACTCGAGCTGCCTTTACTGGCTAAGAGTATTGTCAAGCGTTTAAAAGAGGCTTCGATGACCAACATCCTACTATCCAGCCGTCATGAAGACCCGTCTAAAATTTCCGATGGCAAGCATGGGACGGAAGGCCCAGGCCTCTAGTATCATGACCAGACAAGCAGCGGGACTCATGGAGCCCTCCTCGATAAGCGTTCGACCTTCGAAGCCTGTTTAGAAATGAATGAGATAGTGGAGTTCGGCTTATGGCGAACTTGCAATGATACTAAAGTAATAATGGCGTGAAGCCCAGCCCAGCAACGATAAGGTCAGAAGCGGGGGCCACACGAACGATAAGAGAATGTCGAGCTTCTCAAAGAGGCAGCTCCTCAGAACCTACCTTCCGAGTCATCCTCGGACCAATACAGCGACATTGCAATGCTCACCCTGAACCAGTGGTGATGGCAGGTGGATGAGGTGTCTCTCGACAAGCTTGGATTATGAAACATTCAACTCTGTCCAAGGTCTGTCGGGACTGATCGTGCCCTCATCAGGTTTGCCACTAAGGAGGCATTTCAGGTGATACGATTAAGACGTTGTGCGCCACGTGGGGAAGGATAAAGTACTCCGTACCTGCCAAGAGATAACCGCAGCCCTATGGGCGGGACTAGAACTTGCATCTTAATGATGTGATATGCCAGCAATAATAATACTTGACTCTGATGCCTGAGTCGTCATCGGTCGAGCAGCGACCGAGGGGTCCTGACGATTTCCACAGCCCAGCAACACCGCTCATTGCAACAACTCCCAAGCAGCCACCGCCAGAATCAAGGGAGAGCATTCGCGTCCGCCAACTTGTGATCTTCTCTTTCTGGGCTATCGTTGTCTTCCTCGGCCTTCCAATATGGTGGTGGACAACCTCCGTCTACCGAGCCCGGCTGCCGCTTCAAGAGATGGAGGATTGGGCCGAGGGCAAGGTATCCTTCATTACATGCCTTCCCGGGAGTTGCTGACAATCTCCACCAGGCTTGTAGACCAAGCTTTCCGTTGGAGATCGTCGTTGAGAGCCTATCGCTGGAGGAACCCGATATCAATCGTATAGTACGAGCTACACAACACGCCCTCGATGACCAAAATGACTTTTCTCCCCATCATCTTCGATTACGCGTGGGCAGTAACCATGCGGCCGCAAATGCTAGCCAACAGCAATGGCAGTATGAGTCTTCTGGCCAAAATGAACCAATTCATGAAGAGTCTATCCAACCGAATGAGAGTGCTTTGAGGGTCAGGCTCGCACCGCAGAGTGGTCTGGTGACTGCCCGCGCCGAGCTTCGGACTCACTCTACACTGCTCTGCATCCTCTATCCTCCTGCGCTCGTCCCACCAGCATCGTCGACCTCTTTTCCTCTGGCCACCTTCGTTGCAACTCAACTGCAAGATCTATTCGCAGAGGAACAGGCCATCATTGCACATGCATTGACACTAAATCCATCGTCGTATGGATCTCATCAACCGCCGGCCGGCGCTGGACAATCAGCTTCGACGTCAAATGTCCCCATGACAGGCTCAAAAGATCACAGGTCGGGACACACTCGAGCTTTGTCGCCTGAGCTTGCGGCTCGCCTGGCGAGCCGTGCTACACGAGCGCTGAAGTATGCTCCGACCTACCATATCACCATTTCCCTCTTCACGCCAAACGCATGGCCCTCTTCTTGGGAGATCGAGTCTGCTATTGCCGAATATCTCACGCCTTTGCTTGATTCGGCGTCGATCATCAGCAACTTCACGATTGATACCCAGACGCAGCTCTATGCAGGCTTTTCTCCCTCAGTCCAAGAGCCGCAATATGATGCCGACCGCGGTGTCTGGACTCTGCGGGAAGAAGATCTGAGCAGCTTTATCAACGCAGCCGAATGGCCGTTGAGCCCCAGTATTGGCGCTGGACCAACGCTGAATTTCATCATCTACGTACCCGATTCATCTACCACCCCTTTGATCATCAAGGACAGCCAAGCAACCAGCTGGTTGATCCCGCAATGGGGAGGAGTGATGATCTTGAATCCATCACTTTCCCTTGGTCAAAACGGTGCTCAAGCATCGAATCTTTCCAAGGAGGACATACAGCCCGCACTGTTGGTGTTCTCCCATCAGCTCCTGTCGTTCCTCGGTGCGCCACAATCCCCTCCATCCATCCCACTACAACTGCAGACGCTGACCCGAGTCCGGGCGGCCTCGCTGTTCCAATCCGCGTCATCTACCTTGGGCTCGCTGGCTCGGCTCACCGTCGCCCTTCCATCTATCGCCATACCTAAAACGGTATCGACAGCAGTGGAGGTTACATTAGACCATCTGGAAGCGACCTGCAACGCTCTCAAGGATGGCCGCTTCAATGCCGCATTGGAGCATGCCAAAACCGCGGAAATGGCGGCAGAGCGAGGCTTCTTCGAAAAAAGCATGGTTGGGCAAGTCTACTTTCCCGACGAGCACAAGGTTGCTGTGTACCTTCCCCTGCTCGGCCCTGTCGGGGTGCCGTTGATCATGAGTGCGCTCAAGGAACTGAAAAGAATGTGGACATCAAGTCATATCAGCCACCCGGGACCATAAGCATCATCACGTTTTCATCTGTCTGGCTCCTGCAACTGATTCATCATTGTGGCTTCCCGGGGTGGGTATAACAACACAGCCTGTATTCTGATACAGTCAGATCTCCAGGCGGTTGAGGTTGTTCACGAGGGACATCAAATTAGGTAGACGAACGATGATATATTTGTGGTATCGCCTCAAATGGTCGGTAAGGGGTTTAATATCATAGTGACACACTCTCCGTTGCTGTTCAGTCTTTTGAACATAATTACCGACAGCGAGATGTCAGCTACAGTGTTCCCGATCCTGTCGAGGGCGTGCCAGGATCAGGCTGACTCTGAGCGCCGTGGCCAGAGGAATAATGAAAATAATAACGTCGTCTCATGGGATAAGTGCAGGAGCGAGTAGACGTGTCTTGTCCGTGTCACTAATGGGATCGATTAGGAGTAATGGCGGATGGGGAATCTACCTTATCCTGTGCTTGACATCATCAAATCTAAAGTGACTACGGTAGTGTGTCCATCCTGTGTGGGGTAAAGCACTCGCTGCGTCTACGTTTTGGCTGGTTCTGCATATGGCAGACTTGGACCATACTACTGTGGCCGATCTGGTGCGAGACTGCGAGTCGGACGGAGGTTAACGGGGTGGTGCGCTCATGCAGGGTGGAGATGGGAGAGACCCTGGAGCCTTAGGTCATTGGGCAATGAAATGTGTCAAGGTGAAGTTTCGGGAGGGATGGGGTCGAAACGCGCCATCATCGTTGGAGCGCTTCGTCGATACCCCACAACTTTTTACGTCAGACCGACGGAACATTCTAGGGTGGTGGTAAATTGGAATAATAAGATGGAAAAGAAAATTATTTATTCTTTGTCACTGGCGTGCAATGCAATAAAAACATACTTGGGACCGTTCTGGCAACTTGCATACTCAACATCGCTATCTTGTAGTCTATGATTTCGATGACTTGCTTCTTACTGATGAAAACATCAATCGTGGATGTGAAGATCATGTATCTTTAGAAAAAGGGTCCGTCTTCTTCGGTGCATTGTCCACCGTCGGAACGTGGTTCGGAGGGGACCTAGCAGGCCGGGGGAAGCAAAGTAGGGATAGCATCAGTCCCCATTCAGCCCAGCTGCTCTCGTTCAGGTCAAGACCCAGATCCAGGAACCGATCTTTATTAGTATTGGTATCATCATGTGAGAACGTTTTGCTCCCCATCCCGAATGATTAATTCGTCCCCCGTTACACAGTAGTATACTAGTAGTTGAGATCCCAGGACCGGACGATTGATTTCGCCTGTCGCTTATAGAGTATGTTTGACCTGTCGACTTCTGGAATTGACAATAAAACTCGACTATGATATCCAATACATTGATCCGATTCATACAACAAATGTGCTTGATTAATACCGGTGCAGCAGCGTTTGCCCAATCCTTACTTCCCTTATCAAGCCACGTACTAAGGTAGTTCCTACCCGTGCAACCCTGTACGACTTCGACCGCTGTAAGGGTACCTGAATGAAATCCAATTCCACGACCACCCAATTCTTCTTCGATTATTCCTTCACAGGCATCTTGCGAGCCTTTCCTCCTCGACTCTGCCCTGCCCCAAATCCCGAAGCCTCCGCCAGCAGTCCGCCCCGTGTCCAACACATTAAGATTGACCCCCTTAACGTTGCGTAATAGCCGTTATCGTTATCAATCCGTGCCTCGTTGCTTACCAGCTGCCATTTGGAACCGGATTGACATCTGTACCTTCGGAAACACCCTGCTGCCTCCAGCTGCAGACTTCATCAAATCCGTCACATCCCCGCATGCTACAGTCTACAAAGTTCACCAATATCCCCAGCATTGTCAGTTCAGCCTGGGCCTGACTGAGCCCTTACCATGTCAGGGCGCAGTGCCTATGCCCGCAAGGGAAATGTGGCCAAAGCCGACAAGAAACACCGGCAGCAGGAGAGTTATGGAGGCTACGACGAGAACAGGGATACTCTATCTCGACCGACCTTCTCAGCCAATGCCTCCTATGTATCTTCGCCTCGCCCACGCCGACGTCAATCCGTGTCTTCGACCAGCAGCACGTATGGCTACCCTCCACCCTCGATGCGCAAGCCACGCCCTATCATCGTCGCCTCCGCCATCGAGAAATCCGATTTCCGCACCCACCTGGATGGCATGAGCGCGACCCTTCGTGGGAAGCTTGGCCGTATGCTGAGACATGGCGACGATGCTACCAACAACAATCAACACCTCCCCATCAGACGCCCCGGCACCGCGACTGCGAGCACAGACTCCGATTATACCGTCCCGAGCACCCACTTCACTCCTTCGCTGGGCGCCGTACCTTCCTTGTCTCCGAGCACATCTCCCTCCGACGCTGCCTCCGGATACTATTCGGCCCATCAGTCGCAGTCGCACACCATCAGATCCAAGTCTCAGTGGCAAGACAACGCTTTGCACAAGATTCGTAGCTTCGAGGGCGGTGGAAAGCTGCCGCAACTTGGTTGGAAGTCTTTATCTAACGTAAGGCCCGAGTCCCGTACCTTGCTGTGTTGTACTAATTCGCTTCCAGACGCCGGAGCTGTGGGACGAGCACGGAGATACGCTGGTATACATGTACATGAGGGGATCCAGAACCAAGCCGCCACCTTCATTCCGCATCAGCTCAAGTCTTGTCGAAGCGTCTGGCTCGAAACACTTCATCGATCAACTATACAACGTCCGAGAACCAGAAGGTTGGCCAGTCTTTGACCCGGCCGAGGACCAAGATACTTTGGGCCGAACCCATCCTAATGAAACTTACGAATCATATCGCAATGGGACGAACATGTCTGACAATGCAGATGCGATTCGCCCCGTCAGTGCAATGCAACAGATGGCACCTGCTGTGCCAGCTGGTGTTTCGCATGAGCTTTATGTTCCTTGGCCTGGTGCCGAAACAGGGATCCATTCTACTATTTGGCACGTTACGACACGCAACTTCTTCGCTGTCATGGCCAATGGCTCTGCGCTCGTTGGTACTACCCTGCATGAAGCCTTGTATAAGCTATTCGAACGCATCAGCATGTACCCAGACTACCTCGACGACCGCACCGACAAGGTTCGATGGATGACAACGTACATCACGCGTCACAAATTCGATGATGTGCGCAATAACCCTTCTTACGCTGCATCTTTGCTCGCTTTCAGCGAAACACCAGGGGTTCGCTGGAGGGAAGGCTACATCGAAGCTTTCGTCCATTGCGTCGGAATGCTCAACATGGGTCTGCGGACCATACCAGAATGGAGGTTCCTTACTTCGCAGACTAAAATGTTCATGGAAAGCGCCCACCTTGAGATTGAGGATCGCCTCCAGCGGGCACAGCAGTCGCTTTTGGCTTTTGATTTCTCCGGCATGTGGCAAACATCAAGCGCTCCTCAATCTACTGCTCGTGGGTGCTTTGACCGACTCCGGAAGTGGCTTTGCAAATACTATGAGAACGCCTTCCTGCATTGGCCTCCAACCAACGATGCGACTTGGCTTACTCGCGACATGGTTGTACGTTTGAAGAGCGACTTTCACAGCTTATATGACTATCTCGTGGATCGCGACATCATGTTCGATGGAACTCAGTATCGGCCAAACCAGAAATGGGTCATGAGCAGCAAGTCCGGCCAGAACTTCAAAGCTGACACCCACGAGCTTCCTATGACCGATATTCTCCTGGGCTTCGACGATAAAAACGGCTTCCCACACATGCCACATCCTTACTGTCTTACGCCGCCATCAACGCCTTCCCATAACAAGCCGAAATCTTCCTTCACACTCAAGAAGCCTTCATCCCCCACGGATATTCTAGCATCTTCCCGTCGAAAAGCGCTATCGTATGCTGAAGCCAGCAACGTCTACACCCTTCGAGATCAATTTGTGCATACCGAGCTGATCTCGAACTTCATCCGGTTCGAGCAAAGTGATATGATCGAGAACATCGATCCGTACGAGGCTCGTCGAGGTCGCTGGATCCTCATCTATGGCATTTTGCAAGTCTTGGCCACCGTTTCCGTCGACAGTCCTAAGCTGCGCTACAAGGAGGGCGCTCAGTATCATCTTTCGCCGATGATGAAAGGGGTCGTTCCTTGGGCGGAGGCCGGGAGCCCGCCGGAGCCAGAAGCGGAGCACACCCGTAGCTACTGTTGGACAGTGCCCGAGACTTGGGCCAAGACGTTACCCAAGGCCCGCCCTGGCACACACAAGCCCATCATCTGGGGTCAATACGGGGATGGCCGTGTGAGGGGAGAAAGCGCCGACAGGGTGCCCAGCCTGGGCAAACCGGTTGGTTCGAGCATCAGCCGAAAGCGTGCTGAAGAATGGATCAACAACACCGTTGGCCATGCCGGAGATGTAGACTCTGATCCAGCAATGACGATCAACTCGGACGCATTAGGGCAAACGACCAGCGCTGGCCAACCCATGAGTGTCAGTAGCGACTACTCGAGCGAACCTCCAGCAGCGTTGGCTCGAAGGCGGAGAGCCATGGTCCATGGCTTTACCGATTTCAAAGTGCCTCAAGAGTGGTAAATGAGACGCTGGGCATCACCTCGACGGATCTCTACGTATGGTTCGCTGAGCAGCTTTGTCAAGGCATATTACGCATCCGGAAATACATGGATTGGACCGCCTTCGTGGACATGTGAGGGCAGAGTCGAATACGATATAAGAGGTGGGATTTGTTGCGCTTGTCAGTGTTAGGATAGATCATATCAGGCGCCAAATTTCCCAATCCCATCGCGGGGGGAAAGGGGGGTGGTATCCCTTTTGATAACGAGGATGGATGGAAATGTTGGAATCAAAAGGCGGAAAAAGGTCCGGGGGTTTACTTTTCGATTTGATACCCCGGAAATCATGTAACCATCTTGCTGTTTCTGCTTAGCAGCTCCTCTGCTGGCCCTTTAGCGGCGAAATATTTTATAGATGAAGGGATGGCAATGGAAGGCCTCGGGAGGCTGAATCTTCAACAATTACTGGTTGTGTTCTCGCAACGCGCTTTGCAGAGATATTTTCGATTGATCTTATATTCCTGGTAGCCTCCAAATACAATCGATTGATGCCGACATGTTGTACAATTGTACAGGGTGGAGATTTGTGACATTTACCAGCTTCGTCCATGAAGGACAGCTAATGTACAATCTAGTGTTGCCAAAAAAACATATAATGGATATACAGACTTCGTCGGCCTCGGTGACCAACATTCCCAGCCCTGACCTACAACCTCCTTCCACCACTCCCAAACCCGCTCCTGGCAAACACCTTCTCCCAATCAACCTTCTCCCACCACGCCTCTAGAAACTTCCTCTTCCCCGTGATCCCCCAATCTCTCAACCACACATGCTCCCACGTGCTCACCCCCAACAGAACCTCAACCATCGCCCCACCCGGCGCTCTCCTCGATTCCGGATGCAGATTCGTATTCTGCGTCGTAGCACTATACGCGCCGAAACTGCCTGCCGTCCCACTGTACGCAGCTTCGGACGGCGGCGAATTTGGGTTCCCTGTCCCATACCCCTTACCATATACCCTCAATCGGTCATCCATCTGGTTCGTACCCTCGTCGCCTCTCATCATGCGCGCATAACCGGTAGGACTCAAATCGGCGGTCACGCCCGTGGCGGCGGTGTTCATGTCGACGGGCTGCTGGCGGAAATGGGCGCCCGGGTAGGGGGAGCCGGCGTTGTAGGTGGCGAGGATGGAGAGTTTCATGTGTTCGTTGAAAGATGATTGGGTGCGTTTGACGAGCCAGACGTAACCGGGGCCGAACATGCTGTCGGCGGTGGCGAGGAAGTGGGAGCGCAGGGTTTCGAGGGAGGAGAAGGAGGAGTTGATGTGCGAGAGGAGAGCGGAGGGGATTGGGGTGGGATCGGGCGTCTAAGGGGAATGTTAGTTGGAGTAGTCGAGAGTACAGAGCGGGAAGGTGTACGAGGGTTTCGAAGAAGAAGTGGTTGTTGTGGGCGGCGGAAGCGTAATTGAAGAGGGCGGCATGGTTAGGATCGCGGGCGTATTTGATGAGGAGATCTTTGGTCTTGGTGTTTTCATCTTTCGTCTCTGTAATGCCCCAAAAGTGTGAGCTGCAGCGCAAAGCGGTAAGATTGACTCCGACATACGGGCGGTCAATTGGTTCAATTTATCGACCAGAAACTGCTGATATCGAGTCCAGGCTATTTCGTAGCCGTCTGGGCTGAGGACATCTCGAAGGCCGTCTCTCCGAAGAGTTGCATTGTGGGTCAATACTGGTACTTGGTGCTTTCGCCGCCGCTGCGTCTTGGGGGCATAAAGACATTTTCCCTACACAGTCACACCATTAGAATCTGCTGGGTCTGATGAGCAAGAGCCATGAAGTTCACCAGGATAGATGTACATGAGCGCCAGGCAGTCTGCTGCCTGCCAGGTTTTGACAATATCATAGAATTGGCAGGATGATGTTGTAAGGAGCAAAACTGTTTTGAGGCTCTGGATGCATCAGACCAATGAATCGGCGCTAGTTTAGCGGCATCTGCAAACGCCCTCCAGTCATTTTTCAGGAAACGGCCGACCTCATCTTCACCTGTCACACTGTACCGCTGCTCTTGTTTCGAACTCCAAGCTGTCTTGACACGCCAGATCCAGACAGCCTCTCGATTTATAGAGTCATCTGACTCTGTATCAAATCTATTCTTCCTGCCCATTGTCCAATCAAGGGGTCCTGGGCGCGTGCCACGATGCTGTCCAACGAGCTCCTTCAAACTCCAGTGAAGCGTCTCGATTGCTTCATCAATTGGGATTCCAGACGGCTTCACGTATCGCCACCGGCTAAGCAAAACTCTTCTCTTTACCTGTTCCTCGTCCTCATCATCTACTACCTGGCAATAATAATAAGCAGCCTTCTCTTGAGTCTTTCTTTATGCGAAGCTGGTCTCCCATTGTTCATCCTTTCTCTTCTTGATCTGTCAACGTAGGAGGCGTTCCCTTTGTTCATACCAGGTTAATCGTGCTCTCTGTCTTCCTCGAGTCTCCTTCCTCCATATCTAAACCTCGCCACCCTCGACTAACTCACAGATCCCAAAGCATAACGTTAACACAGCCCAGCATGGGTCGTAGCACTTTCCTCAGACTTACCGCTGTCTGTTTGATCTCTACACTCGTACCCCAAAGCACAGCCCTCTCAGCTGCCATCGAGGCTGCCCAAGCCTTCGGTCTTGTTAGCAGACAGACCAGCACATGCTCCGTGTCTGGCTACTCGCCTTGCAACAAGCCAGGCATACCATCTAACTTTTGCTGTCCATCAGGCACAACCTGCACAGTCTTCAACGACAACAAATCGGCTATCTGCTGCCCTAGCGGCCGCGATTGCAAGACCATCTCGCCTTTGACCTGCGACCTCAACGCACAAAACGCCACGACACATCCTTCCAACCAGCTACACAGCACAGATCTGACTGGTAGTCTTCAGACCTGCGGTACGGGAACCTGTTGTCCCAAGGGTTACGATTGTTCCGGCGGCAACTGCCTGATGCGATCAGCTGCTTCATCCTCCGCCAAGCCAGCATCGAGCACGGCCGCCGCGAAATCTACGTCAGCCGCTGCCTCCTCAACTGGTAAGCCAAGTCCCACAAGCAGTAACCCTGCTGCGGCATCGCAAAGCTCCGCAGAAGCAGCTGCAACTCCGGGGAAACATCAAAACAACTTTCCAGCAGCCGCCGTACTTGCTGGCTTCTTCCCCGGCCTGCTACTCGGCGCACTGTTGACCGTTGCCGTCATCATTTGCATTGGCCGACGACGTGCCAAACGTGAGAAATATGGAGATTTCGGCTCCGTTGCAGCCACAGTTTCGGATCCCATCTACCAAGATACCAATGGCTTCCGCACAGACTTCCTTCGGCGCGAGTCAAAGACGAGATATAGCAATCGCTCATCACGCGTCCGATCGTTGTTCTCGAGATCGCCAACGCTGAAGAGCAACAACTCAGACAACTATGGGAGAAGCATACTTCCTAAGACGCCTCCAAACAAGACTCGGGTACCGGAATTGAAAAGAGAGCCAAGTATGGAAAGTATCAAGATCTACAGCCCGCCTAATGGGGGTTTGCAGAGGCCCAACACCACCTTCACGGAGATGATGGCAGATGCAGGTTTCAAGAATGGCGAGCCGTATTTAGGAAAGTCCCGGATGGGTTGATCCCAAGGGCTGAAGGAGCACACTGAATCTTGTTATCAAATCCTGTCTTTAAGCATTGGGCGCTCGGGCGGTAGACAGACTATATCCCATCATTTTGAACCATGACATTGCAATATTCAAACTCGCGCGCCGTCCTCGTACTTCGCACTTTCAGACCTAGAAGGACGTTCTGTACACTGTTATAATCGTACGACTCCCAATCCTAAATTAGTCAATGATTTCGTCTACCCTTTGACTGTGGTCTTAACCAAGACAGCTGCAGAATCAATATCAGAACCTTTCTATCATTTGTCATTAGGTCCCGCCTCTACCGTTGTTCATAACATGCCAACATGACGCTAAAGTGCAACAGTCCTTACGGTACAAAGCATCTACTTCTCATCGCCAAAATCAATCCGCCGGAGACTTAAGCGTGGGGTTGGGTTCCGGGTTGTGCTGTTCCCTCTCATCCGAATCTTTTGCATCCCCCGGTGGTTTGCTCTCATGCGAAGAAATAGGGTGAACTGAAATGCTTGTGTCCTCCTTGGTTTGATCCAACGGGGGCTGCAACACCGATACAATTAGCCAACGGTAGCATGGGAGTGTCAAGAGCTACTCACGTTGGCTTGCAGCTCGTCGGGTTTGAGCAGGCCCCTCTCACTAGCCAATCTCCTCGCTGCCTCCCTCGCCGTTTCAATACTTGCCTCTTCCTCTAGCCGAAGCCGCTCTTCTTCTTCTTTCAAGTCTGTCATCGAGGGCGCATTGGCAACTTTATCTCGCTCATCGCTCGTTCTGCGTTCTTTTCTGCCCATACTCCTCGAGCTTTTTGAACTTCTCGTCTTCATACTGGCGGCCCTTGAATCTCCTGGCTTCTTCCGACTACTATTCTCGTCGCTCAAAGTGCCCTGCGTCGTCCTCCTGGCTAACACCATTGCGAATTCGTCATCCAGCGGTACGGCATCATCCTCATCCTCACTCGGAAATAAATCCCCTCTCGAACTCAACGAGTTGGTGGTCTCCCTGGATCCAACAGTGTCACTTCTCTTCCTCATATGCCTTCTCCCTTTTCTCCCTTCCTCTCCACTCTCACTTTCCGAGATCAAAGGCTCATCCTCCCCGCTCGCCCTCGCCTTCAATGCCGCCGTCCTGCTTCTCTGCCCCTCGCCCACATCCTGGAGATCTGCAGCACTGGGTTTGTATCTCCTACCCTTTCCCCCAATCTTCCAGGGCAAGCGTTCCAAAAATCCAAACATCGAGGAGCTAGGCACAATGTTCGCTTCGGAAGCCCCCATATCTTTCCCACCACCCAGTCCACCAGTCTTCCTCCTCGATCCGATCCCCCCATAGCTCATCCCGCTTCTCCGCCCCGGCTGCTGCCCCTCAGCGGATGTGAAATCGTTCCCGGCGAGCAAACGATCCAACTCGTCATTTCCCCACCCTTCCTCCTCCTGCGCTTCCCAGTCATCGTAGAAATCAAAACTCAACTCTTCCCTGCCTCTCCTTCGTCCTGTTCTCCTCCTCCGGGTCGCATCGGAAGGGGCGCTCGAAGAGGCGGCATTGGTGATGCATGTGTAACAAGGAGCGCAGGAAGCTTCGAGACAGGTGGATATGCCGGAGAGGCAGGGGGCGAGGTAGGTTTGGTGGAAGGTGAAGAGCGAGGCGCGGGTGGTGTATTGAGCGGAGTCGACGGTTTGGGAGATTTGATTCAAGGTCTGGCGGATACGGGGGTCGTTGCGGCGCATGGTGATATATACTTTGAAATCCAATATTTCGAGCACGATGGGTGGAGGGCGGAGGAGGTGGTAGGCGGCCGGGCCGCTGAGATTGTGTATAGCTGGCGGGGAAGACCGTAGGTTGCCTCAACGTGTCGGCGCAAGGTCCGCGACCATCCTCAGGAAAATCTGATCCGTTTCAACTGAGATGGAGGTAGAATAGAACGCATCGGCCGAATTGCTGTGCCTCAACAATTGAGGTCGTCACCGCCAAGCCTTCAGCCTTACTCCATGACACTTTGATCTACGGAGTCCTTCCTTAAGGTAGATAGCTTTTCAGTCCTAAGAATGAATTGAGTAAGGTAGGTTGCGATACTCATCTTTGGTCCTGAATTATCAATGGAGTTCTACGGCCTTGAGTGCAGCAAGTGAAAAGCAGCCGAAATTCATACAGTCTGACTTTTTACACCAGACCGTCTGAGTACGGACAACACAAACTTTCATAATTGATATAGTATCTACTCGATTGCTTCGTCCATTTCAGTCTTCTTTTCAATCAGATTCTCTTCGACTGCAAGTCTCTTGAAAACTACTGCTTCCTATCAACATGGTTCACTATATTCGTTTCCTGCAGCCTCCTCGAGTGACCCGTTTGAACAAGGATGGAATCCATGCGCTTCTCAGCACTTTGCTTACCATCACTACTGATCTGGGCGATGCTTTCTACCCTGGAGACTCATGTGTTCACAGTGCAATCTTCAACGGGACTACAATGAGGTCGCTCGATATGGCTCACTGGAAGCCAGGAATGCGAGTGTTAAAAATCGAGGCCAAGGTGCCGCTCGACTTCTTACGCCTTCGGGCTCGATTCCTTTTTACTTGTAATGAGTCATTTGAAATCGACGCACTTCAGACCGAACGGCTTCCAAGTATCATCAGCGCTTGGACCGGAGAGTTTTCCCATCTGGATGATCTGGACACGGATATGACGGTCAGACGTTTCCGGGTGCAAGGCGGGCGAGTGCTCGAAATCTGCGAGGAGAATGGAGACAGCATGGCTCGCCATATTTGGTGAGCCTTTCTCCTTCTTCTTGTCTCAAAGCGAAACTAAATCCAAAGGGACGGCGGCGTCGTTCTGGCAGCGTGGTTAATGGACTGGGCAGAACTCGGACAGCACCGGGACATCCCGTTCACCGTTTTGGAACTCGGTACTGGCTGCGGTACCGTTGGCTTAGCCTTTGGCATACGTTCGGACTGCCGTTTACTCCTGACTGATATGGACGAGGATGCCTTAACATACGCAAGACACAATGCCCGCAGGTCTCGGGACACCTTCAACAGTGTTTGGGAGTGTTCGACCCTCGACTGGAGTGAACCAGACCGGTTGAAGCTTGATCGGCCACTGGACTTCATCATCGCCTCGGAATGTATTTACAACCCTGATAGCATCCCTGACTTGGTACGCACCATGTCAAGTCTTGTACGACGGTCAAATGGATTGAAAGAGGGATTGCCCCAGCCGCAGATCATGGTGTCGACCAAAGTACGGCATTCCAGCGAGGCGGCCTTCTTCGACTTGATGAAAGAGTCCGGTTTTGATCAAAATCAGCATGTGAGCATCCCGATACATGATCAATACCGGGAGTCTATTGGACAGGATCTCGAAGTCGTTCACATATACATTTTCCAAAAACAGATTGAGGTTCTCGCGAGCCGAGACAACGACAATTACGACGGAATGGACGAGGCGGATAACAAACAACCAGCCCTTGCTCTCGAGTGAGAGCATAACGATATTTTCCGATGGTTGTACCCCTCTCGACATATTCACAATACACGCATGCAGATTGCATGTTCAGCTCGGCGTATCGCTGTGAGAAGGTTCGCTCCCAGCATTCTCTCTAATCCTCCGTCAGAGGTGGATGCGCCTGGTAGGTCCAGAGATGGATGGCGACCGAGGTGCATGTTCCAGTAGTTGATGATGGCACCAGTCACAATATACCGCGTGTTCACGGTATTGGACTGCTTCCACCACGGATGGTCCTGGGAGACAAGAAGGGTCTTGTGGGGTGGAAATCATGCGAGACGAGGACGTTCATGCTCATTGCTGCATGCAGTACATGGGTCGGGACGCTGATACACGGATTGGATCCATCTCCCCCGCTGATTTGGGTGCGAATGCGCGGTGGCTGTATGTTGTAGTCACACACGATGCGAAACCGAAGCATTCCAGATATCGATAGCTGGAAATGAAATACCGGCGTCAACCGGGAGAGACCGTCTTCTATAAGTAGAGATAGTATCTGCACATATGCTTGATTGATACTCTCTTTTTTTGGTTCTTTGACGAAGTATTTCGAGAGGGAGAAAAGTCGGTGAATCTGCCTTGGATCGGCCCAAAGGGGAGAAGAAGCGTCATCGGTCAAGGAAATAAAAGTGCTCGTTCCGTTCGCCAAAATTGGATTTGCCGCACCACCCATTTCAACAACGATCTTCCATCTGCACAAACATCTTGCAGCGCGTCGATCCGTACGCTGTACACACACACACTCTATCACCCTGTGACCTGGAACCCGGTACACATAGAGTGAGTAGGTCGCCCAGGAAGCACCCTTCACTGCCGCTCGATTACCTTGCTGCCTGCTTCAATCCTCTTGCCTGACATACTTCCCTTGTTGACTCATCTCTCTGCAGGCAAACTTCCTCCTCTTCAACAGTTCTTGTTGTTGCCTTTGTAAACTGAAGGCTTTGCTCTTCACCACGGATCCTCCAGCTTTGATTCAGATCTCCCTTCAAGATCCCTCCACTCGCCCTCACCGACACATTCTCAACGATCTCCCTCCTCCTGCTGAAGGCCAATAACGAACCAACGCCCGCCCCGGTCGAGTCCTCCAACAACCACCCACTGTTCGCTCCAACACCTCAGCTGCCGCATAGGAAGACCCCCGCGGTTCTTCCTCTCCCCGAGGAAGAGTCCCGAAGGCCTCGCCCATCAAGCTTTGCGGCAGACGTATTCAAGCCTCCCTAACACAGCCCATCTTTCCACCGAAACAACTTAACACCAGCAGTTTCTGCATGGTTATGGCAACATCGACCATCACGACCATCACCGAAGAATATGCAACAATCAATCATCTCGATCGAGATTTATTCGTGGCCCACAGCCAACTTCGTGATGGCATGAAAGATGGCAAGCTGTTGATACACGATACGCTGAAGCGTCGGATCGAGGAGATCGACACCGATGGGTGCAGACCCGGGGAAGAAGATGCCTTTTTCGTGGCCGACATGGGCGAGGTCTACCGCCAGCACTTGAGATGGAAGTTGAATTTGAAAAGAGTGAAGCCCCACTACGGTCCGTCGAGCCTCTACATCATACCCCGCAGAACAATGACGCTGATGTCGTGCAGCCGTGAAATGTAACCCCGACACCGAAGTGCTTCGGCTGCTTGCAGCATTGGGCACGGGATTCGACTGTGCCTCCAAGGCCGAGATCGAACAGGTCCTCGCGTTGGGCGTCGATCCATCCCGCATCATCTACGCCCAACCGTGCAAGACCAAGTCCTATGTGCGCTATGCAGCAGCGCAAGGCGTGAAGCAGATGACATTCGATAATGCAGATGAGCTATACAAAACCAAAGCCCATTTCCCTAATGCCGAGCTTTTTTTGCGCATTCTGACAGACGATTCCTCCAGCCTCTGCCGGCTCAGTCTGAAATTCGGTGCATCCCTCGACTGCGCGAATGACCTTCTACAGCTCGCCAAGGACCTCGATCTGAATGTGGTGGGTGTGAGTTTTCACGTCGGGTCTGGAGCTTCTGATCCGCAATCTTTCGCCAAGGCCGTGCAAGATTCGCGCCACGTCTTTGACCAAGCCGCCAAAATTGGCTTCGACCTCAAAACCCTGGATGTCGGCGGCGGATTCTCCGGCGATACTTTCGAGGGTATGGCTCATGTTTTGAGCGAGGCGCTGGACGATCATTTTCCCCCCAGCATTCGCATCATTGGCGAGCCAGGCCGGTACTACGTATCCTCTGCCTTCACGCTGGCTTGCAA